>VXBI01005646.1:872630-944351 GCA_013397375.1 Toxostoma redivivum | reverse complement strand
AAAAAAAAAAGAGGAAAAATGGACTAAAAATAATAATAGAAAATTAGAACCTTCACTTTTAAAAACAGAAAAGCTACAAAGAGTAAATAGTCTTAACCATGTGGAAAGAAAAGACTAAGGAAGAGCTCTGGGAGACAGGAACTGTTGTTGCAGTGATCAGCCTGGATCTGTACGAGTCCCTCACACTGACCCATGCTTTCACTGAAGAGGGTTTATCCATGAGGCTGAAAAGCTTCAGAGGAAAAATGTTATATATATTTATTTCTTGGCAAGAAGAGACTCAAAATCCTAAAGTTCCTAACTTCTCAACAAACTGGAGAGTGAAAAAATGAGCTGACATTTATTGGGATTTGCTTTCCCATTTTTGTTGCCTCATAGTGACATTATCTCCCTCCTTCTGTTACAATTTAAATGTAAATCTATTTGGTGTGTTTTATGGTAGTAACTCTGCAATTTAGTATTGTAATACAGAGAGTCCATTTAAAGCTCTAAGTGCTCCCAAAAGGTATCTGTCATACTGCCACGTTTTATTATTGTCAAACATCATTGAGAGCGGGGAGAGGGCCAATTCTCACTCATTATGCTGCTTTACACCCAGTTCTTTCCCTTGGTTCTGCAGGAAACTGCAGATCCGTGCACTTTTGGATATGCTCTTGGTCGTATTGATGCTCATAAAAAAAGACAAAAAAGAAAAAAAAGAAGCAATTTTACTTTTAGGATCATTAATACTGAAAAGTAAAGAATTTGCTTCAAACTACTTCCTATTAAGATACTCAAGTTATTTAAAAGGATCTCTTTAAGCATCCCTTTTGTCTCACAAAAATCTCCCTGAAAAAGCACCCAACTTCATCATTCTCCATAAAGCTGGTGCACAGAGGCAGTGCAGCCTGCCTTAAAAGGGTCAGGTAACTCCCCATCAGCCAAGAGCTATCATCACATGCAGCCTTTTATTAGTGATTCTAAAATCCCCTCAGCCATCAGGGTTACCAGATAATGCTCAGAGTATCCATTTCAATGACAGGACGTACAGGGTGATTTTAACATCTCTTTTGACTAAGGTCCAAAGCTGCTTTGGGAAAGGATGACTTCCCTGCTCCACACAGCATCACTGTGATAGCTGGCTAATCAAAAATAACTGTAGTAATTACATGATCAGCAACACCACTGTGACAGAATTTGTAAGATGAAGCTTTCTGATTTAACACCAAGTATTAACATGCAAATAGCAGAGCATTTATCCCACTTGGTACAAACACAATCTTGGGAAGAAAAGACTCAGGGAGGAAGTTTACAGTTATCAGAAAGCAGAGTTTGAAATTTTTCCCTATGACTGAAAATTCAACTGTTATTTCCTTTAGTCCACATTAAGCAATTGTGAGGAAAAAAAAAGTTTCAGTGGTCAATACAAGAAGCAAGTTCTCAAGAAAAGCTTCTGAGAAGATACCTCACAAATTGGTAGATAGTAGGAAATGCTGGGATGTTTATGCATCTCCTTTAAAAATACATAAATTTAGAACAGATCAACTCAGAAGTATATGTTCTTACGAGTTCCTTATACAGTATTTAGTCCTATATACAAGTTATAAACCCATAGAATCAAGTTTATTTCCTAATATAAAATGCCTATGGTCACATGATGCTCTAAATTGCATCATATGGTGTGGGCTGACCAAAACCTGCAGCACCACTATTGTAAATCAGATCAGTTCTTTACCATCCAGAAGATGGCAGATCGACAGATATTTTTCTCCCATATAAACATTGTCAATTAGATTATTATTAAAATTATTTGGTATCACTCCAACCCAAAGCTTTTTTATTTCAATAAACACTCATTAAAACATAAACAGGTTTTGCAGCCTCAAAGTCCAGGTTTCATAGGCTGGGCTGAGTTTCCAGCTCAATTTTTTTTTAGTTGGATTTAGGTGTTTCGGTTCTTGTGTAACTCAAAGCAATATCTTCTCATTTGTATGTGTCTGACCTCATTGAATTCCATTTTTTTTTTCCAAAACCTCAGAGGTAAGATACAAATGTCAATACAAATTAAACTCTGGCCAGTGTAAATCTCTTTAGTCTTTTATTTCTTTTTAAAAGAAAATAATGTGCAAGAAAAGAAAGAAACAAAGAGAGAAGGATTCAATCTCCCATGATTTCAGGTTGAAAATAACCATTTAACTAAAAATAAGTATTATCCTGAGTATAAGCAGCCACATTACCTTCCACTAACTGCTTAATGTGAAAATTATCATTAATAGTCAATGCACACAAGTGAAATTTCCCTATCCTATGAAAATTCTACCTATGTCTTATAAACAACCAGCCCAGCTTCTCATTTAATGTCCTCAAATTGAGTGAGTCTGTAGAAGAGATTTGTAAAATTACATAGATTCAGATTCTTTAATTCTACTGACGATTACTTTAAAAAGGACATAGGTTTTCTGTGCAGCTAAGAGAGAAACCTATGGCATTTTCTGAAGCACCTTTGTAGCACTTCAGCCTTCTCACTGTTTGCTAAAATCAGAACAATTAGGTATAAAGAGAAGTAGACTTCCTAATTTTGAGCAACAGAAATCCTATCCCTATCTTTTTTACTACAGTACTCTCTGTCTCCAAGTCATAAATACGTGGGATGTATTTAATGCACATTGGGACAAGGAGGTTTTGGTATCACTTTTTCCAATTTTTATTCAGCTTCCAAAACCCTTTGCAGAACAACCAGACCATGACAGTGGGAAATCTGGGACCAACTTTATTCTCTTCTTCCATCCTCCCTCCTCCTCTCAGATCTGCTCTGCTGCCTCTCACCACCCTCTTGTGCCCACAGCACAAACCAGACACATCCAGGCTCCTGTATTTATTTCTCAAGGTTTTTAACAGCTCCTTGCAGTAACTTTTCCCTTTTTTCCCAAGGATTTAATCACACTTCAGCAGACATTCAGCAAGCATCAGCTGCTGCACTCCAAGTGAAGGATGTATTATAGGGTTTTTATCTTTATAAGGTTTTACAAAAGCTACATGCAAGATTGCTGTCTGCCTTCTCCACCAGTGCTGATAAATAAACAGGGACAAAGCAACGGCTTTCTGCTGTAGAGTTTACAGCTGGAATTCCCCAATGAATGAAAATTAAATGGCTGTGCTGGCAAAGGACGAGACCTTCACTTCTGATTCCCCTCAGTCTCAACTTTGAGCTGAAACCTCTTCAAGCTCAGCCCAGCAGAGCAGTCCCAGCTCCCAGGTTCAGAAATCCCCACTGCTGAAAGCTCCTAATCCTCCTGCTTCCCCTCTCCTCCCAGCCACCTCTCCACATGGTGTTATTTTCATAAATAGTTGAATTTAACAATAGCAGCTGCTGTACATCCAGAACATCACTCAGTTAAATGCCAGGGCTGTTCTTAGTTTCAGATGAAATCGTATTTTCAATTATTTTTTTTCTTGGCATTGGGGAAGAAGAAAGAAAAGAAAGGGATGAAAATATACTCTTAGCAGATTTTTCAAAAATACATGGATAACATTCATTGCTCAGAAAACATGAAATAAATTACATTCTACAGCAAAGTGTTAGTAGGAGCTTGAAACAAATTCTGCTAATTGTACTTTTCAGAAAATACCCTGCGGTTAAGATAACTAATCAGCTGGGAATATTGTAATCTGGCAAAGAAAGCTGTCAATTGGGGGAGGAATTTTTAGCATTGCTTATGAGCCAGAATTAGGACAGCTACAAATGGTTCATAGTATTTGGAAATATTTGAGGAAAGTTTAAGTAGGTTAAAAAAAAAAAAAAAACCAAAAAAAAAAAAACTTAAAGCTATGACCAGCAAAGCAAGATGGTTGGGGGAAATAATATGTATTTTTAGCACTGTATACATATATGTCAGCACTGCAAACACACACTGTACATATATTTAATGCTAAAATCCAGGTTTCTATTATTCCACTATTCTCATTTTCACTGGAGAAAACCACATTACTCCTTGGTGCCTCAGTGTAAAATAAAGTAATAGAGCAAGGAAAATAAGTGTTTCTAAAACTTTGAAGTACGTGTAAAGATTTCAGTGTCTACAAATTCCCAGGAAACTAAAGCAAAAATGGCTGATTGACAGTTAAAAAGCCAGCTCAAGCAATTGATGAGATATTACATTCAAGTATTTTCAAAAAATCCCTGCTGTTGTTTTCTTGTCTCTGGTCCCAGCTCCTACTCCTGTCCCATGTTCCATTAAAAGAAGGATGGTTCATAAGGGTCATAGGGATTTTTCTGCTGTGTTATAGAGTAATAAAAACCTGAAAATAATGCTTATCCTGATAATGAAAAAAAAAACCAAACAAACACCAACCAAAACTCACATACCTGTTAAGGAAACTTCCCTGTCTGACTATCCACATCACTAAAAGGGTTTGAAACCATTCTCACACAGGCATTACACAGAATGAGACCCAAGTGATGAATATTTGAGAGCAAAATGAAAACTACAGAAACATGTTATCAAAACTTCAGTCACCTCTGTTTTTAAGAGAAAGTATGATCACCAAAAAAAACCCTTGTGTGTTCTAATTTATCATTTTTATATCTTACAGTTATGTATAATTAGCATCTGTCATCACAGATTGATAAATAAAAAATGTCCTTGGACTACACTTGGTCCATGCTCTGAACAAAATACAGTACATGTTACAGCCTGAAGAATTCTGATGGATGGAGGCTGTACAGAACTGTGGATTCTCTTGCTTGACTAGTTAATATAATTTTAGAGTAAAACTGCACAGCAAACAAATAAAATACTTATTTTTTTTTTTAGATAACTGCTGTGTACAAGGCTTGTCTTTTCTATCTATATCAAGCTACAGACATAGCCTATCCCTACAAAATATGAGTCTTGAACCTTAAAACAGTAAAATTAGTGAAGACAATGTTATATGACAGTGTCACTTCACTTTACTTCCTATGAAAAAAAAAATAAAAAAGAACTTTAGATATCCATGTATATTAAAGGAGTTCATCAGACTTTTAGCTCTTCACTGGGATAGATGAAGTATTTGTACTCAAGGCTAATAAGCTAATAAACTCATCAAGGGAATAACCAGTAATGATTAAAAGTCAGAAAACAAAATTTGCAACATTGAATGGCACTCAGACTGAAGTGATCCAGCACATTTAGGAAAGATCACATCCCAATTAACTAGAATATTAAAGGCATTTATGGAAATGTGTAGTCTGTTTCTCTTAAAAAAAGTTAATAAATAGATTTCATATGATTACCAACTGGAGTGTTTGCCTGTGTATATGTTATATGATATCTTCATTAAAAAAAATACTATAGGCTCTATATTGAAACTGAAATATTACTGAAGGAAATCTAGAGCTTCTAAATGAAAAGTAATAAAATAATGGCTAACAGAGAAAGAAAACTAATGGGTTGCATTAAGTAAATGATGTCTATTGGTACAGGCATAAAGCAAAGGAAGAAATTTACTTAAATTGACTTTACTCCAATCTAAAAGCAATAACACAGATCTATAAGAAAAAAAAAATACTCAGACAGAAGCTAGGACAGTGCCAAGCAGCACTGATGTAACAGGGAAAGGCTGATTAGAGAAAAAGTATCAAGGTAATTTTCTAATTGAAGATTAATTGATCCCAGTCCACTGGAATCAATGAAGCCTTTCCCAATGACTTTTGTGGCAGGCACATGCCAAAGGAATCCCCTGCAGCCTCTGCCCAGGGCCAGCAGCAGGGGCTCCTCCAGGGATGGGTGCCAGGGTACAAACCCAGCCACACACCACTCATCCATCATGGCTCACACCAGGTGGTAGCTCGACTTACTCAAGATCACAGAATTGTAAACCTCCAACAAAACCCAAAAATTATATGGCATTCATGTTGGAGATTTTAATAAAGAATCTACAGAATATCCAAAGGAAAAAACATGTCTGTGCTACCATAAACAAAAAGAAAACAAGATGGCACAGAAAATGAGGTGTGATGCACACAGTGATTCACAAATTACCTAAAGATGGGCCATTACAAGCAGTGTCTTTTAAATGCAATGTTTTTGTTCTGGATCTCCCATACTTTGGCATAGTCATCAAAGACTAAGATTGGGACTGCTTACAAACAAACAAACAAACAAACAACAACAAAAAAAGCTGCTTCTAGTCCTACCAGAACACCTTTTCCCCTGTGTAATTACTGTTTAAGCCATCTTCTGCTTCTCCAGTTATTCATTGCTTTGACTGTGACTCAAATTGACTTGACTGTGATTCAAGCTCAGCTTTTTCTACCACACTGAAGTCCCATTGTGAGGATGAGTTTGTTGCTTTTGTTGCCTCTCTCAGTGAGTCCCCTTTGATCTCTTACTCCACTCGTGGTGACAATCTGTGCTGCAGCTGGAGGTGCATTGAGCCATCACCACAGGGCTGTCAGTCACTGCACTTCCCAAGAACACCTCCAGCTTCCAGACTCTGAAGGGAAATATAGTGAGCACAGAATTTAGGAACTGCCCACTGACAATAAAGTTGACACCGCACTGGACAAGAAATGCAATTGACATTGCATACAGTGACTCTGGAAGCACTTTGGTCATTAAAGGAGGGTCTGTGTCCATTAATGCTCCATCCATCGATGGGGATTATCTTTACTGTAACATGTAACATTGTCACTGCAAAAAAGTTTCAATAAAGGCTGTTTCAGATCCAAACTCAGAACAGGTAAAAGTGCAATGTCAAAAGAAAAACCAAACAAAGAATTAAACCCCAGCACTGCACAACAGTCAGCCCAAGCTGAACCATTCCCACCCATATAGTCTGAAGCCTTGTATTTCTGTATTTGCTTATTTTTTTCTGTCTCTGTTGAACAATTACAATTATTTCTACTCCCATCTTCCAGTACCCTTAATGTTGATACTGAGATAATTAAATCATCTCCAAAATGTATTCAGGTTTTACCACTAATTCAACATGAACACAAAAATGTATATTCTGAGTCTTTTTGACAGAAATATCTCTGTTCCATCAGAATTAGCAGTTTTGAAACTCAATATGTACAAGATACAAATTCCCACATCCGTGTTCCAGGTCAGCTCTATAGAGCAGAGCCCTTGGCATCTCAGGATTGCATGGACAAAATCCCAGGGCCTCATGTTCTGAGGGATCAGAACTGGCTGAAAAAACAGTAAGAAACTTATGAGGGAGTTGGAAAACAACAAGAACAAAATAGCCAAACTCAGGGATAATTAAATAGAGAGATTTTGAGCAAATTCTTAAAATTAATGTGCTCCTAAGTAATTTCAAAATATCTGTTCTAGGCTGCTAAGAAGCAATCAAAAGAGGAGCTATGACAAACCAGAGATGCAGTGTTTTGTACAGGGACCACTGTTCACCCTGAAAGACAGAAATCATTTCTGCAGGGACAGGGCATACAAATGTATGAGCTCTGAGTCCAAAACCACAGCCAGATGTTGCAGACTTGTCATTAGAATCACATGAAGAGGCACTGTTTGCAAAACAGTTTCATCCCAGAATCTCTTGACTGATGCTTGAACAGCAGCCCAGTTTGCCAACTGGCACCAGGTTAGGGAGGCTCCTGAGCAAATTGTCATTTGTGTCATTTGCTGGTTCTTATGGATGCAGCACACTCCATTCCCCCTTCCCCACCCCCAGAGCAAAGGGACAAACACAAGCTTTTTCTGGAAACAACAGAATCACTTCAGATTTCACCCCCTTTTACCCTTTCCACCATCTCCCAGGCTGCCCTCCCCAGCAAACCCCAAGTTCTGAATGCAGTACATGAGGAAGGCTGCTCCTAATGTGCACTGTACCAAATCTCTGTGTATGAAAGCAGCCTCAGCCTTCCTGCTGCTCTTCCACAGCTCCCCCTGGAAGCTTTGCCTTTTAGGACCTAGACTTTTAAAGCAGAATTAAAGCTCTCCCAGGCCTCTGTGGACAGCAGCTAAGAGTGATCAGGGAGTGGAACCTGCTATGTTTTATCTCCACCCTGTTCTCCTTCAGAGGACGAGCTTTTATGATTTCATACACCAGATGGACTCTGGAAACTCCTTTCTGCAGGAGGTTGTAACTTATTCTACACAACAGTGTCTGTGTTCAAGTCCCAGAGGTGAAGGGAAATTATTGTGTGCCCTTTCTAGTTTAGTGGGAGCTTAAAAACTACTTGTGCTTTGTTCTCCACAACCTTCAAGCAGCAGCATTAGATAAATAGGACCAGTTTGTTTTGGAAAAGTCACTGTCTTGAATAAAAACTAGACTTTACTGATTTGGAGAAAACTATAAGGATTAATCCCGGTCAGGATTTTCTTTTTCTGAATCACTGTCCTTTTTTTACATTACTAAATGACAGCTGTAAATGATACCAGTATGGCAAAGCCACCAAGAGTATAGTTATCCCACAGATAAAATATTCAAACTATGACTTTAAAAATGAAAGACATTAGTTGCATTGGAATAATAACTTTTCTCTGAATCTAATTTAATTCCCACTGAAACAGATTTCCTGAACTGAAAAATATGTAGTTGAACACTATTCCACTTGAAAAATTTTTGAAAGCAGTTCTGCAAAAGGAATTCCTCCATAAACCACATTCCTGCTTCATTAACCCTCATATAGTTACAAAAAATTATAATGTAATTATTAACCTTAACAAAGATTAAAGTGTGTCTGCCGAGACTCTATGGTATTAACAAGTGTACTACAACTCTGAATAATTTTTCATTTAGTAGGTTCAACTCCTTTTCAAAGATTTAATATCTGTGACACAGACACCACATTGCAGGAAACAAATATACCAAAGGGATGTATGAAAGGAAAAGCCAGAGGATGAAAATATTACACTTTGCAGTTTAAAAGTGAACTTTTCTTCTTTCTGCATTACATTGAGAAAAGCTGTTTTTTACTGAACCACCAATCCTCCTTTTTCCCTGATCACCCCACAAGCAAATTGGGCCCCCCAGAGCCATTGGAGGGGCATGATTTGGGCATTCAGTCTCAGAGGGTGAAGGCACAGCACCACAGGGCACTGGTGCTGTCAGAAATTGCCCCAGCAAGGATGCTCTCTGGGTCTGCAGAAGCACAGCAGCCTCACCTGCCCAAAGCTAGGCTTGGCTGGCCAAGATACTCTGCAGAAACCAAATTCCAAATCTTCCTTCAACCCACTCCCATCCCCTTGCACTGGTAGGGCAGGATGAAGGAGAAGGCAGGATCAAGAGATTCCTGAGTTAAAGTTAAAAGATTCTAAGTCTATCATAACCTAAAAGAGGAGCAGTAAAAAGTGAACTCGAATGTTGAGGGAGGTGAAAAGTCATTTATGATTAATGAGATTTTTATTTTTCATCTTTCCATAACTTTAATTAAAACACAAAAAGCAGATAGAAGTGCAGCCCTTTACTTTGTGAAATTAAGATGATAGCATGCTGCTGCTTTCATTCCCATTGCAGTGCCCCTACACCACACCTCTGCAATAAGTTTGTCTTTCAAAAACTGTCCCGAGTCACAACAGAAGGGTCTGAGTGTGCATCTCCTGCTCCTTCTACTCCAAAGGCTACCCTGAGCAGCACCTCTGAGCAAGGCAATCTCCTCCTGCTTGCTGGCACTGCTCCATGTCACAGATAATATTCACCAGGTCAGCATCAAAAGAGCATTTTGAGTAAAACTCACATTCAAGACCCAGCCAACCAGGACAGGCAGCTAATGATGACTGCCTCACTTGGAGTCCTGCTCCAGTGAATGCCAAATACTTACTCTCAGCTGCCACCAGTACTTCCTACATAACCCAATCCGTCACACACTCTCCGCAGAGCTGAGCACGATTCCTGCTAAAGGCTGGGGGAAGCTGCCAGTTTGAGTGGCAGCTGAGCTGCCTGTTGGACATCTGAAGCCTGGACTTACACTTCTGAAGGGACAGACATCTGTCTTAAGCCTGTGGATGCAGCCTTTAATTGTTGTGGAGCCTGGCAGCTCGGGCAGACAGGGGAATGGCCGTGCTTATGTCCTGCTCCAGCGGGGCGCGCGAGGAGCCGCACGCCAGGGACGGCGCAGGAAGAGCAACGAGCCAAGCATGGAGCACAGAGGCAATTTCTCTGCCAGCTGGAGCTGCTAACCTGCACACAGCAGAGAAAGTGAGCCCTGGGCAAGCAGAGTGAGGATCATCTCTGCTGCAAGCAGGGGAGTAGCTCCACTTGTAGTTCCAGAGGGAGAAGAAGCGAACAGGGATTCTCTGGAGGTGATGCTCTCCCCACTGCTCCCCCCTTGCATAACTAGAGTGATGAAAAACTTACTAACACAGTGTACAGATGTGCTAAAAATGGGAAGGCAAAGTTCCAGAAGGCAAATCTGTAAAACTGCTCAGATCCTGTGACCCATTAGGGCCTAGGGCTGCAAGCTGAACTTTGCTTTTCCCAATCCAATCTATTCCTTCTGGAACACTGGCTTGGGACACAAAGCCATTTTTGCAATAACTTCCTTTTCAATTACATTACCCCTTGCACTTTTCAATATAACAAAAAGGAGCACCTTGCTGATACAGGATAATTCCTTCTGTGAACCTGAGGTTTTGCCTTGTACTTTGAACAACAACACCTGGGAGATCTGCATTAAAAAGTGTAGGAAAAACAGTCCCTCGAGGGAGTTTAGACTGCAAATTACTGATGTGCTAATAAGATTCTTTATGTACAAACAGGAATAAAGAAATGAAGAATACAGGCAATTTCAGTAGGATATACACAGACAAAATTAAATAACGCTGTGGGAGTAATCCTCTGTAAAAGACATACTTTGGGGCATTTTATTTCTCTCTGCTTAGTTAAATAAATTAATTGCCAAATAGAAAGTCAGAAATATAGACTTTATCTTTAATTTAACTAATGCTTCATTTTTTTAATTGCTTAAAGAGTCTTTTTTTTCCAAAAGTACCTATGCAATCAAATATGCTGGAGCTACAGAAATTAATCCTCATATATTATTTTAGAAAGTTCTCCAGATATGAGCTAAAATTTGAAAGCTAAAAATATGAAAAATAAGGCAGGAAATGCTGCTTCCAATTCTACTTAAACATGCTATATGCCTAGAATTATTCAATGTACCAAAAACCTCAAAAAAAAAATTCGAAAGGCACATTTGTGGTTTTTTGTTTTAAATCTGTTTTCTCAGTTCTGTTTATTTTAGTTAGTCAAACCTCCTAATACTTAATTTTGGCCTTCTATTAAGACTATCTACTTTTGTAAGAACACATGGACTCAGGGTATTGAACATATAAAAGCCATTTTTAGTTTTTGCGGTACAGGGCAGAAACCTGTTTCCAATCTTAAGCAGCACAAACTCTAAAAAATACTTAGTTTTACTTCTGAGGAGTCTATTTCTCATGTAGAAATAAGGATGAGAAGAAAAGTTCTATAATAATAAAAAAAATGCATTTGGACTAAAAGAACAGTCTGAGGATAACACCAGATGGAATCTGATGCACAAGTTAAAGGGGCAGGTCCACCCAAAACTAAAAAACTGAGATATTTCCTCTTGCTGCATCCAAAGTGTTCTCCCTTTCTACTTTTAAGTAACAGCAATAATTTTCCTGCATTAAACATTTAAAAAATATAAAAAAAATAAAAGACTGATTATGTTGTGGGTTTTTAATCAGCATAAGTGATTTAAGTCATCCATTGGCATCAGAGAGGAAAAAAGAAAAATAAAAAATTACAGAGCCCTTCTTGTAATAATTTTTTCTTTTAATTTCTTTCCGGAATCACACAAAAATTAAACCAGGAGTGAATGGGAAGTTAATGATACATTTCAAAACTACAGAGGAGTTTTAATTTCTGAGCTGATGCTTCAGTCACTGGCTTTTACATAAAATCCAACGTGTCAACTGGAAGAACAGAAAGAAGTCTCTCTTTTAAAAAAGGTTTTCTTCTTTTTCCATATAATTTCAATTTTTCCCTCTTTGGAACAGTGTAACAATGAGTGAGTATCTCTTATTTAATTGGAAGTTTAAAAAGAATGGATACATTTTATATGTTACATAAATCAGAGCAAGAGATTCGAGTTCTCCACAAGATTTTTTTTTTCCAATTTCCAAGGGCTTGAAAAGATGGAGTTTTCTAATATATAAAGTTCTTAGAAACTATTTGACTTTGACAAAAGATTTTTTTTTTTAATCCTTGGATATTCTAGAAGACAAATAACTTCTAATATTGTAAGAAATTCAGTGTAATTCAGCACATTAACCCACAGGCATATAGTGTTTCATAGTATGCTACACTTTGCTGGTCTTGATGTACTTAGGACTGATGTCTGATCATCTTCCTCTAATTTATTGGGGGAAAAAAAAATATTCCTTCCCCCCACCCCCCCTTTTAAAATAAACCCACAAAATTAAAAATCCTACTAATTACATTTAAGTACCTGATAATATTTTCCTAATTATTTCCCATCTTTAGTCATTTATAGCCTCATGCCATTGCTGTTAATGAGTCATAATAACAGGTTTAAAACTGGATTAATAGTGATTTCCTTTAGATACAAGAGCTTCCATCCATGTGGATGGTTATTTGGTTATCTTGTGGGGAGCATTTCCTGAAAAAAAAAAAAAAAAACAAAAAAAATAAAAAACAATTTTGGTTCCTCAACCAAATACTGCAAATCCTGCTTGTTCTTTTTCTGCCTAATAAAGGGCAGAGATGTATTGTTGGTGGAAGGAAGGCATCTCTGGCAGGAAACAGACTTAAAAGGCTTACAAATATCACTTTTCTGAATTTACAGCCTTGACTTAATGCTGGACTGGACATTTTTTCTTTCAACTCCTTCTCACAGCCAGGTTCCTTTTTTCTCTTTTCTGGTCTCAGGAGCATCCTTCCATTTCAGCATCCTGTTCCTTTTACATCTCCCTTCTATTTTTTGGCGAAAAAAAAATAAATGAAAGGGGAAAAAAGCAGCCATGCAGTAGTGGGATTTCAACAGCTACTAAGTACATGAAAGCAAAGAAACAGCAAGCAGGCAAGGAGCCAGGAGTGACATGGGTTTAGGATTTGCTAAACTCCTGCTCAGGATCAAGTGCTGTTGGTGCTGGTTGGAAGAGCAGGAGTTTCCAGGTGGTCAGCAGGGACAGGGAGCCTGGAGCTGCCATTCCCTGCGGGATGCTCCAGGGGCTCCCTGACAGCAAAGCTCGGCAGAAGCCCTGGAGGCAGCTCAGGAGCCACAATTGCTCATTTGCCTCCCTTGTCTGAGCTCAATATCCCTCTCCAGGAATGCTGAGAGCTTTCCCTGTCCCAGGGCAGTACCAGCAGGGCCAGCAGCCCCTCTGACACACCCTTGTTCTTGCACTGAAACTTCCTCCTCACTGCTCTGCCTTTTTTTGGTATGGACAGGGACCTTACCCATTATTTATTAGAATGAAACAGTGGCTCCCCAAGGCCTCTCTGAAAAGGACAGGGGATTAAGGAAACAAGAGAGGAAAGCTGGAGGTGCTAAAAGTGCCTCTCAGAAAAACCAGCAGGATCTGTGTTTGCCTGCACAGCTGTTCAGAGGGATGAAATTCCTGATGCATTCTCCATGCTATTACAAAGCTTTGGGATGCAATTTTATATGTCATTAAGAGATCCAAAAGCACCGTATCACTGGTTTCAATAGAATTTAGATCAAAACCATTCTCCAAAATACCCATCACACTAACTAACAATACTCTGCCTCCTGTGTTACAAGGTAGTGTAAACAATGGGTAGCTATAGTTAACAGCAGAGCATCTACACATGAGTTAAAATTAATGTTTTGGTTAACACGGCACTGGAGCTGTAGATGACGTATTATGAAGACTATTGTTACAAAAATTCTGTACCGATCAATTTAAAATAACCTTGTAAAGCTTAATTGCTATCTTACATGAGTAATGAATTGAACAAATGTCAGATCCCAGTAAAAGTGCCTTTTATCATAAATCAGTATTCCACATACAATAATTATCCCATTAATGCTGAATGAAATGCTTATTGAGTTTGTTTAGCATGCACTGTAAGTGGATAAAGTGACCAAGAATACCTAATAATTTCCTGACAGGCATATTCAAAAAAATATTACTTTGAAAGGGAAATTATAATTTATAAAAAAGTACTATACAGCAGATAATTTAAACAGAAGCAAAAGCATAGTGTCCTAAATTCTCTTTAACATTTTCTGAGTTTAAGAAATAAAAAACACACCAGCAAGCTCCAGCATCTTTCTAAGGCAAGAAGGCTCAATGTTTCATTTTGGTTTAGTTCTGTCTTATGAGATAAAAAATGGAGCAGTTGCCAATTTATCTAACTTAAAAAGTCCCAGACTTGCCAAGAATGTTGTGATAAATAGTTTTAACTACTTTCTGCTCATATTTTATTATAGGACATGACAAAGGGATTTGTAGATTAAGTCTTCAACTTTATTTGTGATACTTTGCAGAAGATAGATAAGAAGGGCACTTTAGAGGTTTAGCGTGAAAAATACAGTTAAAAAGGTAAACAGAAAAACTGTACTTTGCATTGAAAATACAGTTCTATCTATCTTTAAAGAAAGCTCAGTGTTATTGCAACCACTGAGCAATGCTCTAAATAACCATGATCTTCTTGCTTTCTGAAATGCATCTGTATAGATTCTGTCTTCTTGTCTACAGGACAGACTTCCTGAGACTCTGAAGGAAGACATCCTTTGCTATGATATGTGAGAGGAAATGCAGACAAACAAACAAATGTGCCAATAATCCAATCCAATGAGCTCTGCACAGCTGGAACACTCCTAATGCCCAAACACAGCCTCCCGCTGTCACAATAAAGGGACACTCTCAAAGCTGCCATCTCCTCTTTCCCTTCCCAAGGTCAAACCTTTCACACACTTTTCTCATGTGGGTTTCTAAGTGAGAGTTCCTTTTCACATTTTTCACTTTGAAAATCAGTGTGGCACAAGTCTTGCCTCTCATCGAATCATTTTGCCTTCAGGTCTCCACAAACCCTGCAACAGCCTCTTCTGACAACTTCACGCTGCTGTGACCAGTGAAAGAAATCCGTGCATCCATATTTGCTACTTTGGAAATTAAAGACTTTCTAGAAAGCTTAGGAAAGCTTACAAGTGTGCCTCCTGGTTCATTAGCAATTTATGTGCACTAGTGATAATCATTATCATTAAATCATTACCATTACATGGTCCTTGCCCTCATCCTCTAGAGCTGATGATCCTGCATCATGACAGAATGTTCCTTGAACTCTTTCATTATATTTTGCACAACATATCTGGGAGGCACTTTTTGCCTGATATAGAGTAAATGGTGTCCAAGTTAATAGGCAGCTTAATTTACCTTTTACCTTTTAGTTACAAACTGCAACTCTTCTCCCACCACCTCAAGCAGTGGTTCTCACCTGCCAGTTTTAACAACCCCATGTCCCAAAATGATGAGTCTGGAAGTTCATGATGATTGCAAGACAGGAAGAATAATCAATAGTTTAATTATCATATTATTCTGTCATCCTCATGACAGAAACCTGGCATTTGCTATAAAACCATTATCTAACAAACTACTGTTCCTGAATCAACCCAAACTTGAAAAACAGTGCAAAAAACCTCAACGTGTTTATGTAAATGTGGAAGAAAATGTAGATGGCATAGAAACTTGCCAAATATGAAGTCACCACAGGCTCTACCTCTGCCTACTATTTCTGGCACTCAACATACTTTGCTCTTCCCTTATATATGCTTAGATCATTCTGAAACCTGTTTTATTTTACAAGGTAACTATCACTGTGATCTTATAATTATGAAATAAAAATACTTACTGGAAAGACACTGGGCAAGTGTTTTACTGATACAGTTTATTATATTTTTAGGAAAAAAAAAACCCAGAAAACTGACTTAAAGAGTAGTCTTGCAACAGTAGAGGAGAAAGGTCTATTTCTATAGGACCCTGTGCAGAGGATGGAAACTGCCCCTTTGTCCCACCAGGACACATTTCCATTTCTGCTTTTCCCTGTCTTGGTATATAGACTTCAGTGTTCTCTCAATAGTTACACTGCTAACTCAGGCTATGGGTACAGGCAACCAAATATTATCTTTCCTAAAACCCCCAAATATTGAATTTGTTCAAGCAATTAAGTGATTGTGACCTACTTGCAAAATAACTCATCACCAAGAGATAGGGTCATTCTGAACGATATTAGTCTGCTGATTCAAGCTCAGAAATTGTTTGAATCTCAGTGGCAGCTCAGCTTCTTTGACTCCCTTGTGCAGCATCACTGTTTTCACATCATGCTTTCTTGTTGGTGTTCTGTTAGAATTATGCCAACACACCAGACAAAGTACCTGCTTCTCTCCCCACACTCACACATTTCATCTGAGGCACCATTAAATCCTTTTCCAGAATAAACTACCACTACAAGAGACAATTTGTGTATGTAGGTCTGGCTCTTGTGTGCCCACGTGTGTGTACGTGTCAATCTTCACCTGAATTACCTTTAAGGGAAACTAAAATGCTTTGCCTTTTAGCT
This sequence comes from Toxostoma redivivum, assembly GCA_013397375.1. NCBI lineage: Eukaryota > Metazoa > Chordata > Aves > Passeriformes > Mimidae > Toxostoma > Toxostoma redivivum. Next base: position 927,854 of record VXBI01005646.1, on the reverse strand, counting down.
ACATCTCCCACGTGATATCTGTGACATCTACTAGCAGAGATGCCTCAGTGGCATCTACCTCCACAGAGGTTCCATAGCTGTGCTTTTTATTTCACATGAGATTCTTTTCATATAGGATCTTCTCCAATAAGTATTTATCAAATGCTGACAAGCTGATCAACTGATTCATTGCTCACCACACAAGCTGGTGATATTCCCTCTTCCACCTCTCTGCTAAAAATAAAACAAAAAGGGGAAAACATCAACATTTTTTCCTTCCAGATGACACCTGGAAATAATAAAATATCAAACATTTTTCCATTATAAATTTATTTTCTAGACAGAACAATATTCTTTTGTGTTACTGTACATTTTGAAATCAAGCAAGTTATTTCTGTTTCTTGTTTTCTACTCATGTTTCCACACACTTCACAGATAAAAATCCTTAATAAATGTGGGACTAACACATTTCTTATCCTCCCACAATTTTGTGGAACTTCTCAGAGCAGCTTTAATTTGTGAGAATCTGTATAAAAACTCTCTGGGAAGAGTGTGAAAGTGCTGGTTATGTTCTGCCAAAGCTAATATTGCAATATACTAATCATATTTATATGGCCATACCTAACCAACCTTCCTTCAGGCCTTTCCTGGTTGAGTGATTAAAGAATAATATCTGTTACTCTATAACATTTTTAGTGACATGACAAAATTGAGCCTATCGCAGGCTATGCTGTCCCTCAAAATGTGGGGTGAAAATTCTGTTGAAACAACAAAAATTTTCCAGCTGACTCACATTAGAAAAACAAACTGTAGAACTCAAGAACCACAGAACTGCACAGAATGAACGAGGTTGAAAAGGCCTCGAAATCATTGAGTGCAACCTCTGACCAGTATCAGACCATGGCACTGAGTGCCACGTCCAGGCTTTTCTTAAACACCTCCAAGGCCTCCACAACCTCCCTGGGCAGCCCATTCTGATGTCTAAACATCCTTTCTGTGATGAAATTCTTCCTAAAGTCCACATAAACCTTCCCACTGCAGTTCATGTAAATATGTAAAAATAGTGATCACTATCCTGTGCTATAGGTTATACAGAAAGAAAGGGAAAACATAGAAGAGATTCAAGGTAATGGAAGACTAAAATGAGAAACAGCACTGCTCATGAATGAATCAGCCCTAAAAAATAATAAAATATGTAAGTACCCAAAAAACGTGTCAGATTTAAGGACCAGAATTCACATGGATAGGCAATGCTGATAAATATTGGAGGTAACACAACATTGAATCAATCAATGCCAACTGCAAAGCAAAGGATGTGCATCCCAGCCATTTCCTGAGGCTCTGCCTGCACCTCCAAACAAGCTCCCTTTGAGAGGGGTCCAGGCAGCAGTCTTCCAGAACTGGAGGTTTTACCACATTTCCACCACTCAAAGCTCAGCCCTGGGCTGAGAGGTTGCCCTGACATGCAGAGGCACTCTGGCCACCAGGCCAAACCCACAAAAAGACAGCAGAGGCTGTGGCTGGAATTTGCCAAAAAAGCAATGAAAGAACGAGAATTGCATCACTTTGCAAGAGTTTGGATGGCATAGGACAGCTCACAAAACCACCTCCTGAAAGAACAAATCCTTTACATAAGTGACTGGTGATATTGCAGCACAAAATGAATTGACTATTAGCCTTCAGCAAATAGGGTATTTATTATTTTTAAATCATGCATTAGTGCTCAAGCAACAATGATATTTGTACTGCACATCAAACCACAAGAGTTTGGAAAGGAAAGTGGAAAGGAAAACCAAGGACTTAGATTAGTGATCTTGTATGCCCTGAGGGAGCATGAGACCTAAACAGATGCACACAAAAAGTAAATAAGATGCAATGATACTGGGGAAATGATGCCAACTGAGTCAGCAACACAAAAATCCTATTGCAAAGAAATGTCCAATGGACATCAGACTCCAATCTGAAAACACAGCTTGGGAGCTGGAAAGATGTTATCAAAAGAGGGAGCAATGCTGAAACAAGAGCTAAGAACACCTCCAGGAAAAACTAGTTCTTTCACAGTACAGTGTCTAGGAAGCAGCACATAAAGCTCCTTGCAGAGCACTCAGAGTGAGCTGGCACACACCAGAACGCTATACCATCATGTTATATTTCTGTCTTCGGAAGTTCTCCTCAGAGAGCAAGCCGAAACATCAACATATCACTATTAAAAATTCCTGTTATCCTCCTACAGCTTTTAAGTTGTAGATATTAACAAATATGAAATGCTTATCTGTTCAAATAGAAAGGCAATTTTGACCTTACTGCATTAGTGTAAAAACAAAATGTGCTGTTTTGATATTTACAAGATGCCAGAATTAGCTGCAGTTCATAATCAGCCTCATGGCATCCGTGCTAAAACAGCCTTCCAAAAGTCCCTCTGGAGGAGGAGAGAAGGGAAAAAACAAGGAAAAACAGTTACCAGTAGAGGATTTAAAAAACAGACTTTAAATAAAGACCAAACCAAGCACTTGAGCTCTGTAGACAAAGGATTCAAAGCCCAGAATAAGAGCAGGCTTTGCATTTATGTCAAAACTTTCCCAAGACCAGCTAAGAGCCCATGATTGCCAGAGCTGCTGGGGAGGATGAATCCTGCTCTCCAGGGTCCATTGAGGTGCCACGTGGATTAGGGAGAAAAAGCTGTTTTGCACAAGCCATGTTCATGATTTGTCTGTACATCCTCCCATCTGTCTGGCAAAATAGGAGGCAGAGAAAGTTCACTTGGGGATGTTTTGCCTGTGCTGCTGTCAGTGAGCCACCCCGAGCACCCAGAGCTCAGGCACTGCTGAGCAAAGCAGACATGCAGAAAAGACTGATTTTAACTAACCTGAGTCCTCAACAACAACAAGCAGTGTCAACACACTGCTAGTGAGCACTGCAGTGCCATTGGTGACTGGCTGCGCTGTGAAGAGTTGGAGGAGGCCCTGACACCCACCAGGGAAACCATTCACACCAGTGCCAAGCTTTTTACTAAACATCTCCCAGCAATACACCTGGCACAGCACTGAGGGATTTCTAATTTTTATTTTATTCATTCCTTATTTCAGCAGCAAAGATCCTGTGTGCCTTTAGAAGAATATTAATGATGCAGAAGACCCAACCCTGAACCCTGTGAAAGCTATTACTGTTTACTCAGAGTAACTGGGCTGATGCCAGCTCAGTTGATTATATCTCCTTTGTTTGTTTCCCTGAAAACACGATGCTACAGTGAACCAGGAGATGTTAATGTATTTCCACGCCATGCTGCATTTGTTTTTATTGCCAGGACTCCTTACTTAATATAGCTGATACCTTCTTGGAGGCTGAGACATCTTAATGAGCTCAGCACAACCGTGCATGGAGGCCACACCAAAGATCACTGCCTTGTGAGCAGTTTGCTGGGGAGGGCATGGATCACTTTCCAAATGCTACTGCTGGCTGCAGACTAACAAACACAGCTTTAACAAGCTAAAAACATCCTGCTAAAATGAATCTGTCATTGCAAATAAGTAACAATAAAGTGGGCACACGGGGCAGTGCGTGTACCGAGGCTGTTGCACGGCAATGGGAATTAGCTTTGGTACTTGCCATGGGGGGTTTTCCATACACTCTTTTATTCTGGAAATTTCAGTTGCTAGAAAAGATCTTACTGTCAACCTGATGCAGTACAAGGCAAAATCCCTTCAGCACCCCAGGTTCATTAAATGGTACCACTAATAAGGCTGTGCCTGAGAGGAGTCCTGCTCACCCCTGTGCACTGGAACAGCAGCACCCTGGGCACACCCTCTGATCTCAGCCTTTAAAAGATCAGCCAGTGACATGCTAGAGGGATGCCAGGTGAGCCCTGCTCTGCTGACCTGCAGGGCTACAGATGGACCATGCACATATCTTTGATCAAGACAGCAAGATGCTCTGCCTGAGGGATGGGGCTCAGTTCCAGCCCAGCACTGCAGCAGAGCAGTGTAAGATCTGCTGTCAGGTTTAACTGAACCCCTGCACTCTGCAGCTACAGGAGTGGGGCTCCTTGCACAGGAAGCAGAATTGCTATAGAAACCTGCACACACATTAATGACAGGGTTCTTCTGCACTGCTCTGAGAAAGAAATCTTTATATTCAAGCATAACTAGAAGTACATCCAATGAAGTGATGCTCTGCACAGCCACAAAAACATAAACAGAGATCAAAACCAAAAGAGGGATCCCAACAGACATCCGTATTAAATCCACCTTAAATCCAACAACTCTTTCTGCTATCAGTAACTTTTCACATTGATTTTCCAAGTGTTAGGAGTTTTTAGCAAAAAAAACCCTTCAGTGAGGGTCATACATGAAAGGAGACAAAATCTGCTGATGATGTTGAAGACCAGCTTGGACAGGGATTTGAGCAACCTGGTCTAGTGGAAGGTGTCCCTGCCCAGGGCAGGAGGCTGGAATTGCATGACTTTTAAGGTCCCTTCCAAACACAAACCATCTTACGACAATAAGAAACATGGATTTCTTTTTTTTTTTTAAAAAATGAAGTTTGAGGCAATTATGGGTGCTGAACACTGCCTTTTCCTCACAGTACATTCCTCAGGTACAATTTTACATGTCTCTTAACTTTCTTCTCCACAATGGAAAAGAACCATTTCTCTTGACTGTGCATGACGTTTGTCAGCTCTTTACTGTCATACAAAAATCAAACTAAAAAAAGTAAAATCTCCCTAAAGAATCTCACAGTATTTTTTATACACTCAAATTATAAGGCTGCTGGCAGGTAAAATGTGGCCACAAATGCAGCTGAGTCATAGTAAAACAGAATAAACACACCATGATTTATGGCTTCATGATTTACCTCAGAACAGTCACTGAGCTGTCTGGATGACTGCAATTTTCTCTTCTTTTCTTGACTTGGATTGCTCCCAATTAGAGCAAACTATTTTAAACCCCTTGAAAAGTAATTAAAAAAAAAAAAAAAAACCCAAAAAAAAAAAAAGAAAAAAACAAAAAAAAAAAAAAAAAAACAACCTGTAGGATGGAGACAGGACAAGAAAAAGTTGTTTGGCTGTAAGAAAAGGAGCTGAGAAGTGCTCAGTGACAGGGCAGTGACTCAGGAGAGCTGGGCTCTGTGAGCTGTCCCTGCCTGGCAGCAGCACTTCATAATCCAGGCTCAGGTGTGAAGGCTGCTCCATTGGCACTGACCTGTGCAGGCCGTGAGAAGATTTAAAATCTGATTAGATCCTGCTGCTCCTCCATCCCCAGCTTTCCCCCTGCCAGGCCAAGGGCTCTTGCTCAGCCATTTGTCCTGCACAGCTCCAGGAGGGTTTTCCAAGGGGCAGCAGCAGCAGCAGACCCTGCAGCAGCAGCTGTGCTCCCTCCCTCCTGCCTGTGGCTCCATTATGGATGCTGGCAATGTAACCACGGCATGTTCTCATCTTTCTGGGTGCTGCTTCTGACAGCAGCTTGCCAAAAAACAGAGACCAGGCCTTAAAGGTCAAGGGATATTATATGCATCATTTCAACCTATCATCAGCTCAAAAAAAAAAAAAAAAATCCAAACCCAAAAAAAACAGCAACCATCAACCACCAAACCTTTTCTTGTTTAAGCTTGGCTTAGTCAGGGTTGACCTTCTTCTGGCATATTAAGGAACATTTATCTATTTCACATTTCCAGTTCTTGTAAGAAAAGACAAAATGTAAAAAAAAAAAATATTCAATCCATATACATGCTTGCACCAAGTAGCACCACACTTCAAGAAACATTAAATTAGCCAAGTCCTTCTTCCAGCATCCCTTTCTGTGACAGACTAAAGAACAGTGCTGTGAAATGGCTTCTTGCAATATTCTTGCTCATCTGCACCATCACTGTAAACAGTGCTGGTAAACAAGGAAAGGAACTGTCCAAAGGCAGTCTTGTGCCCACAAGCAGAATGGAAACTAAATATGGTCCCATCTTCCTCACAGCTCTGCCTTCTACCTTGCATATATGTGAATTCATTCTCCCTCTAGCTAGCTCTCCTTTTTCCTGCTTTGGTGACTTGACTCCAACAAGCCAATCTGAAAACTGGAGGAGAAATTCTCTTTTATCTAAAAAACCCCAAAAAAGTATCAGTAGGATTTCTCCAATTTGGGGATATTCAGCAGAGTAGAAAATGTACTACATAATACTTCCTGTCAACAACACCAGATGTGTTTCTAGTAGAAATAATTGGCTGGATATTTATTTATTGGCATTTCAGATGATTGAACACTGTTATCTCTTGATCTTAATCATCATTTGTACAATTTGCTATCTGAGTGAAGATCAAGCACCTTACCTGACCCCTTTTTAGAGGTATCAGCAGTGTTTATTGATAGGTTGGAATCCTGAATATGATTATGGAATATGGATCTGTGGAATATTAAACTTCAGCTGAATTAATATGGCACTACAACTAAACAGTAGCAAAAGATTCTGGTTTGGGTCAGTATAAAACACTTGCAGAAAGGAAATAAGCACACAGCTAAATCTATACCAAATTATCAATTTATAACAACTTAACCCCTCAATGCATCAATTATTCCTGCAGTATATATTCCTAAACTCCTGCTCCAGTCTCTATAAAATGCTTCCAGTGAATGTAGGATTTTTTCTGTGTCACACAGCCTTGGGCCAGTTCTGGACAGGTAATTCACAACAGCCTGTTCCTCTGGCTTGGGCACAGCAAGCATGGCTGAAAGGCCAGAGAAAATAACTTCAAGGACCAACATTTAATGTGCACGGACAGAGAAGGGACCGTTCATCACTTAAATTGTTCCAAAGCCCATCCTATTTCTTAGGCTGGAGACAGTGGCTTGCTCATATAGAGCAAATTTAAAGATCAGGGTTCTTGACATGGTAGATTAGGTTCTCCTTCCACACATTTTGCTTGTTGTGTAATTTGATCATTAACAATCCTTGTGCCACTTCCAGATAAGAATGTCATCACTGTCTTTTAAAGGCAGCATTTTTTCTCCTGAAATAAAAACCTTTTCAGGTTATTTTTTTTAAAACACAAAAAATTTCTTGCTGCCAGTATTAGTAATATATTAATTATTTAACTGAAATAAATGCATCTGTTAATGTGTTTAATTAAGCATACAAAGCTCTTTATTTGATGTTATTTGTATTTAAGATTTCCTGTTTTCCCTGAAGTATTTATTATCCAAGGCATGATTTTTCTAATCTTAGACATACTCTGGGACTGAAGTACTATTTTATATCAGCATTTCTCAGCTGCTTTTATCATGAATAAATATATTACAAACCATGTTAATGAGCTGTTTAGTATTCATATATTAGACTTTTCCTCATTTTATATGGAAATACCACTATAAAAATTCTAAGAATACTAGTTTTATGTGCAAGATAATGATGAGATTCAAAGCAAATAAGGAGGAGAAAATCTGTGGTGGCAGTGAATATGAAATGGATTAGTGCATCGTCAATGTGCTTTACATTGGTATAAAATTATTAAGCATGTAATTAAGTAGGATCAATGGCACTGTTTGTTTTGGGGGTAATGTTTTAGCTATTTTAGATGTGTCATCTTTAAGAATTTAATTTCACACTTTAATGATCTTCTTGTAATTTCCTCCTCCTGCCATGAAGTCACAGAGTCAGGGCACGCATGACATCCCCTGCAGATCAAGGAGGGACTCGGGTGGAAGGCCAGGCCAAAGGCACAGTGAAGGAAGATGAGAACAAGGCAAATTAAATAATTTTGTAAATACAAAGGTAGTTCATTTCAACTGACCTTATTCATCAGGCACATTCAAATTCCTGGGATTGTTAGCAGGAAAGAAGTTTTATAGTTACTAACAGAAACTGCAGCTTTGACCTGGCTGACCTTGGAGACATTTCCAGTGCAGCCAAAAAGAAATGAGACTTGGTGTTAGAAGAGCCTAATGAATAAAACCACAGACTTCAGTACACCTACATCTGCAAGCAGAAGTTAAAAAAAATAATAATCCAAACCTCAGCTTTGGGTAAAGAGGAAAGAGAGAGAGAAGATGATTCTGCCTTGGAGAGAGAACTTAGTACTGGTTACTGAATAAAAACCCAACTGTGAAAATAAGGCTGCTACTAAACTGAATTGTCTCATTTCAAACTCAGAATTACAAATCAATGGAACAAAGCCTTTGTTATTATGGAAAACACAGTGTCTGGACACATTCCCTTAATAATTTTATACGCTGGACAAAGCACACGCTGACACTGTAGTCCTAGCTCATTGCACATCCTCCTGCATGTGACTTCCCAGGGACTGACAGCAGAGCCAGTTGGGACTGAAAAGGGTTAGGAAGGCGGAGACAAATCCATTGAAAGGTAAAACAACAATAGCTGCTATTTTTTCTATGAAAATGCAGTCCGAGTTCAGTAGAGAATAATGTGTTATTTACTTTAGTATTGAGCCAAACGGGTGTTATATTATATAACTGCTCTCTTCATAGTAGAGCAGGTATCCATTATTTATACTATTCATTATTTGTACCTGGTTTTTGTACCTGAGCTTATTGGCTTTAGGTTACACAGCACACTTGTAAACAAAGCTACATCTTGCAAAATGAAGAGAACCACCTTAGACGACTTTAGTCTAAATAGTTTTTAAAAATTGCCCCAAAAATCAGCAGCCTGGTGTACAAGCAGAGCAAAGAAAATAAGAATGAGTTAGAAAATGCCATCCCAATATTCTCCACAGCCTGAACACAAAGGCAGCATGAGACACTCTTTGTAGCCCTGGCCTATTTATGAATGCTTAGAGAGTGAAGGAAGGAGAACAAAAACTTCAGAGGTAATTTTATTATACTATGAAAAAAAAAAAAAAAAGGTTTCTCTGCTCATTCCTAGATTTTGTTACAACAGTTAAATAATGAAAAATAAGTTTGCCACATCTTTACTCTGAACTAAGCCACGTTATTGCATACCTACCATTAACAGCTAAACCTGTGCCTTTAACGAGGTTAGAAATGGCAGATGGTAAAAATTAATTTAGCATTCTCTGCGAGGAAGTGTAAACACAAACTTGGGTCCAGTACTATAAACTGCTGCTCTTATGAGTAAAATTAACTTGAAATTACCTCATACTGGGATACCTCAAGTTTTACACACAGTTTAAGACCCATTTCTGAGGGCAGTCCTCTAAAGAAGCTGCACATGCACCTTTGAATAATGTAACATGAAGGTGTTTAGCAATACAGGCTTGAAAATGTTTCCTCTGGGACAGTTACCTTTCCCTCAGAACTACCTGGGCATGAGTAAGAGCTGCTCAAACATGGACTCTCTGGATCAGATCTGTACATTCCTAAATTAACATAAGGAATTAAATCCTTATTAAATCTCAGTTTGTCAACTGAAATTATTTTTATCTTTTATTTTTCTGCTTTATTAAGTTCCACTCCTCTGTCATAGTCACTACTCTGTGAGCAGAAGTTTTGGCCTTGCACTGTTTTTTCATCCACAGCAGAGTTCCCTCTTTGCTGACTACAATTACTGCACATGGCATCACTAAACACATATATAAATTCTCCATTTGAATCACAGCACTATTTTCAAAAAGAGGAATTTCACTTTTCTTCCAGAAATTAATCTGCTTGCTAATGACAGTTGTGTTCATTGGTAATTTTGAAGGAGAAGAAAAATGATTATTACTCTGGCAATTTCGAGTGACAAAGAATTCCATCCAGCCCTCTATTTAAGTCCATGACATTTCTCCCAGTGTAGGATCTACAGGCCAGATGTATCATTATAATTATAAACATTTGTAATGAGCCTCAGTGCAATTGGGTGAAGTAGTATCACCTCAGATAAAAATCTTTCAACAAGCCATTTCATACCCAAGATTGCTGTAATTTATAAATCCCTGCATTATCAAAAATTACCTTTTGATGTCAGCAGAGCCAAGAAGGGTTTCGATGATGCTATGTTCTTATGTTTTCTCCTAAATATGTTTCTACATTTCATCAATGTCTAATCAATAGACAATGCTGTGATGCAGCAATTTCTCCACTTCCCTTATATCAGAGCTATTCCTGGCAGAGAAAGCCTAAATGACAGCCTAAAAAAATCAACACCCTCACAATCAGCTCTGGGATTTGGCTGAATTATCCTGCAAAAGGTGCATTCCTCATTTCCCAAAATGTTCTCTTTTCCTGATGCTGGCTCTCCAACAGCAGCAGCATCACAGGACAGCAAGGCCCAAAGGACTGTAAATGGGAAGATAAAAACTGAGACAGAAAATGAATGAGGAGGTTTGGGTCTCAGTGAAATTGATGAGACCTATGAGAGGGGAAAGGGAACCTGTTGATGATGATGAGAGAGGAAAAATAAAGGAACATGGAAAATGAAAAGTAGTTTTCATAGCAGATTTAATAGCTTGTCAGTAGAACTAAGAAAAAAAGCAAAAGAAGTGTGAAAGCAATGAATAAAGCAAGAGCAAGGATTAGGGAGAAACAAAACAAAAACTGTGTGAAAATGCAGTGCTACAGTGAAAGGGCTCAACTGATGTACAGAAGGCCCTGAGAGATTTGCAAGAACATAAATATGAAAGAGGAGAAAAGAAAATAAAAAATAAAACTGTTGTTAAACAGAACACAAATTAAATGTATTGTAAACAAATATGCATAGAAATAGGGACCAAAATATCATAAAGGGTTTCTAAAAGAAGCCCAAACAAACCCCCCACACTGTAACCTCACATGTCTGCTCTCTCACTTGATGTCCAGTTCCTGGCCCATTTAGGGGCATTTTCTGCCCCAGTGTATCTCAGTGGTGCAGTTCTTTGATCCACAGGGCTCCTGTTTAGCTCCTCACTGGGGTCTCCTGCATTGCCAGTGCAGGAGACACATCCCTCCTGTGCAACCAGAGAACACAGCCTCTGTGCCTGACAGGCAGCCCACACTCAAACTATGCTTCACACTGGAACAAGTGTCTCACTCGTGGCCAAATGCTGTCAAGAAGCTCAATTCTTAGAAAGAGAAACTAAAGCCATTAGGGTCAGCTTAACAGCCAGCACAACCTCAGGAAGACAAACCATATCACATCTTTTCCCATGTGCCTATCTTTTTAAAGTTTTTTGTTGTTTTTTTTTTTTTTTTTTTGGGGTGCAATCTATAGCTTAGCTATGAAAATAAAATTGTTTTGGGTTAAAAAGCTTTAAAAGAAAGTCTTCCTCAAAGTATTAATTACTTTTGCAGGTTTTTCAAAAGATTTATCTTTTCATTTTCTTTTCTTATGAGTATATATCCCATTAGATCTGCTTCTGTGTAGGAATTACAATTTTAGCAAGCAATTAATCCATAAATGAGCTATTTCAGAGTTTTAGGTATTGGCATCACCCTTCAAAGGCTCTGTGCTGGCCTTGGATTACATCTCCATGTTTCCACAGACCTCAAAAGAAGCTCATTTTGCCGGCAGTCATGCAATTGAATTCCCCATAAATCACTTTGGAAAATCATGCTCAGGATAATCAGGTGCAGGCAAAAAAAAGGAGGTAGTATTTCTAATAACTGTGTCACTGAGAGATGCAATGACCTTTACATCCTTCAAGGCTGAATGTCTTGTTGCTTACTTTATTCCAAAGGAAAATATGCAGCCATAGAGGCGCTGAAATTCCACTTATTTGATCCTGGACCTGCCAGGGCTGCCAAGCTTCTGTGCAATAACAGGTCCACGATTGCTCCCCATGTAATTCTCATCTTTGACATAGACAAGAAAATTCGTGGTTTTGACATCATCAACCCCCAAAATTCATAATTAAAGATGTCGAATATTTTGCACCATGTGCAAAGGCAAAATGAAATCTAATTTTATGCATTATGCTGCATTTTATGTACTCAGATGTTGACAAACTCCAGCACTTTACTGAGTAGAAGTAAAAATCTTGTAAAAGAATATTCTCTTTTTAGGCACTGAAAGCATTTAAAAAGCAAAGGAATTCTTCTTTCTTAAACTTTTTGTGCACCACACATATCTTCTGCTCTATATTTGCAAGGCAAGAATCTTTTCTAGAGCACCAGAAATGAGCTTGCCTTACCAAAACCACTTGCCTACAGTAAGACTTAATGGAACTGTTTATATTGGCAAGGTATGACGGTATATAAATGTTTAAATATCTGCATATGTAACATACCAACTTCAGAATTATAATAATTTCAAAGCCTTCAACTACTTTTTAAGGTAATTACATTTGGCTGGAACAGGTTTGGGTGTTTGGACTATGTAAAGGACAATGTTTAAGAACATTCAAACAGGAAACCAAAGTGAAATGGATACACAGAATAGAAAATAAAGTAGGAAGGAAAAAAAAATGTAAACGAGCACTTTTAGTCTTAAAATGCTTTAAAGAAAATTAGCAGAAGCAAGTAATTCTATTCCCTGCCAAATTCCAATGTATACCTGAGTGTAGAAGTGCACTTGCAAAATAATTATTTAAGAAAAAAAAATGCTTTTTATTCAGAAAGCTGAAATTGTAGCGCCTTACTTAATGAATCTGCTGGGAGCCAAACTGCCATTGCCAGCCCTTTAGAGGTTAGGCAGCAGTGCCTGACTCACCAGGAATGAGAATCTCTACACTTCTCAGTCAAGTTGCACAGACTCTCACCTTGTTCTTCCAAGACCTTTATGCTCAGTCTGGTGTAAATTTTAGTTCTCATGGTGTTACCTCACACAGTCCAATCCCACCAAGTATTTAAAGTCACTCACCTCCCAAAAAAGAAAATAAATTTATTTATGCAGAGAAGGCAAATGCTTATATCCCAATGATGAGACAATGTGCTTATGCCTCAGAAGAAGCATTAGAGCCCATTGGGAAATTATAAAAGGGAATTGCCTCTAAATGATCTCTGGAGCCTCAACAGCCCTGCCTGTGTGTGGCAGAAAGTAAATGCAGAAACATGAAAGCTATCCCCTGGCCCAAGGCAAGTGCTCCCCAGCAGCCAAAGATGGGGAGCCCAGGGGGAAAAGGAGCAGAATCAGCAGAGCAAGAGGCAGGAGCATCCACCAAGAATGCTCCCCTTAGGATGACAACTGGGTATCATCAAAAGCAGCCCCAAACACCACAGTGGAACAGGCTGAGGTCCTCCACACGGATGGCAGGGCAGGATTTGTCTCAGTGGGGTGCTTCTCTGGAACCTTCCCAAAGGACTTAGAGGCACAAGCACCATCAACACCCATCCTTTCCAGGCTGTTTGCTTTATGCCCTATCAGCTATCAGAACATCAGCAATCCCATCACACAAGCAAAACCACCTTTCCTGGAGGAGCTGAGCTCTCTGGTTTCCCAAACGATGGAGCAAGGAGAAAAAAGAGGTCAAAAGCTGGAGCCCAGGTCATAGACACCGAAATGTTTTCCAGCAGACAACAGCAAACTACCTGGATGGGCTGAAGCACAGCAGCTCTAATAGGCTAATAGGATGGCAAAGGCTCCAGCCAGAATAAAAATGCCTTTATAAGTCTTTTCTCTACAGTGTTCGCCAACCACAGCAGCTTTGCCAGGATAAACTGCAAGAAGAGCCTCAGTGGGAAGTGTGTTTTATTTCAGGTCTGTAAAAATAGTATCAGGAAAGTTAATACTCCTTCAAAACATTAATCTTGTTCTGTCAGAAACACTTCTCACCATCTAACATAAAAGCTGGCAATATTGTATTGCTGCATTAAGCATTTAACTTAATTTTATGTAAACTAGCAGCAATTCGATAAAATTTGTTGACATTTGTCATTTTGTTGTGGTTCATTTCCTACAATAGCTTTAGAAGTTTCACTCTACAGATAGGAACATCATGCAGGGAGAAAAAGGGAAAACTCATTCATCATCTCAAAGCAGATTAAATTAATATCTGGCCAATAACAAGTGCAAATATCTTGCAGAAAAATACATATAAAAAGGTATTTTATATAGCAGATTCCTTGTTCAACAGTAACTACACATACCAAAATTATCAAGAGTGAAAACCACATTTTCCCCTCATGTCCAGCATTTACCTTTAGCAGCTTCATGGCAGTGCACTTTCAATGTATGCACATTATTTATTGAGCTGGGATTTTCCAAAGCTACTAAAGAGTGGTTTGGGATCCCAGCTTCTATTGAATTTCAATGAATCTACTCATAAAAGAATTAGGAGCTTTAGGAAATTTCATCTTTATTGTTTCATACCACAAGAGCAATATTGCATCCAATTATCTTATCCTTTGCTGGTAAAAGAACTACAACAGAGGTACCCAATTAGCAATTTTTAAGCTTCTGAAACTAGTCTCCCATAATTAGCATCCAGAGAATGAAAGACATTTCCAGCAAACAAAGTGAGACTCAAGCTTTTAAACAAGGCACTTCTGGTTGCTGCATTTCTTTTGCTCCTCCAACTTCAGTTTAATCATGGTTATAGACACTGACATTCCCTGAAACCCCAGAGGAAGATAATTATCAGAAATAATTTCAACATGTTGCAATAAGGGTGCATCTACTCAAACTTCCAGAGACAGGGACCATTCAAATTTGATGATTTATTAATGGCAACCAGAGTTGCTTCAATGCAGGGCCAGTCAGCCACAAATAAACTGTGTGGGTGGAAGGTATGCAAACAATATTTGGATAACATTTAGGAAAGCTCAAATACAAGAGCAACAGTGTCAGGATCACAAATAAAGGACAGTTGAGGACAATAGGAGAGACAAGAGTTGTAGTCTGGCTGTGAGTGAAATGTTCTCAGGATTTTGTTGCTGCTAAAATAAATGAGTGTCAAGCACTTTTGAACTTCGCAGTATCTTTTAGAGCACTCCTCTGCTAATAGGAGATCTGATATTGTAGGGTTTTATTCCCTCTCATAGGTTTTCATGGCATTCAAGCAGTACTTGGGGTCCTAGATGGTTCTAATGGATAGCTGTGCTGCTGCACAGATGGATACAAAAGGAGCTCAGGGGAACCTCGCTCCAGACCTCAAGTCTCTCCTCCCAGGGTACTTGTAGGTACTGTGGTAGGTACTGTCAGGTACTGTAACAGCACCATCCTCTACTCCATGGCTGAGAAACAGCAAACAGCCTTTGCTGGAATTGCTGCACCCAGCACTGCAACACCCAAACATAATAATCAGTGTGCACAATTTTAAAAAGAAGCTATAGAAAATAAGCAACTTCTCTCCCTGCTCCTTTGTTTCACCTCACCCTGGCTGAATACATTCTGACAGGGAGCGCTGGTGAACTGAGATTTGAAAACAAGATGCAAGCCAGAGATGAGTTCTGAAGCTGCAAACACACAGAAAAAGCCGTAAGTACTAAATAGAAGGAGTAATTTCCCAACACACCTTTTAGATCTCAGCTCTGTTAGTAGGAGGCTGAGGAGAAAAGCAGATAATAGCACATCACATCAAATGTTTGTCTGGTTTCAGAAACCATGGTATTCCTTGGGCATGGCTTATCTAGGATGAATATGTTATTGAGAGGTACAATTGTGGAATATAAAACACACAGGTACCCCCCCCAAAAAAAAACATGTTAAAAACTAGATCTTTAAGATACAAAAAATTAGTGAAGTACTCTACTTAACAGTTGCTGAGATAGGCAAATGCTTACAGCTTAAGACCAACACTAGTGGAAAGAATGGTAAAATAAGCCAAAACATCCAATCAAAACACCACAAATAAAACAAACAAACAAAACACATTAAAACCATCCCCAAGAAAATTAGTACTATTTTGATGTTTCTAAGTACTAACTGCCTACAGCAGGCAGTAGTGAAGTCAGTTGATGATAGAGATATACAAATTGTTATCAATGTTATGTTTTTAAACTATTTTCAAGAATGAATTTGAGTTTTGTAATTGTCCCACCAAAAATCACACCTGAGGTGAGTCTGCAGGCAGGTCTTTTATTTTTCCTTTTAACAGAAAGACCTTCTGAACATTTGCATAAACCGCCAGACTCACAGCTATCTGTAAAAGCCAAACTGTCTGGCCAGATTCTGGGCTGTCTGGTAAAGCTCTATTGATTTTGAGTGAACTTGCTGATTTAGCCTACTGAAGAACCCAGCATCAACTGATTAGGTTGAGCAAATTGATTTTTGAATCCTGACTATTTGAAAAAATCCCATGAACATCTGAGAGACCACCCAAGAAAGTGTAAAAATTACTTGGTCAAGAGTTGTATTAATAAATTTTATTTTTTTCGAAAATCAATTTTCTCATGAACAACTCTGGCATAGAAAAGCAACAGAATTTGTTCACTAAATTATTCATTATAAGCTACTGAGCCAGGTTCCTTGGAACAGTAAAAAACAGCATCTTCATAGAGCAGAAAGAACTACAGCTGCTAAGAAACAGAAGAGAACACAAGTGTAGGTGCTGTTGGAATTCACTCCTGGTTTTACAAAGCTGATTGAGAGATCATTTAGAGGAAAGGTGGGAAGTGAAGGGGAACAGACTGGAGCTGGAAGCTTTCTGCTGAGTGAAAAAACATCCAGGCAGAGCCAAGACACCTCCACCACAAAAGCTCAAGGAAGTGATGCCTGCACAGAACCCTGCCCAAGCCTTTGCCAACAGACACTGAATTCAACAATAACTAAGGATGCCACCATTTTCCCCTTTTCTGTTCTATCCTAGATCTCCTTACAAATATTAATAATCCTAGATTGTAGGATTTCAGGTGGGTTTCTGAGGCAATTAGTTGATACAGGCATATCATGTGTGTTTGTACAGCCAAATAACTTTCAGGTTCTTTTGCAAAACTTGGTTAAAATGCCACCAGGAGATTTCTCACAAAGATATTTAGTTCCTGGATATTTTCTGTAAATAGATGCTTGAGTGATGAGACTAGTAAGACTTCTCATATTCTCACCATGGGAAAAGCTGCAGCTTGAGAATTTCTCTCCTTTTCTACACTTTGAAATCCCCACAGGAGAGAAGTTAAGAACTTCCACTTGCAGGAAAAGCTTTGATCAATGCTTGCACATTATTAGAACCCAGAAAACCCTATTACTAGGCATAAATCCACAGAAAATCAATCAAAATCCATTTGTTTAGGCTATAGGAACAACTAGCAATATCTGTCAGGCTACACCAAATAATTCATCATATGTAAGTCAAGAAAGAGCTGACAAATTCATCTAAAACAAACAGGCACATGACTCAGTGCATAAAACCAGAACATGCTGTGTCCCTGGCATTAGCACCAGGGATCAAATATATCATAAGAATATTTTTAATGTAATTTATAAGTTCCTACAGACACCGTAGTACAAAGTATCAGCAGGAAAATTCAGGAGCATTATATTAATTTTTAATGAGAAACAACTTACCTGATGAAGCCAGATTAGGCACGCATATTTCAACAATTTGACAGAAAATTGTGCTGACTGAAAAATACAGAACCATCCAGTGTAAAACAAAATTGTGAGCAATTATGTAACAAAGTTTCACCCAATGCCCCGGGCTGTCACTCGGTTCTCGCTCAGTCCTGGGCTGAGTTACACTGAGAGGGTGAGAGGGCAGCAGACCTAAGGCAATTATTATCTCAGCCCATGCAATCAGCTGTGGCCCAGGCACCACATTAACCAGCAGCTCATCAGCAAAGGGCCATGGAAGCTGGAAAAGAAGAAGGATTCACACACCTTCCTTCTCTATAATCAGAAAAGCCACGATGCTGACTCCTACCTTTGGCTTAGGACAGCCTAAGGAAAGCATCTGACATAAACTATTCACATTTGCAAAGGGTAAAGTGTTTCCAAGAGGACCGTGCTGGCTGATGTCAGGAAAAGTATAGACTCTCTTTCCCACTCCCTCCCCTTTTCTTCAAGCCATAAATCAACTCCAAATGCCATGTTTTTAATATGCCACGACTTTAAACAGCAATGTTAAACACTTACAAACCAGTGCAATAACCATGTTAAATTCTCAAGAGGAAAATACCTGGGCATCCAGCAAGCTGTTGGATTTGGAACTACATGGTGAATATCATGAGGCAAGTTAAAAACTCTGTGTGTGGCCATTTGTGGGCTCCTATCTCAATATTCATTAATTAGAAAAACTTTTTACACATATTAACGCTGCGCTCGAAAACACATCAGAGAAGGGGGTAATCAATCAGCAGTGCAGGAAGAAAATCCCAGCTGTACCCAAGGCTTTCCAGTGCAGGATGCTGCTGCTGAGAATCCCAAAGTGTGTGCAAGGTGGTTAATCAGAGCACCCTCGCCACAGCGCCCGAGGCAATTTTGTGATCAGTTGCAGAGAACAAGCACTGGAGCAGGAAGGCTGCAATCAGCACTGCAGTGTTTGCCCAGACAGAAATGGTTCCCAGACATCTTGAGCTTCTGTCCCTCATTTTAGAGATTAGACTCCTAAATGCTGTCTGATGTTTGATATTTTCTTTACTTTGAGCAGCAAACCCTATTTCCAGCCTTCCTGATTGTCAATATTGCTTTGATACAAAATACATTGTTCTTCTCTTACATTAAGTGATTATCCTGGGGATAAAATTAGGAAATTCCCTCATTTTCCTCAGAATACAGGAAACAAGGGAACATTAAGATTTAATAACACCTCATCAGTAGTCTACAAGGCTGATAAGAAAAAAGTCTTCAAGGTTGCTACTCTGGTGTTCAAAAGCTCTTAGCCACATTAAAAAAACCAAAAAAACCAACAAGGTCTTCACTATAATTAAATATGTTTTATTAAAGCTTTCCATCATCATCTTTTCTTTGCTTATTTCCTCCTCACAACTGTCACATCGTCTTTCATTCCTCCCTTTGATGTTTGTATGCTTTTCATATTTGTATTGAAAATACTTTGCACTCTTCTCTTCCATCCCCATAAATGTATTTAGAGGAGCACATTTTCCTGTGCCTGACTTTGCCTCTCCCCTCTCAGCCCGTGGACAGCTCAGGGAGAGCAGAGGGCACACATGCTCCAGTGACAGTGCCCATTACAGAGTGGCACAAGGACAAAACACCTTCCATCTCATCCCTTTGTTCTGTCTCTCACCCACACTAAGAATGTAACTCGCTCCCCTCAACAGGAAGATTCATGCAGGATTTATAAACCAAAACGGAATCTGCCCTTTCAGTTGTGTAGTTGTTACAGTTTAAAGGGAGATAAAATCAAAGAGCAGCTCCTCCTTTACTTACACGTGTCCAAGGACTCATCAGAGTCATCGGGACAGTCGGGCTCCCCGTCACACAGCCAGTGCCAGGACACACAAGTGACGTGATCGTGGCACAGGAACTCCCCTACGTCACACAGGGGATGCTCTTCTGGAAATGAGAGTGGGTGAAAATGAAATGGTTAAAGGGGAAGAAAAAAAATTGAAAAAGAAAAAAAAGCACAATGAAAATCAAAAGTGAAAATAAAATGATTCCCAAAGCAAAAATCAAAGCAGATGATAGGAAAATATGAAGCAATAATTTAGTGGTATCTGATACCCTCACTTAGGGAACTCTAACATCCAGCAGAGGGCTCAGTGGGAGCTGCCCATCACCCCTCCAACCTGACAGGAACAACATCACCATGAACAACTTTTATGTAATAAAATATTAAGAAAATCGGCTTTTTTCTCTAAATATTTTACCATGAAGTAAATTTTCTCACTAGATAGAAACCAACAAGATTTAATGTCACGTTACCATCGGGGGGTTCCCGACTCATCTCTCCTGCCACAGAAAATATGTTTAAATTGTTTCAAGCAACCAAATTTTCAAGAATGCATTTTTGTAAGCAAAATTCTACTTAAATAAACATATCTATTTACAACTATTTCCTTAGACACATTTTAATGACCAAATCCTTCCTCCATTTTATATAAAAATTATTTTATAGTTCATGTTACAAATCTGCAAACAAAGAATTTAAAGTCAACACTGAGGCACCTTGAAAACAAAGGCTTTTAAAAGAGGGCAATTCTGGAAGTTTGGCACACCCACACTATCTGCTGCATTCAACCACCACAGGCTGATGTCCTTGAGATCTAGAGTTAATTAATTCAAGACTATTCCATCATTATTCAATGTAAAACTATTCTAATATTAATTAAAGCTCACAAAACCTCTGTGCAATATATTATATTCATTTTATCAATATATAAATTACAGTAGTGTCTTCCACAAGGTTACATTGCAGATTGCTGGGAAAAGGTTTCCTCATTATTCTTACACTGGCACAAGAGAGAAATAACTTCACTAGAGTCAATACTGTCACAGAGACATAAAACCAAATATAAAGAAGGAAACAGCAGCCAATCCACTTGTAGATTCTCTGTTGGCTTAGTTCCTACAAAAGCCATGAGATGCATTACTACTAAAGGAAAAAACAACAAGAATACTTTATTAAGTTATCATTTAATCATTTCCTGTCTGCAGGCTTCATTTCCGAGGTCAGGTTTTCAACTACTGATGCCATTCAATTTTACAGCAAGCCAAATTTACAACTACTATGTAGATATATTTCATATTTCTTAAAATAACTATATCACAACTTCTTTTAAGCCTGTAAGAATGAAAGGATTTTTGTTATATCTTCCTTTCTCTCAACAGAAAAAATGAGCAACTGTATAATTAAGAGCGTAAGTTTACATGGAGTGATTTTGCTTAAAGCTTTCAGGGAGATGATTAAAGGCCCTGCTTTGATAGCACATCTTGAAAAACCATCCTGGAAGTCAGAAAGAGGGAGAGAGTTTGGCAAGTTTTTAGCATTTTAAAGATGCAGACTAGTATTAAAAACACACAGAAGAACTCTATGATATTTGGTTTTAGAGTATTCTTGAAATCCATTACACACTTCTGCTTTTACTACAGGATGAGCTGTAATTTTCTGTATATTGCACATCTGCTTCTATCAGACCTGGGAATATTAAAACTACCTTTGCCAAACATGTCCACTTATTTATTCAGCTCTGGAATGATTATTCCTCAGAGCAAAAAGTAGTTGAAAATTCTTTCATTATTAAGAGTAACAAATTTATTTATTTATTTGTTTGTTTGTTTATTTATTTATTTGAAGAGGTTTCTGACCTGAAAGTTAAGTGAAAAATATTACCGAAAAAATATAGAAATATAAAGTTGTGAAAACACTTCTTCAGTCAAGGTCACACAAGTGTCTAGTTCTACATGAACCTCCCCAAATAACTCCATGTACAACACCTATAGAATAGAAATCTTGTCTGAAACAAAACCTGGCCGGGTGATTATCCCTTCCCTAGTGCAACAGCTTTCAAATCTGCAGATGTCACACGTCTACACAAAAAAAATCTTGCATTTGCTCCTCTTGTGGGCAAAGATTATGAAAATAGTCTAAGTAACTGGATATAAAGAAGTTCTAAAAAGCAATTTCACACAGAGCCCAGAGCTGAGTGTGTGTACTTGAAAAAAGGCTTGTTTGCGACATTTTTTTTTGTTTTTAATGGAAAAAAATTAAGCTATTTCCATACTATCAAATTATTGCTTTCCATTTTATGCAGCAATGCAGAAATTATGGAGATCTAAGCTTTTTATATTCTCCACCTTGAGAAAAACTTAGCAGAGTGAAAAAAACACTAACTTATAAAATACTTTGAAAAATAGATTTTGTTTAGAATAAAGCAGCTTAATATTACCTCAGGGTTTTATTGGCTCTGAAAGTGCTTTCTCAAATGCTTTTATTTTGCATAACTATAGAATTATTTTTATTTTCAGCTGTTATCTTTACAGAATGAATTTGACCAGTTAATCATGAACACACACTAATTAGTGGGCTTTAAAAAAATAAAACAAAAATCACAACAACCCTCTTGCTAAAAAATAGTCATCTATGATGGCCCAGAAGTAAAACAGCTCTTTTCAGTGACACCTTTTTCCTTTTGTAATACGTGAACTGTGCAGGAAAGCTCCCAGTGGATAGGAAAATTCACGTTTTTAACATCCCAGTTCTTTGAGATACAGAGCAGATGGTGAGAAATCATCCCTCTATGGGTAAATGAAAGCTTTGCCTCCCTAAGGATACTACTCCTATGCTCCTATCCTATCCTGCAAACACCTGGCAGTGCCTCTTAGAAGGAAAGTTTATAAAAAGAAAAAGAAAACCTGGTGTCTTTGTTTTAAAGTCAATATTCCCACAGCCAAGAACGTGCTGATTTTTTTTTATTTATTTTTAAGGATGAACATTTTTTTAAGAGGACAAAGCTCAAAATCTTCATTAGGAAAGCAACTAGAATTACAATGTATGAAATTACACTGGACTTGGAAAGCCAAAATTCCATTAGGATGATAAAAAGAAAAGAGAAATAAAGGGAAACAAGCCAATCAACCAACCAGCACACAAGGATTGATTTCTGCCTGGATCAGGAATGCTCCTGGATTAAAAAGGCATTTTGCCTCTGTAAACTTGCATTCAGCTCCTAAATAAGTAGGGATAAAGATCACTGCCTATGATCACATGGACTGTTTAGGGTCAAAGGGATCTGGACCCTCCCTGTTTGAGGGAATGCAATGAAGAAAAGCAGGTCAATAGAGCTCCTGACAAGAACTATATAGGAGATAATATTTGTATAATGGAGAGCTCTCCAGCTCTGCCACAAGACTGGAAATGATTTGCTGCGAGTCTATTTAAAAACTGCCTTGGTCAAGGAACCAGGTGCCCAGAGAAGCTGCTGAGCTCCAGAATTGTGCTTCCCATTTCCAGCAGTCCTTGTTTGAGCTCTCTGTGGATCTGCCTGCTCCTGCTGTGCTCTTGGTGACCCCCAGGCACTTGGCTGGGATTGCTTGGTGCTCTGTCTTCCGAGCACTTCCAGCTCCATCTGCCAAGAGCACCTGAGAGAGCCCGAAAAAAACAAACCTCCCATATGGCAATGCTCTTCAAAGTGAGTAAAACTCAGCCTAATAAAGTCTTGATCTGTTAGAGTGGGGAGCCTGCTCATTAGGCTTTCACTAAATATTCAGAAAAACCACATGTGCACGCTAACCCAAAAAGCACATTCCTAGAGAAGCTTTTGAAGGATACGATACAAGCACGATGGGAATGAATGTTGAAGGATAAGAGATCATCACAACATAGTATTTAAAAGCTTTTATAGCAACAGCCTAATGTGAAGTAAGAATGCCTCACAAATTGATTTCATTTGATTTTGCACTTTAAAAAATATTTTCACTGTGTTTCAAGTGAAACAAAAACAAAATACTGAAATTTTTCATTCCCTCTCCATTTTCAAGGAAGAGGGCAAGAAAAGATGCATATAGACTAGGGGGATGTGTGTGAACATGCTTTCTTTTTCCACTTGAGAATGGTTAGAATAAAGGAATGAACCAGGAAATCCATGAATAAAAAAATAAAACTGGTAGATCTCAGCTGCTTTGTCCCCAGCTGCATATCTAGGAAAAACTCACAGGAGAGAAGGGGAATTTGATGCCAAAATAAAGGATTTTTTTGTTTGTTTGTTTGTGGGGTTTTTTTTGTTTTTGTTTGTTTTTCCCAGAAGCAAAAGAGCAGGAAGACTAAGAAAGAGAAGAAAGTCCAAAAGGAGTGGTCAGAAAACTGCAATCCAGCTGTACATTTCCATTGGGAATCCACTGGCATCACCTGTCTGCATGACCAGGAATTCTACCAAGGATAATAAACCCATTCTGCCATGTTTCAGGGATATTATGCAACCAAAAACTTGCACTTTTAAGTTCTTAATTAGTTTTGCTTTGATTTTAATTAAGTTATCTTCATTACAAGAGTTTAAGAATTCAGAACTATTTTTTCCCCCCTCTCAAAAGCATGTTTTTCATTTGGGATTTTCTTTGATCTCTCACTGAAACATAGGAGGGTTTCCAGATTAATTTCAGCAAAATTTACTCCAAAGCTGAAAAGTGTATTCCAGTAGTAATTTATGACAGAATTCATCATACACTAAAACCTAAATTACTGTAACTGAAAGGGAGATGTGAAGAAAGAGCATGCACAGCACTTCCTACTTATGAATTTCAGACTTTTATATAATACTTTTCAAACCTTTCATACCTTTGGAGTTAAATCTACATATTTAGAGCCCAGCACAGATTAAAACATTTACATTTTGGCTGCACTAAACTACAGACAAAATTCTTGAGATGTGTCTTGCAAAGCGGTAAACAGAATTTTACATTCAGGGTATAAAAATATGATTATAAAACCATTTATTTCTGTCCTACCCGGTTGAGAAATGTTCAAAGTAATGAAATTTTATTTACAGAACCCAAAAATCTCTCACAAGATCTACCAAACCCTAATTTGTGCTTCCACAATGCAAAGGGCCTTAAAGAGTTGCTGGCATGTTCACACGTAGCTTTCTAAACAGGAATACAGATGTTTTATGTGTATTTGTTTAGCTCTTGGCATAATAGCTATCACTTACTCAGCATTTACTAATCAGCTAATTGCTTTATCCATAGGCAAAGCACACGCACAGGTACCTGTCAGTAAAAGCACCATATGCTCAGTTCAAGCCACATATTTTTAAATTCCATGTGTAAACTTTCCTCAGTCTGCACATCTCCCACCCAGCAAGGTCACAGGCATCTTGTTTGGAGTCTGTGGAGTGGCATCAGACATCCCAGTTCTCAGTCCATAATATTCATGGTCAAATTCCTTATTTATATCACACAGTTACAATAATTCCTTTTTATATATTTTTTTTTTTGCTTGCTCTATGCTACTGTAATGTATGGATCAGATTAAGGAAATATTGACAGAGGTCAGTACTAACAAGAAGACGAGAAACATCCTGGAGTATTTTTGGAAGTGGGCAGGTCATAAGTTTAGGGGCTGTCTTGTTCCTTGTTCTTTTTGGCTCTTTCTTTGCCAAAAACGTATTTCCATTAAGGGGGGGTGACTGCAAGTCCCCTCCTGGATTTGAGCAAGAGAAGGTTATTCAGACCCAACTTAGCACAATCTATGGAGAGAGAAATTTAAGAAATGCCCAGATAATGAGAAACACCCAAATATTCCTGAGCCAATTTTTATCTAATCATCAAAGGGTCACAGAATAATACCTATCTCAGCAAACTACAAAATGACATGATAGTTATGCTCCTTAATGGCTCAAAAATACCACAGAATAGCCAGGTGCCTTCTTTAACACAATAGAGAGACCCTAATAGAAACACATTACCTGCAGTCCTGCCATTTGCCAATACCTGCTCCCAGTAGCCCTACAAAGAAAGGAGGCCGAAGACCAAACAAGCTCCCTCTGAGCCATTTCTTCACAATTATCCTTCACCTGCTTGAAAGCTGGAGGAAACATGCAAACACATTCCCCAGGGTGAAGTGGTCCTTCTTTCCAAAACAGCCTGATGTGGATTAAATGTAAATGTCAGGGTGGAGGGTCAAAGTGACCATCACTTATCCCTGTGTGTGGAGAGTGACAAGCCCTGTACTGGAGTCAACAAGGTGCCCTTTCAGCTGCTGACAGCCAGTGCCAGGGTGAACATGAGCAAAAATGTTCTCACTTGTGCAAAGCCTTCAAAGGCTTCCAATGAAACAGCCCTTCTTTCTTTCCCACGTCAAAGAACAAAATCACTTTGAAAAAAAACATTTATATGGAATGTGAAAACCTCTGAGCCTCTCCACTACCTCAGCCTGTATTATTATAGTGTGTTCATTATATTATAATTTCATTTCCTGCTTGACAGGAAGAAATGGTTGTGACAGGAGACTTGAAAAAGTTAATAAATATACAGAAATAAAAATTAGGTTTTCATAAAAAGCTGCAAGCATCTTGGCAAGACCCTTCACAGGAGCTCTTATATAAGGACACTTTCTATCCACTTAGATAAGCAACACAAACTTTCACATGAAAAAGGAATGCTAGGAGCGATGACTTGAATAACACATTTCTTGTACACAGACATGTTTCCTGCTTCATCAGGAAGCTCAGTGGAGAAAAGACAGAGGTTTTCAGCTGCTCCCAGGATCAAACCTCCAAAAGGTCTGACAGGCAAACTCCTGAAGAGCACAAGAAACGAGCAGACGGATGGGGACTGAGGACAAGTCACCCGGCGCCGATTTCAAACCCGGATCGCCGCAGTGCGCCACTCACTGTGCCTCCAAGCAGGACTTCAAATGAATCTTTTTCATCTCCTATCTGTGCTAGCTCTTGGAACTCAGATATTTCCAAGTTATGCTTCTTCCTTCGCTGAGTTGTAAAGCTTCCAAATTCAGTTATAATGCTTTCACGGCAGAATTGCTTATTTTTCTTAAAGTGCGATGGAAATCCTGACTTGAGACAAATTATTTAAATAAATGCTACACAAAATATTTTCTCTTTTGAAAGCTGAAACGTTCATTACATAGCTTATTACAATACCTTTGATAAGCTCTCCGCTGAGCAGATGTTCTATCATCATGAATTTTCACATATGAATGTTTTAGCAAATAGTAAAAGATAATTAATTTAGATAAATTTCATCTTTCAAAGGGTAATCAATGATGTCATTGTTTTAATTTGGTAGTTTTCTTACCATGTAAAACATAAAGCCATTTCACTTAAATATTTCAAACTCTCATAGGATGGCATCTGTCCACAGAAGGAAGGAAAAGCACATACACTTTTGAGATATTTTAAGATACTGAGAGCATTATGGGAATAATAAGGAAAAAAAAATGCTCTACTTATCATTACTTTGAATAAAAGTAAAGTTTTCAGTTTTCTTTTAAAGTGCAGATAACTTTATGAGGGAAAGATATAGATAGGCAAGATCTAGGTAACTCAGATGACTGCATAATTGGGAAAACAAAGTTATACTGAGAAAACAGACAAAATGAGTTATCATAAAGGATTAAAAAATAAAAAGCAGTATGGAAGGAACTATAAAGTATCTGGATTGAATTGAACCATCTTTACTTTCTCTTTTATTTCCCTGGAGGAGGCTGTTGTGGCTATGTTAACATTGGTGCTTGATTTGCTTGTTTTAGGACTCAAGTACAAATTTTATTCCTTTTGCCATATCCAAAAATTACATCGTGGATAAGATACCAAAAAGGTTAATCCTGAAGTCATAGGATCTTCTATCAACTAAATGGTTTGCTCTCCTGAAGTTCTGCAGTCCAGCTCCCTCTCAGGGTGTCGATGCAGTTCTTGGATGCAGCAGTGGAATTCCTGCCCTGCCTGGCTCCTGTTCCAGCAGATCCCACATCTGCCCTGGTGGGCTCCATTTACCCAGCTCGTGCTCCAGCACAGCAGCACGGGCCCATCCATCTTCCTGCCCACTCCCACTGCCGTGTGGCTGCATTGCCAATCATTCCACACTGCCTGCTCTGCTAAGCACCATCAGTGTCACCCGGACAGGGGTGGAATGATGGATGGCAGCGCTGGGTTTATCCCACAGCAATCCACCCAATGCACTGGCTTGCAACTTGCACACAGTTGAACTGCACAAATGAAATACACAATTTTCCAGAAGACAGCGAGACTAGACAGGTGAGAACCAAACTCTTGGGGAAAACCTTCTCAGGAGACAATACATGCATTTTTGCAGCTAGAAAGGAAGGAAGCCATGTCTTACCCTGCTCTCACAGCCGGGAGAGCCAAGCCTGCTGTCACTAAGCATTCCTCAGAATGCTCCCACTTAAAATGACACAAAATAATGATGAACAGGTTTCAATAGCAGATGGAAACCTATTACATAATTCAGTTTTAATGACCAGAGAAATCTTAAATATGATGGGTTTGTTTTGTGAGACAAGATACTTATATTAAATGAAACAGCCAAATCTGCTTCTGTAAGCAACTGCATATGTTTAATGCACATTTGTTTTATATTAGGATAATTAATCTACAGGGAAATGAGGTTAAATAGTAAGATAACTTTAAATTCTCTTCAGTTATCAAAAGGATGAGAGAACTAAGGGAAAACCAAGCTAAAATTCCTTTCTAAATAGTGTCTACATAAAGAGCTAAAAGGAAAATCTCATTACCAGGGTTAACTATTTTATTCAAGCTGGGTATCACCAAATATTAAAAATAAGGTAGTAATATTGGAAACTTGCAACTAAAATAATCTGTTTCTCATATAAACCTTTAAGAAATTACTCTAATCCTACAAATATCTCCACATTTATGCTGGGCCCTACTGAAATCATATCCATTATTTTAAATCACTACAATCAACAGTTCTAAGTTAAATTGTAAGAATTAAGTAAAAGGTACACCAAAGGGTCACTTAATACAGGTTTAATTGCAATTTAACAGTTGGTTAAGTAGTTACAATTGTGATGTTCTGCAGTTCAGGTCTGACTTTCTTGATAGCTTGATCCAAGGCCAATAATTTAAGGTGTAATTTCGAAATGCATACATTGAATAATAATTTTCACACCACTAGAGAGCAATGTATTGTGATATTAGCTGCTGCTGTCAGTAGGTCTTCAATGTGGTTTTCTGAACAGGCAAACATAGCATTCACAGGCAGCAAGATGCAGTATTTAGCAAAATATTTCTGCTAAAAAATTTAAAATGGTATTTTACAGGGCAGCTTGCATTTTGCCCAAAAAGTCTATGTCACAAAGAAGGATCAAAGTAAAGGATAGATGTGGTGTCAGCCTGGTGTCCCCCAGCTGCCTACAAATGAGTTGTGAAACCCTCTGTGCTTGGATTTATGGCTCCATCGCCAGGACAGTGCTGATGGTGCTGGGTGAGCCCGAGTGAGTACACGCAGGATTAATGAGCCCGTGTGCCCACGGGCTCCTTGGGAACAAGGAGTAAATGGCCAAAGCCTCGACACTAAGGGGGAGAGCTGGATTGATAAAAGGATGAGAAGGCTATTACAGACTTCAAGTTTGAACTGATAACAAAACCCTTTACTTCTAAAGGGAGTGAAGAGACACCCTTCTCTGTCAAGAGCTCTACTGCAGGAACAAGCTCTTGTCCTAAGTTACATTCTACTGTCACCACTGGTTCATCATGCAAGGAAAACCAAGTACCATCATTCAGAATTATTAAATGTTACCAAAAAAATTGTGTGTTAAATATTTTAAAATAAACTCTTTTTTTTTTAATTATTATATATAAATTAAGCATTGAATTATTCAAAGGCAAATAAAAATTCAAGGAACCATCGGTTTAGATAATAATTCCTTTGATTTATTAAGGTGACATTCTATCATAATTTGTAATTGTTGACTACTATTTTTAAAAAAATACTGTAAAAATACAGCGAACAAAACAGATAGAAGGGAAATAAAGACAATTTTGGATATAATTTTATCAAGCAACTTGGTCGAAATAATTTTAAAAGTTTCTTGCCAAGACATTTGGACACTTGGCAAAAACCAAAAGAGCCCCACATATTCTTATGGAGGAACATTTAATTCAAAGGCAGCATTCCTGTGGGAAGGCTTTCCTCAGCTATTGCTTTTTCAAATCCCTGCCATCCCTGAGGCTAATTGTGTCACACAGGATGGTCAAGAGAAACAGCAATTACAAAACTAAAGACAGCATCAAGAAAAGAATCAATAGGATGGTATGCAGGATTATACACAGTGTAAATGTTTTATTTGCACAAAAACAAGGAAGAAATAATTTAATTTTTAATGTAATAGCTTTCCTCAATCTATTCCAGAGTCTGGGGACTGAAGGGTGTCAAGAAAGCTGTAACTTTCAAGAAATTCCACTGCAGTCATGGAAATGAGGCTCATAACCCTGATGTGCTGAATAAGGAGCTGGTGGACACGAACAAATATGACATCCCAGTTTTACAGGGGAAGATCTCACCACAGAACGGGCTGGAGGAAATCCATCACATATACAGATTCAGGCTCCTCTTTGTCCCCTCTCTATCCAAAAATCTTTAAATTATTCTTGTGACCGTCCATATGTGAGGAAAAGACAATTACAATTTAAACGATGGCTGAAAAGGCAGGAGAGCAAATCAAGAACTTCATATTCAGAAAAAATTGGTCATCTTCAAATAGAAAAGGCATGGGATAGGTGGTAAACTCAGGATCAAACCTGCAGATGGAATAATTTTAGCAGGTTAAAAGGATGATCGATGTTTAACCTTTGTTAGCAATAGCAGATCTCACTTCATCACCAGGGGTGCTGAGGATTTTATTACCAGTTTTGTGAGCTGCTGAGATTGTGCAAAGAAAATTATGCCCCGCTTTTACCACACAAATAGTGAACAAAGACTGTCTTTGCATTGAGCTGCTTTGCCTCTAAATGCTGATTCCAGCTCACCCTTAAGTGATTTCATGCATATCAAAGGTGAGACAATGCTTTATCCTGTAAAATAGGTAAAATCTTGTCAACTGTCACTTCCATGACAGGGGTGCCAGTTGTTCCCAACTGCATCCAGGTGATGCAAAAACACACACTGAAAGTGTGTCTGCTGGGATTATTAAACAGAGTGTTCTGTAGACTAAACCATAATTATGTACAATGTTGGCATTGTAAAAGCACAGTAATTATGGCCTCGCTTGTTCTACTAATTTCCTTAGCACTAAGAAAGTAAATTCTCACAGCTAACATGAAAGTGGTAGTTTTCAGTTCAGAAGTCTTCTGTCTTCTGATGGGAAAAAAATACTTCTGTAAAGCTAACAAAGTCAGCAGTCTCCACTGTGCATATATAAGTGTGTATATATATATATGTATATGTGTAAATTTTAAAATTTCATGGGACTTTGGATAAGGCCACAAATAAGGAGCTTTTATATCCCTATGCAATATGGACAACTTAACAGAGTTAAGTGACATTCATCTTTATACGTCTCCTCCCCTGAGAACAGAGTAACAGCAGCCGCCTACACAGAAAAAACAATATTAGAAAGCATGTATTTTTAGCAACTTTAATTATATTCTAGCAGCAGGAACAAAAGAGATGCAGAAACGAACGAGCAGGCAATTCTCCCCAGAAGACAGACACATCTTCAGAGCTCTGCAGCAGAATGATTGCACTTGTGAGTGGGTTTGAGGCAGAATAACTGAGGGGACTGTGCTGGTTTTTCCTCTCATGCTCCACACACTCTCAGTAACCGAGGAAATCACTGGAGCAGACGCAATCCTTAACAATTCCTGCAGAATGTATGTACACTCACTCCAGAAGGAGATGGTTTGGCCTGATCTATGACCACAGTAATAACAATACTTTTTCGTTTTTGTGGGTTTTTTTTTAGTGGCATCCCATTGATAAGTTTCCCCCAGCTGGGAATTTATTAGGAATAGTTCTCTGTGCTTTAGGGCACAGGCAAAAAAGCAGTTTTACCTCTCAAATCTGCTGCTGTTGAGAAGCTGTGGACCTGAATGCCAGCCTAGATTGTGTAATATTGTTAATATTTTTAATAAGTATCCAAAGTAACTGATATTCCAGCCATGTAATGGTCAAAAAACCCAAGAGAGATGCAGAGAAACGTTGTTCAGACCTAAGCAAGTTGATGAACTCAAGTAACTTCTTTCAATACATGAAAGCAGTAGCATTTCTGAGCAGTAGGCTGAGGGAAGATACAGGACAAAACATTCAGATCACTACTGCTGCTGATTACATGTAATCAGACTTTCATCATACCTATTGCTTTTGCGGTGTGCAGGGCATGATTGATCATTTAGATTGCATTTAAGATGCAAGTGAAGAAAAGAGCTTCATCCCATTCATAAGGAACACATTTTCCTGCTGCAAAGTCCGTGCCTCTTGCTGAGCAGCACAAATAACTTCAGAAGCTGAGCTTAGGAAATATTTACATCACAAAGGTAAATGTTTAGTTTGGTGGTTTAGTGCCATATTAGTTTGGGGAAATAAAGCCTCATTTCCTGACTGTGAAGGGAGGCAGTTGTGGAGGTGCTGAAGGGCACCTGCATTGCTCAGTGCTATTGCCTCTGTGTCCAGCCCAACCTGAGGCAGCTCCACGTTTTTAGGATATCAGAGATTTAAAACCTGTAATAGAAAATTATTCTTGCAGCAAGCAACAGAGCGTCCCATGCATGTAACATTTTCGGGGTGGATGTTAACAGCATAGACAAAATTATACCCACACCAGAGACTTTCTATTGTAGAAATAAATAACTGGTGAAAGAAACCCTCGCTCAAAATGCCATCGCTTTAAAGAACTGCATTTAAATGCATGAGTTTTACAACCACTATTAAAATAAGTGTTAATAAAAACCACACACTTAGAGCATATGAATATACATTCTTGTGGGGGCATCTATTACAGCTTCAAGAAACAGGACCAGAAGTAAATACTCCCCAGGTGGCTCAGCCCACTTGCAGCTGGGACAAGGGAAGGATCTATGAAGACTCCTTCCCACTCTTATTTAAGCAAAACTGAAAGAATTTAAAGCCTGGCAATCAATAACCCAGACAGAGGCCTCCTGCATGATGGGCATAAACATTTTGCAGTGCCATTAACACATCCCTGTGCACTTCAAAACTGAAGCTTGATGTATTCTTTAATAATCCAGGAGGATTATAATGCTGACTTCAAGTTCTTAGCAAAGCAAGTAGTGCTCACTCAGGAATACTTTTTGTCTAAAACTCTGCCAGGAACATGCGCTCTGCAATATCCAGTATGATCCCCTTTGCACACTACTGCTGGGGCTAGGTTAAATACCAGCTCTTAAAAACCAACAAAAAAAATTAAAATATCAAATTATTTTATGCTAAAAAAATCATATTCAACATCAACTGCATAAGTTATCACTGGAAGATTTGTTTAATAAATATTTTAAATACTTCTCAAAAATAATTGCAATAGCTCACTTTATGGTGTGACAGTCAAAAAATATTAACTTTGGTTTCACTTCCTGTATTTGCAGAACAAATACAAGCCTGAATTAGAGCTCAGGGAATGGAATATTTAGTTTGTACAATCTAAATATATCTCCCAGGGAAAAACAATTAATTATCTTTGTTACTGCCACTACTGCTGAGAACAGCTGCAATTTCTGGCTTGCCAAGTTCACGTCATTGAGGGTTATTCCTATTAATATCAATTAAGATCTAAACTGTTTGAGGCTCTGCAATAATGACGCTTAAGTAGATTTAAAGTGCCATCTCACAGAAAGCACACCTGTGGCAGAACAGTGACACCTATTCTTTTCCAGCTAAAAAAAACCCCAAAAAAACAAAATAACAAACAAAAAAACAAACCCCAAAACCAAATAAAAAAATAAATCAAGAATTACAACTATTTCAACCCACTGAAATATGTTTGAGCACTGGTATACAAGGCACAGGAATTCATAAGATGGCCCCAAAGACCTGTATATTTACTTTCATTTAAGAAGTGTGGCAAAAAAATTTACTTCCTGAATTCAATCAGAGACATTACTACACCTTCACTTGGGGACTGCCACTAAAGCATCCTCTAAAGCCATGTCATGCTGGTGATATGTTTATGTGTTTAAAAAAAAAAAAAATTGGATGTGTTTAAGAAAAGACTGGATGTGCCGTGGTTTAGTTGAGGTGCTTGGGCATGTGTTGGACTCGATCTTGCAGGTCTGTTCCAACCCAGAGATTCTGTGAAATTGAGTGACTTCACTGCTCAGTGCCCCCGGAGAGCACCACAGCTGGAGGAAGCTCCTCCCTGGCCACCCCAGCCCTGCCCTGAGTCCACCTAAACTCTGGGGTCAGCTGAGAAATTAATCTCTCAACCTAAGAGATGTACAGGTGTTGTGTTTGACTTTTGCAGGATATTTAAATCTATTCCTCATTAAGCCATTGTGGGCTGATGAGTATAAAGAACAATTCTCTCATTGCAACAAGTTTCTTTAAACTCTAAGCAAACAAGTCCACATAGCAGAACTCTGATATTGATTGAACCAAGTCTAACTAAACTGAGCTCTAGGAATTGATAAACTAATCCTTTTTCATCATTTACCTTTAACTGACTGATAAAAATACAGGACTTTTTGTTTCTTAGATCCGTTTTTTCATGGTGGTAAAGGATGGGGTAGGGGGAAGTCAAAAATAAAACCCAAGAAAACCACAGCAATGGTTTTGAGGATATTCCCAAAGACTGCATTGTGAGACTAAATTTATGGTTGCTTGGGAGGGAATTTTAGATAAGATCCAGCAACAAACCAAGGCTATTTGAAAGCTGCTTTGTGTATCTGGACAAATACAAAATATTTTTCCCTGTCATTTGCTTCTTAGTAATGAACACTATCATAAATATTGAGACAGTTTAAGCAAAAATAAGTCTTCCAATCCTGGCAGATACAAATAATGTAAAAAAATAAAAAAAAAAATAAATAAAAAAACACAAGAGATTTTAAGGGCAATTTGACAAGAAAAATAAACCATATGCTTCATTTTGAAGAAAATCACATGCTATCACTGAGGACAAAACCAGCATTCCAGGTAGAATAAATGAATATTGAAGATGACCTAAGGTGAAGAATGCAGATGGATACACAGGGGAAGACTTTTTAAACTCACACCACCTGTTTAAAGATATTTCAATGACCCCTTGAGGTATTCATTAAAATGGCTGGATATTTGAAAGCATTTCGGAAACGTGCCTTTTGAGGAAACAGATGACATTGTAGCACTGTAAACAGGCTTCAAAATTCTGAAACTTTTGCTCAATGAAAATCAGAATAAAAACAGGATAAGATGCTCTAGTCAAACAGTATTTTATTAATTGCTCTGCTAAATGGTGTGAAGAATATTTTTATCATTATTATTAGAATTCGACAGAAAATATGGTAAATCAAATCTAGGTATTTGTGAATTTCCCAAGATCTCCAGCTGGGAACACTGCTGGGAACACACAGAGATGCTGTGAATGCCTCATCCCTCAAAACTTCCAGGGTCAGCTTGGAAAGGGCTCCGAGCAACCTGATACAGTTGAAGAAGTCTCTGCCCTGCCCATGGCAGTGGGGTTGGACTAGATGGCATTTAAAGGTCTCTTCCTCACCCTATTGCATGATTTCAAGATTTAAGAATGCCCCAGACAAATTGTTGGAAAGAAAGAGTTCTCCCTCATCTGAAAAGGGAAAAGGACAGCAGTAACAGGGCTACTGTTAAGGAAGCAAAAACTAGATGAAATTAACTAGATTAAAAATTAACAGCATGAAAGCAAAATAAGAAGCAGATCAAGGAGTTACTACCTTGTTTGAAACAACTTTCATGCACTTAGAAACTGGACCTCTGCACATGCAAATCCATAGAGGCACCAGGTGAGTCAAAGCAAACCTTTTATCGGTGGTACACTGAGTTTGCATCAAGTAGACAGAGAAAATAACCTTTGAAAGTGAAGCCTTATTCATCATTCAAACCCAAATGCAGGATTGCTTCTGTTTAACTCGATGCTGCTTCTAATAAAGTGGGGGAGATTCACTTTATTGGCTTGCAAGTTCATTTTTATTCTGATCAGATTCACTGATAGACACTGTTGTGCTTCCTCATGTTGTCAAAGGAACACAGGACCAAGATATTCTCAAGGCTGACATTTCAGTACATAACAAACAGGACATTTATCACTCAAAAGAAAACTTTTTATTTTAAAAATGTCCCAATAGTATGCTGTAGCAGGGTAAAATCCCTTCCAAGTTTTTCTAGTCGTGGTCTGGTTGAAAAACACCAACATAAAAGAGACCACTTCTTGAAGAGTTCTGATTTTTCCCTAAAACCCTGAAGGTAACTGCCTGAAGTACTGCAAAAATTAAAATTCAACTACACCAAATTTAATATAGATAGTTACTTTACATAACTTAAAAATTATGAATAACAGAAATCTGCAGTACTACAAAAAATATAAGAAAGTAATTTTATAAGTTACCTAGAAGTAATGACCTCTTTGAAAAGTTGCCTTTTCTTTTTATTTACCAAACCCAAGGTAACATTTCCCATCCTCACCATTTTCTGTTATTTCTTCGAGTAGCTCATGAGAAATCCTGTTATCTTTTTTCATAATTCCTGGCCAGACTTTTCCTGCTCTAGGCATGGAAATATATCATTAATCCAGGAAGGCTTTCTTCCCTTAGTTTTCTGAGTTTTCTTTCCAGAGAAGGAATTCTATTCCTACTCCACCTCTATTTCTGTTTGCAGTAATGCTACACTGGTACCACACAATTGCATTTGTATAAACAAAACTCATCCATGCACCAACTCGAAGCATAACTCCTTCCTTGAGTATTATCACACCCTCATAAATAATTTAGAATTCCAGCCTGCCGAAATATCATCTGGGGAATAAAGATCACCAAGAGAAGAGACCCAGTGAAAGTTATTTACTTAGCAAAATGAAAAAAAGGTTGATGGGAAGATCTTCATCAGCTCCAAAGAAGGTACAAGAGACTCAAGAAAAAGGAATGCTTATACAGGTGTCCTTGTCCTTAATACCTAGACTGGTCATGATTTAATGTAGACAAAGTTAGAAAACCTAAATTTTCATAATTTTCCCCTAATGACAGGTAAAGGCATAAAATAATAACAATAAAATACAGTGGAGCTGAAAGAAAGTGACAATTAGGATATAAAGCTATTGTGTACAATACACTCTCAACATTCCTCAACCATAAAGCACAGACAGTATAACCAAAACTTTCCTAATGACCATGTTTACGCTTCATTTTCATGTGTTTACTCAGACCCATGATCAAAAGAATTTTCTCACTGCAATGCCAAGACTAGGAGCTGGCATCTGCCAACTTCCCTTTAAAGACAGCAGCCAAAAGGGAAGTGTAATGGCACCCCTTGAAAAATCTCTGTCCTCCACTTAATTGCAGTGACCCTAAGGTAATGAGCATTTCCTGGAACATACACAGGATATTTTCTGACGAGGACAGAATATATTTGTTTCCCAAATTAGGTAGAACCCTACAGATGTTGGCATTAAGTGTACTGATGGGAATCATGATCATCTGTCAGAAAAATGTATAAATCCTCTGGGCTCTATAACAAGTTGACAGCATTCCTGTGAAATATTAACTAGGCACAATGCAGACATTGACATTTAACTCTGTTTCCACTGGATTTTTCTTCCGACTCATCATTGCTCTCTCCAGTTTCCTCAAGCTCTGTATTTTATAGAAATGGCCATATGTTTAGATTTGTATTTGATGACAAAACTGCAGTGAGAGAGCAGCTCGAGCCCTGCAAAGGAGCGGCAAAGCTGCAGAAACATTCTGCAATGTGGTGAAAGCTACATTAACAGCTTCCAAATCTCAGCAATGAAATGGATATTTACACTGTCAGTTATAGCAGGAGACAAGGCAGCCCTTAACATAAATAGGTTACATTTACAAAAGTACCAGAGGAAGTGGTAAATCTGAATCTGTCTAGGTTTTTGGGCTCTGTGGAAAAGAGGGGTTGGCCTTTCTGTAGATCCATCATCATTTACAAAACACCAATATGACAGGACAGAAACTTTATGAATGTTTTATGAAGTTGTAGGTGGTAGAAAGCAGCTTCTTGCTCAAGAGAGAAAAACTGGAGTTAAGAC
Organism: Toxostoma redivivum; assembly: GCA_013397375.1. Taxonomy (NCBI): domain Eukaryota; kingdom Metazoa; phylum Chordata; class Aves; order Passeriformes; family Mimidae; genus Toxostoma; species Toxostoma redivivum. Next base: position 890,515 of record VXBI01005646.1, on the reverse strand, counting down.
TCTTTCTCCTCAAGAATTCCTCTATGAACCTAAGGACTCTCTCCTTCAGGAAAAAGTTTCAGTGGAAGGGGTATGGCTTTCCAGATATGGACAAGATTAATCACTTCATAAAAGGTCTGGGGTTTTTTTTCTAATTAATCTAGTTAATTGAAAAATCTTCCAAGCAGCAACTTCTGAAACAGCCAAAAGAGACCACACTCAAGGGACAGCAGCACAGGATGGGCAGGGGGGTTTTAACCATAACTCCATCTATCAGTCCTGATGTCTCATCTCTTGTAATCTCATGAGATTACAACTGAAACACAAGTAAGCATTTAAGTCTATGTAACATGTCTTTATACATTATGCTAGGAAATGCTACAGAAAGCCAAACTCCAAAATCTAACATGGGACAAAAGTTCTGTCTTATTCATTCTTCTAAACAGAATATTAAAGTAAATAAGACTCATCCAATTGAGCTCATTATCATTTCAACAGAAGCAGAGCTAAGATTTGAAAAGGGAAGTCTATTAAAAATACATAATCAACAAAATCTTGTACTCTCTCGAAAAACATAATTGTTCTAACTTGATATAGATGTACATTATTTCTTGGATGTAAAAAGCAAAGCTTGATTACAGCAGTAAAGAAAGCTACCGTGATTATCCTAATTAAAAATTTGCCGAGTTATTTATAGTATAATACAAGGAAATGACATTCATTATCCTATAAACTATTCAACAAGCCATTAGGCACTGTAATAAAATCAATTGGCAAAAAGAGGTGCAATTATACATATATTCACGTAAACTCCTTAGAAAACTAGAACCAAATCATCCCTCAGTCTCAGCATTCCTTCTGCAAGCAGTGCAAAGGTGTGTGAGAGATTTGGAAATACAAAAGGAGCTCTTGATTATTATATGAACAGTTGTTTTAACTTCTCATTCAGTAGACAACTGCAATTACAGTTGGTTTACAGAGCACAGAGTTCAGAAGAAGAAAAAGAAAAATCAAAAAGCAGGTAGAGCTCAAGAACCATAAATACAAGTCGAAAGCTATTTTTCCACCTTTTAAAATGTGTTGACTTACTCGTAATTAACTGATGAAGAAGCATTCTGAAGTCTTTCTTTCACTACACACACAATTAACTCATAAGCAATCAGGGAAATTAGAGGAAAATTAGAAACAGGGTTGTCATAAAGTGTTGATCATCCCCACCTGCAATACACACCTGCTGGAATTTGACTTGCATCAGGAACAACTGCTTTGTAAAACACCACTTTATTCACTTTAATTTTTTTAATGTATTTTAAGCACAACATTGTCCACAACAGGGACTATTTAAGCTACAGAAAATAATTGCCCTATAGACCAACCTTTCTGATTCATGGTAACAATAAGAACAGATTGTAATGAACATTTCACAAAGGTAGAAGTGAACACATCATAATTTGCCAACACCTTTCCAGTGCCAATCCTATTTAGGCCCATTTGGAAAGGCATTACACTACATTTCCATCAGTTCTGCTGCCCTACCAATTTCTCAAGCTAGAAAATAGAAGTTTACCACCCTTATCTCTATCAGCATGTCCTACATCAGCCCCAGCACTCAGCCTGGGACTGACCTTAAGCACTGCTCACAGAGACCTGCTACCTGCCAGGCTCTGCTTTTGCAGCGTAATCTCTCATCCATTCATTTGGCATAAAGTCATAAAGTGCAATAAAATAAATCATTTTTTTCTTTTTTTTGGAAGCTCAAAGGTTGGTTAAGCACCTGTAATAACACAACAAAGCTCTGTGGCTTTGCCAACATATATGTATATATATTTTGGAGAAGCAATTAGTGCCTTTGAGGGAGCATGTTAGTGGAAAGGGAACTCTGTGCTTTGATCTCATTAGTGAGAATGAATCATGACTGGAATTCAGCAGGCTGAATAAAACCAGGAGACTAAGCTCACATCCATCTCTCCTGCTGAAGAAAAACATGAGACTAACTAGAACTTCCTCACAATAGTTTAGATTATTCTGCGGAGTCATCATTCCACCTCTTAAAAGGACAAATATAATAGGAGCTATGCTATATATTTTTTTAAAGTAGCTTATCTTTTTTTCCTTTGATCTAAGAGATGTTTGACAATTCCCATGTATAGGAAATGTTTGTACCTCTTCTCCCACATGCTTAGTCCTCTGAATAGGAATACCCCCAACCCTGACACACATATTTACTAAAGACTTTGAAATGAGCATTACTTGCAGTGTAACTTCCATTTACAAAAGACATTAGTTACACAAATAAATCCAATACTCTGCATTGAAGATATAACTTACCCACAAACCCAGCTCTCCCCACACCACATGATGTAAAAACCACTCACTGGCATTAGCAGGAAGCAAGAGTCTCAACACAGGGCTAAGCAGAAAGATGACTGGAAATCTGGAGTTGGAGCTCATAGAAACAGCTGTTTTCTCCCTGGTAATGCACAAACTAAGTTTCACATCACTCCCTCTCTCACGAGAAATATGAGCAATGAAAAATCCACTTTGTCCCTCTGCAGTAGGACTCTGGTTGAGAACAGGAACATCTGTTTGGGCTGAGCAAACCCTGCCAGCTGACAACCTGAACTGAAAAACACTCCAAGGATCAAACACCAAAAAGCAAATTTCGATATTTCCTTTCTCTATCATTAATATTTCTTCCCTTACAATAGGGCTTTTTTTCTAACACTCAGCATCCGTTGAGAGTCAACATGAGGAATATTGGAGGGAAGGAAGTGCCAAAATCTAAGAGCAACACATCTTCCCACTTATTTGTGATGCCCTTCAGGTTTATACCACAAGCAGTGATGCACATTCATGCTAGCAGAACAATAATTAGAGGGGAGAGCCATTCAGCATAAGAAATTGAGGCATCAGATTTAGAAGCAGGGCTACAAGTAAATCCAGGAGGGAGCTTCAAAGCCCCTGACACCCCCTCAGTAATGACCTGCTAGTCAGCTCCAACAGCAGCTCCCTCCTTCCTCCATGTCCTGATAAATTACTCAGGCACAGAAATTCAGTTAAAAATGTTTTCCTGACTCAAAAGTTAAGGATTTTCCAGTAGGAATTACCGATCAAATTCCTATATTTATGGAACATAAACACAAACACTTTTATGCTGCAGCTGGAGGCAGGTGACATAGAACAGTTCACTTGGAAGGGACCTACAGCCCCCATCTAGTCCATGTGCAGCACAACATAGCCATGACCAGCTGCCCTTAAATCCCCACAGTGCACAGGACTCAGGGGAGCAGGATTTGGCCATTCAGAGCCATCAGTGAGGTCTGTATTTCCTGTTGTGCATCTTCCTGTGTGCATTTCAGCTTCATGCCTTCTCCTGCACTGACAACATTATTAATCTCCTGGAGAAATACAAGGCAATTAAAATATTACCTTCTTCCTTAAGCCTTCTGGGACTCCTGAACAGTGCCATTTCAGAAAGGAGAGGAGAAAAGTTCAACCACGCTTGTTTCTCCTCTCACCAGCTTCAAACTAACATGTTTAATATCCACAGTGAATATAAGCACATTTAATGGCTCTACTGGACTGCACTTTACAGGGCAGATACAAAACAATGGGAGAAAATAGCAAAGACACAGATGAAACTCAAACAAGCAATTAAATCTGTTTATAATCCCTCCTTTCTGAATTTACACAGCCTGGGACTTGCAGATGCATCCAACCAGTGCCTGGCTGGAGGGGAGCCAGAGCCTGCAGTACCCAGCACCCAGGGGTACCATCAGCCCAAAACTGAGAGAAGAGGATGAATTTGGGGCAAAGAACAATAAGAAGCCATGCTGCCCTAATTTTTAATTTGTTGTTGTTGTTGTTGTTTTGTTAGTTTGTTTTTTGTTTGTTTGTTTTTTGTGGGTTTTTTTTTTTTTGGGGGGGGAGGGGGTTGGTTTTTTTTGATAATGCAGGAATATTTCAGAAGTCAAAAGCAAGAAAACAAGCCCCCTCCATCTATGGAACCCATTAGGTTCCATAGAACCTAAACCCATTTTTTATTTAAGTAAAATCCTGGAGTGGCAGTAAGTATTTTCATTCTAAGAAATGTTGATTCTGCTTATTTAGTATCACTGAGAGAAAAGATGAATAGAAGGATGAAGAGGAGGAACATGGTACATGATAAATTTATTATGGGAACACAGTGGACTGAAAAACCTCACTTTCCTCCAAATTCAACTTTCCTGTAGACCCCTGCTATTTTGCCCCACACAAGCTTCATGTCTGGTTTCTGGATAACTGATGACCTGATTGCAATCACAGTTAATTGTTGTAAGACACCAAATGGATCACATAATATTTTCTGAAACTAGACTCTGGAAAGGACTTTTATGAATTCTAAAAGTAGGATTAAGGACACACACAGAGTGCTGCAAGCACATGCTCCTCCTGTTTTCAAACCCAAGTCTGCCACCTCTTTTTAATTACTTTGTACTGGACAAGTGCAAAGCCAGGCAAGAATCTGTTTTTCTCCCTTGAAGTAGCCCCTCTGGTAGGGTTATACCTTTTCATATATATTCTCTGTTGGTTGAATATTATTCCCTTTTTGCTTTTCAGCTTTTTAGTTATTTCAGTTTTTATTTAAATAGAAGATAAAGATTAACAGTTTTTTTTTTTCCTCAAAAGAAGGTAGTTCTTGTCAGACATCCTTGTGAAGTGACCATGTTTGTCTGAAATCTTGGTTTGGTAATGGGAACAGCTAGAGGCTGATGTTCTTCAAAAACATACACCCCAAATTACCTGCTGCTGTCTCTAAGCCTTCTAAAGAGATAAGGAAAATGAAGACAGGGAAAATATTTGATCTTTCATGCTATCTCCTGGTAGAAATTCCTTCCTATCTTTTAAACACATTTAAGGCAAGTTCTGGAAGTAAAAGCATATAAGCAGTTGAAAGTAATTGTATGATACTGCAGAAGATCTGGCTTTGAAGAAAATTGGAGTTCTTCAATGTATAAATAGTACATGTGCTGCATTTTGTCTAGTTTTGGTGTTTCGTAAAACTTACATGCATGTACTGAGGTTTAGTCAAAGTCATAGAAAATGTTTATTTTCTTGCATGATCTGGTTGATACACAAAGGGTTAAAGGCTGAACCAGTCAATGGCATTTTGCCACTGACTTCAAAAGGCTTGGGATCTTCCCCTTAGCAAAATTACATTCAGAAGAGCCACAGAGTTGTTACTTTTATATAACTTTCATTGAATTAGCATAAAATAAGCAAAGAGCTTTGCTCAAAATGACATTAACCTTTGCAAGCTTTCAGTGCAAGACCAGCAGTGTCCTGTTTCCAAAGAAAAGAAGAAGATATCTGGCCACTCAGACTGTTTGTTACAAGCTTTATGAAACCAAGGACGTGAGCAGGGCACACACACTCATATGCAGTCAAGTGCAGCAGGTTCGGAGTCACACTGCCAGCCTGCTCATGCTCTTGTAGAGAAACAAAGCCCTGCTGAACCTGGAACAGCACCATGCATGGAGCCAGCAGAGGCTGCATCTGCCCAGTCATTCCTGCCGGGATCAGGGATGTTACAGGAAGGCTCCAGGAAAAGGAGATTGAAGCAAATGGAGCAGGTGTCCGTTCAGGGACACCTGAAAAACGCCAGCACTCATGCTCCAAAGCACACACACTGGAGGAAGACTGGCCTAGCACTAAAGTCTATGGAATGCTGCCTGCACGGGTATGATGTCCTGCTCCTTCCAGGTACCTCTGATTGAATCCATTGGTGTTACCTCCATCCACACCACGGATTCAGACCAGAGCCCTCTCCTCTAGGTTGGTATCAACATCCACTAGAAAAATAACAAGAATTATCTCACTGTTTCCCTTTCAAACCACTGTTTTGTTAGGAGCCTAATGGATAAGAGCAGGTACATCAAAGCATTTGGTTGACTTCTCAAATTTCTCAACTAAAGCAGACATTTGACCCAAAGTTTTCATCTCCCAGGAATCCAGCCAAAGGAAGGCTTCTGCCTTCTCCACAGTCCCCCTCTGAAACCTTATCCCAATCAGCAGCTCTCTTTCTCCAGATGAGAGAGCTTTTGCACCAAGGAGCGCATCAGATAGATCAGGATGGGCTCCAATCTCTGTTTCTAGCAGGGTGCAGCCACTTTTGCACTGAACAATTGCTGAACAACAATAAAAACAACCCAACAGTCACCTTGAAAAACCTAACTTCTTTTCCAATTACACCTCTTCATCATCTCTCCAGGAGGATGATCAAACCTCCCTGAAAAAGTTAATGGAAAAGTTTAATAAACCTGTGAAATCTATCTTGAGAAATCAACCAGAATTAATTGCCAACAAAAATCATCTTCTGTTCATGATGGAAGGGAACAAACCACCTGGGCATGGCATTATGGACTGCTTGCAATAAAAGATACTTGATTAATCCTTCCAGAAATTAAAATGACTGAAATGCTAGCAAATAGCTGATGGTAAATGGCTGAAGTAAAATTCAACAAATATAGCACACATTTTTGGTGGGATTTTGATTGTTCTGTTTTCAAATTTTCAATCATATCATGTCCTTCTAAAGAAAATCTCAGTTTAGGTTTTCTCCTTGAATTTATAATATTAGCTGGTGGTGAGAAACCATCAAGACCATGATTCTATGGAGTTACTCTGTGCCCTATCCTGCCCTTTTCATACCTATCCTCTAAAAAAGTTAAAATAAATAAAAAAAAATTAAAAAAAAGCTTTAGCAGTTTAGCCGTGTGAAAACTGGAAAACTGTTGGCAAAAAGTGAAGGTAAAGTGCTCTAGAATAAATGAACTACACTACAAAATGATGTTATCAGCTTGTTTGGAATTGCCACTGCATATAGACCAGATATCAAGATTTTAATTAGCAGCTAATTAGAGACACAGCCTTATCTTGGAGGTTGCCAGTAATCTCTAGATCTCTTAGTGGTGGTTATCACATCCTTTACAATTGTTTAGAACAAATTGGATGTAATGTTCCACTTTGGCTTTTGTGAGCACACCAGTGGCTAACAGGTAAGTAAGGCCAGAAATGGTCTTGTACAAAAAAAAAATCAGTTTACTTCAAATTAAAATATATTGAAAAGGCTGGTGTTTTCTTTGTTTAATAAAAAGTAAATAATATTTGTGCTTTCATTTACTGAAGGGGGGTTGAAAGTTTGATAAGCTTCTATTTTCCAAATAAATAAAGATATTACTATATTTGAAGGATATTTCTTTGCAGAAGTGCACAAAACATGGACTTCTTACTGATTTCAGATATTTCAGTGAAGGAATTCTCCCATCACTATTATATAAAAATTTAAACAGAAGCAATCAGTCAAGCTTCTTTAAAAGGAAGGGAGTACTTGATACAAAACTCACCCTCTCCCTTGGGCAGACACATTTTCCATTAGCCCTGGCCTACAAAGCTCGGCACAGAATAGCACAGGTAGGAAAAGAGAAGAGCAATTTAGATTGTTCTGGGACTTGAGGGAACATTACAACACCCCTAGACATAACCCTGGCATTTTAAATTGCACATCAGCTCTGGGGCTGCCACTCAGCCTCCAGCTCCAGATAGTGCTTCTCAATTCAGATTAGGGAGGGATCCACGGTGTGACGCTGATTACATGGAGGCATTCTGCTGACATTGCCAGGAACATTCATTTCAATACAATGGAGGTAGTGGATGAGGCAAGTTTAAGTTTGACCTTGAAATAAGATATTGTGCAACAGAGAGAATGCTGACCCTATGATATATAGAGAAATATGGGAAAATTAAAGCAGGTAAATCAAAATGTTCAGCTATGGAAGTCAACACGATTTACCTTATCTAACCAAATTTGGGGTCAGGCCCCATCTATGTTCCAGATTCACTAAATTATGCCATTTCAGCAGCCTCTTTGCCTTTTCTCCAAAATATAGGGAAATATGAATGAGATCTTTGCTGAACGTTGCACAGAACCAAAGAATATTCCAAACTGGAAAAGCTGTAGTTATTATCTAGGTGTGTGGATACAGCACACTGTGCCTGAGGAGAAGAAATACTCTATCTTTGCTTTCCAAAGTGGCTGTATCAAGCTTCAGGAAACACAACTGATAAAACCCAGACACAGAAATCACTTTCAGATAACCACTCAAGCCCATTTCTCCATCCATTTATATCCAAGAACCTCTGTGATTCTCCCCTGCTTTCACCATGGACAGGGTCTGGCTTGGCAAAAGCTCTTTGACATGGCAGGATAACACATGCAGGTATTTTTCAATCCGTTGTTTTAAGAGGTATGTACCTTGGATATGGTTTATTCCAAGTCATAAAAAGACAGCATTGCTTATCACAAGAAGCTTTATCAGTGCAAATAAACTCTGAGCTGGTTCATGCTATGAAAACCCACTGTGCTTTCACAGCCAACTAAAAAGAAACTTTTGGAGGTTACAAAACCTCATCAGCTCTGCCAGGATCAATAACAGCTCCCATCCAGGTTTCCCCCATGGCACCAGGGCAGGTTATTCTTCTTCCTTTTGCCCTCCTCTCAGCCATTGCAGCACTGCTATGCTCCCATTTCTGCACGCAATTAGCAGTCCCAGTTCAACCACGGCTAACAATACAACATTGGGTGATTCCCTGTTTTGTATTTGAACTTGCATGAATAGGTCTTCCATGAAAATAAACCAGCTCCTTTCACCTCTACCCCACTTCATCCCCTAAATATTCTCTTCCACAGCCTCCAAGCAAGCAAATAGCAAATTTCTCTTACCAACAGACCTAAACAACATTTTACTGTTTCTGAACACTGAAAACAATCTTTGCTCTTTCCTCAAATGCAACCTGAGACCCAGTAGCAAGAATAATTTATAATATGGGCAGAATCAGTGCATTAAATTCTGAGCAGAACAGCTCTCACATCTGAGATCCCTGGAGCCCCCACGGGCAGGAATGCTGGAGACCAACCGCAGAGACAATATCCCATGCCTCACCTTCCTTATTTTCAAACAATTGGTTATTCTTCCAGTGTATTCACTGCCTCAAGGTTTCTGTAGTGTCCTTTCTCAGTTCCCTTCCCTGCTCCTTACCAGCCTCACCCTCAGGAAGCATAAAAAGCACAAACTCAAAGCCCCCCTTAATTAGGATCACTTTCCCCTTTCATCCCCAGACTGTGTATTTTATCTCAATATGATTATCACTCACCCTGTTCATTCTGCACTACTCCATATTCCTGATTATTCCTTCTTCTCAAATCCCAGAAGCTGCTTTCTCTTAGAGCACCATAAAGCTGCTACTTTTCTTTGTCCACACTTGCCTCCTAAATCTTTACTAGGTTCAGGTTTTTTCCACCAAGTCCAATGAGGAGACAAATGATTAATCACAGCTGATCTGAATTCTTCTCTTTAATCACACCTGACCTGAACTTTTATGATCTTAAAAATCTGAAATCCTGCTGTATGCTCTGTAGCTTTATGTATGGTCTTGGAAAAAAATGTACAGTAGGACATAAATAAAATGTAAAATGTGTAGCTATAGCTTGTTGTATTGCAATGGTGTGATATGAGGGTCTTAGGGGAAATCACTACTTTTTGTAGTGCTTTACTCAGAATATGCAGTGTCCCCTCACTCCAGCAGCACAGCCAGGTCTTGGGGAAAATAAACTAGTTTCTGGCATGATCCCAGCACATTTTATAATGGTGTGGGGCCCCATCACGTGCATGCTTTATAAAGCTGGGGAGGGCTTACATCCCCTCAGAGACAGGTACCTCTTTCAAAAATAACAAGGGGTTTCTGAAGAATGTAGGTGTCTGGGTAACCCGTAGCCAAAAAAACAGCAGCTGCGGGGTGGATGTTGGATGTCAGTTCTAGAGCAAGTACTTAAATACTTCATAAATCTCCCATTAGTGTCTGGGTCTCTCAGGGAGGATCCAGTGATGGAGTTTATAAAGTTATAATCACTGCCATCAGAGGATGCTTAGAAGGAAATGATAGATATGTGCAGGCTCACCTGCCAGGGGGGCTATTAAAGAACAAAACAAACTGGACTGGAAATTATATTAATATATGGTGTTAAAACTGATTCTAATTTCACCCAGCTTTCCAGTAATATTACCTAATACACTGCCTTTCTTGTGTTGTTTTTCTTACCTCCCAAAAAACCCTTTCAAATAACATGTCACACATCACCAGGATGGGATTTTGTGGGTCTGCACATTTGAAAAGCAGTAGGTTGCCAGAACCCTGGTCAATGGCTGGTTTTCCACTCTTGTTTTTGACATCACTTTTTATAACTGCCTATGGTATTTTCAACAAATTGCTTTTACACCACAGCCTGTGAATTCATAGAGCCCCGGGATGGACAACTCAAATTAGCAGCTGGAAACACTGTTTTTCTTCTTCCCCTATTTTTTCAGGGGTTTTTTTGCACGTGTTAGTTCTGTGCCATCTGCACTCATTCTGCGCCTACACTGTCCAGTTTCTTTGAAATTTCTTTTCATTGAATAAAGATGGATACTAGGTTAACATTTATCTGAATATTTTAAGAGTTTCATGTGTATCGAGAAGTTAAAATTTACAAATATTACAACAGACTACGTGTTACTGCCCTAGTCTACCAGGAGTATTATTTTAAAAACAACTTTATTTACATATATTACAAAATTGTCCAGAGCACATCAGACAAAAATCACAAATCTGAGGGTCAGTATGATCTTCTGATTCAATATAAAACAAATACATTACAAACTACTGCTTTCCAGGGATCTCATTGATAAGTTTTTGCTGTCTGAAAAGGACACTTGCCAATGGCTGACCCAGAGGACTAATTCCTTTCTCCAATATTGATTTTTCCTTTTCTCCTGTCTTTTGTCATTGTTTTGGTGAACAACAAATAGGCTCTTTTTTTTTTTAATATATCTTGCATTTTTTCTAGAGTAATAGCAAATAGCATATACAAAGTAGAATATACTGATTAGGTCTATGATTTGACATCATAATTTTGTATTGTATTTGCATATTAATGGTGCTGATGGGAAGAACAAATTGAAAGCAGTTATTAGAACATGTAAGGTGAATTTGCTTGCATAAGCCATTTTCATATCATGTTGCCATTATAAAAAAAAAAAAAAAATGGTGATGAATGTTCCCCCTGAAGCTGACAAGTTACAAGGGCTTGTACTAAGGGAATAATAACTCCAAGATTCATAAAAACGGTAATTACTTTATCAACCTTCTAGTCACATTGCAGACACACATACTGAATCACTCCAAAAGAACACTGACAGAAAAATTAGACTTTATGTTGATATTATACTTCCTACCTAAGGTTTCCTTCTAAAAACATACAGGCCCAATATATTGCTAATTACCCTGAAACCAAGAAAATCAGGTTTATGTCACATATCTTTAAACAGCCAGGTAAGGCTGGATGGCACAAGGAGAAGAAGGAGTAAATATCAGGAGGAAGGAAGTATTCAGGTTCAAGGATGACACTGCCAAGGTGTAAGTTACCATATATTTCCTCTAGGAATTGCAAGGCTTAGCTTGACAGCTCCTTGTAAGAAACCATCATCTTGGACAGTGTCCCAGGAAGGGCAGCAGAGATAAAAGTACACCATAAACCCAAACAGCTTCAATTTAATTATTAATTAAATAATAAAAGACATGTTGTGGTCATGCCTCTACCAAGGAACATCCACAGCCCTCTTGGCTTTGTCCATTACCATTCCACCTATGAATGAGATCCAAAAATGTGTCCAAAGAAAATCTTAAAACCACCCCAAATATCTACAGCTGAACAGGTTCAGCAATGATGAGGAATAGCTCCATGGATCTAAGCAGATATTCTTGTGTCCAGAGGCACAACTTCTAGCACAGCTGGATCCCCCTGAGCAGACAGCTGAGAGAAGTGCTGCTCTCTGCAATAAAGCCAGAATGCTAATTGTGATCCCAGAGCTCATTGCTGAGTGATGTGGGGATCCTTGTGCTCCTCCCAAGCTGGTTTTGTCTGTGAAAGTGGCAGGGTCCTGCTGACCCTTTGCCTCCACAAACCAATTTAATCCTGGGTCCTGGAGCACAGCCCCTCTGACTCGATTTCCAGCTCTTATCTGTTCTTGGGCAATCGATAAGGACAGGGAGCACTTCCCTGGGGCTGTGGATACTAAAGGATGGTGGGATGCTGGGCTGTGCAGCACTCAGGTGCTTTCCAAAGATCCAACTGCTGGTTAATCCTTTGCAGTGTTCAATGTCTGTATCACCATCCCTGTGAGATAAATAATATTACCATCGGAGCTTGGAGGTAGAAGCATTTAATTTACCTCTCAGAGAAAAGTGGATAAGCAGCATTTGTTCTGTGTTCCAGTAAAAGGGTGCAACTGGACAAAATAAATGGTAACTATTTTTCACTTAACTCATTAATCACTACACGCTCTTGGAGCAACTTGAAGGGATGATAACATCATTAAGCTGGAAAATAAAGGGAAAGTGTTCCCCCTTTTTTTTTTTTTTTTTCCCCCCCACAAATTTATCACACAGTTTGTCACATGCAGCAAACCAGAGTTTAAAGACTCGAAGATTCAAGGTGGTTCTCCCTTTAAAAGGTGTCAGTCAATTCTCCATCAGGATATCACTGGCTCACAAAGCACATATTCTGTTTTAGGAGGAGAGAATGAGATTAAATGTATTTCATGCAAATATATGGGTTTAGAAATGTGTAAGATTAGAAGTGTAAATGCTGCTCGGATTTTTTTAAAGAATGCTTTCAGGCTGAGGCAGAACACCATCCTCAAAATAATGCTGCAGTTTTTCTCTTAGGTATACACTGCTTGTTCTCTCTGTAAGAGGCTGAACTGCTCACTTTTAAACTCTTAATCACATTATTTTAATTTCTGATGAGTTCTTATGTGTGGCTGGACGTTTGAGCCCTTTAAGAAGAGTGCTTTGCAGATGGAAATCTCTTTACAGAGGGACTGATTCGTCCCTGTGAGCTCCCAGGCTCAGTGTAGCCTGAAAGGCGGCAATAGCTCAGTCTTTGTTCCAGCTGGGTCCTTGACCTCCTTGTTTACAGTGCTAATGGGGACAGCAGTTAGCCAGAGTCAAGATGGCATTTCTGAGATGTGAATAATCCCACAAGAAAACAGGCTGGAACAGTCGGCACATTCACAGCGCCGGCATAACCCAGCCACGGGCTCGTTGTGATGTTCAGCCACCACCACTGATCCGAGCAGGAATAGGGACAGTGACCTATAGGAAATATAATCTCTGTCCCATTACCAACTCCCCGAGACATTTTTATTCTTCTAAAGCCCAAGATTGTCAATGCCATCCTTCTCAAAAACCCTCTTTCATGTCGCTTTTATTGTCTTGACCTTGTTCTAATGGGAATTTCCATTCTGCCTTTTGAGACATGCAAACGATGTAAAATTTCACTCTTCTCTTGCTGCACAAAGATCCAAAGAGTAAAACCCCAGCTTGGGATGTGGCCTGTGTCCCTCAGCCTATGTCGCCAGCACAGAGTGTGTGCTCCTGGTCACGCTGCACAGGCTGCCTGTTCCCACCACAGTCACAGCTGGCCTGTCCCTGGAGCACCAGCTGTGCTGCCAAGAACATGCAGTGAAGAAAGATTTGATATATTAAGTAGTTATTATATACAAACTCCATTTACAGAACTTGTTTTTGCAGAAGAGTGAATTATCCTGTTTGACAATACTGTCTTTACAAGTGGAAAAATGTGACATTCAAGACATCAAATATCCGTCTCGGTGTTTTGCTTGGCAATCAAAGTCCCAGATTACAATCCTTGAGAATTTAATACACCTCTTCAGCAATTCCCTGTAATGCTACTTGAGTGAGCATAAAGCACTCTGTGTTGAACCACTGCGGCCTGGATTTCCTTAATTATATTAGAATGAGATGAAGATTTCCCCAAAGCACAGTTGTGACTCAAATGCACTCAGCTCTGCCCAGCTAATGGGGTCACACCCTGTGCAGACACCAGGTTCATAGGTACCATGGCTCAAGAGCTGTGACCTCAAGCCCAATGCACTCAGCAGAGTTGTAATTATAACACTTAAAGCTATTCCAAAGACTGAACCCACACATTAAGTAAAAAGAGTAAGCATAAAACACTGTATGGAGAGTACTGTTTGCATGAGCTCATGGTTTAAAGCTTCCCTATTCAAAACCTTCAGCTCTTATTACTTTGCATCTGAGTTTTTTTTTTTTTTTTAAAGCTGTGTTTGTATCTTGGGGCCAGCAACACACAGGAAAAAAGAAAAGAGTGTCTGAGGAGATGATCAAGGCTGTGTTAATCTGCATTTTTCATAACACATTACTTACTATTCTTTAATATGGCTTTGAGAAACCAAGGCTCTGAGGAGAACTTAAGAGACCCTTCCAGGATCTAAAGGAGCTCCAAGAGATCTGGAGAGGGCTTTGGACCAGGCCTGGAGTGACAGAACAATCTGGGATGGCTTCAAACTGACAGAGCAGGGGATTAGGTATTGAGAAAAATTCAGATTTCTGAGGGCGGGGAGGCCCTGGCACAGGCTGCCCAAAGAAGCCATGGCTGTCCCTGGATCCCTGCAAATGTCCAAGGCCAGGCTGGACAGGTCTTGGAGTACCTTGGGATGTGTCCCCGCCCTTGCCAGGGCATGGAACGAGATGAGCTTCCCTTCAAATCTAAGCTATTCCATGGTTCTGGGAACCTTGGTAAATCGAGGACTTTAACCACCAGTGTTGGGGTAATACAGGACGAATAATTTTAGAATAAAAAGTCCCAACCATTGCACAAAAATAGAGATTATTTTTTCTACTTTGCTTTTTGAACTTTGATCAACAAGAAACAATTTTATCTAGAAACCTCAGAAACCACTTTTCTGTATGTTGGTGGAATCACAGCCCCTTCTAACTCAATTCACAGCCTTAATAAGTTCTGTCATCTGTTCTTCTGAGTCTCACTCCGATGTGCAGAAGAGCCTTATTTTAATTTATCTGTGTAGGAAATGCCAGAATGTAAGTTGCACAGTATTTACAGCAATCGATTCCCTACAACAGCACTAAGATTACACAAATCAGAGCTATCATTTCCTGAATTTCACAGATGAAGAGAGGAACATCATTCTACTGCACCTTTTAACTTGTGAGCTGCATAGAAAAATCATAAATAATTTCCATAGGAAAAAAACGAGCCGTTGCTTCACTCTCAATTTTCCTGTAGCTTCAATGAATTCAGTTTTCAAATTAGTTTGATATAAAGAAAAGGGACATCAATTAAATGCTATTATCCATCTGACTTCCTAAGTAGAGCTGCAGCCATGAAAGATTACTGGAAATGATGTGGTTAAAGCACTGCAGTACATGTAGAAAATGTAGCAAGTAAGGTCAAACTTGCAAGCAAATTCACACGATAAGAAAGTATTGCTTTGATGATTTTTAAAACATCATAGTCATACTATATTGGGTCATCCACACTAGCTTGAATCTTTTTAAAAGTTATAATAAATTTAAAAAACCAATTTCTTGGATGAAATATTTTTATTTTTAAGTCAAATTCAAGCTTGATTGAAATGTACTTGCAGGATTTGCAAAGTAAGCCAAGTCTGTAAAGCAATCAAGAAATTTTGATGTAGGTAGCTGGAATAGTGTCATCCGTGATCTCCAAGTTCCCAACACAAAGTTTCTCAGCAATGTATGAGGGAGGGGAGCTCCAGGGTTCAGAGTGTCTGGTAGATACTGTTCTGGTGGAACTAATGCATTTAGTTGCTAAAACTAAGTAGGAAAGTTTTAAAGGTGTATTTGAAAATGCATTAACAAATCCCCTAGAAGCTGTTTCTGATCAGAGGAAGTTGAAATAAAATAATACAAATTTTTGAGTAATTTTTGATATTTCATCTACTCTTCCTACCAATTAATAATATTATGTTTGCTGCTATGGAAACTCTCATTTAATCAGAGAACAATGATTACACCAGTAATTTGGAAGTTCTGATCAAACAAAATTCTTGCACTTATTTTTCTGAGCCAGGTCCAGGAGTGGATCTGCATCCATGATCCCACAACCTGTACTATCTATGACACAGAGATAACACACACAAAGTATTTTCTGCAGAATACACCCTGGGAGGCCTGTCAGTACATTGCACTGTGTGTATAATTTCATACCACTATTTGTTTTAAATCCAGCTATCTGTAAACTAAATGGGCAATCCCACATTTTTCCTTCTAGTGTCTGCTGGCTGCTCCTTGAGGATTTCTAGGTGTCAGCATATAACCAGCATGTTCAGACTTTTTTCCTGAGAAATAAAAGTATTTTTTTCTCTGTTACCTTCTGCTTGAAATGTGATTATCAGGCCAGGGATTCATTGTTATTTTATTGTCTGGCAGCTTCAGAATAGAATTGAGATATTACATATCTGTTGCCCTGAAAACCTTTGCAAGATTTTGTCTTTGAGAGCATGTGAAGCAGCATTTCTCTTGGATGTCTGGCCACAAAGGGCTCTGACCTCTCTCTGCAGCAGCCTCTGTGCCCTGTGCCTGTAAGGAGGCTGTGGCACAGCATCCTGCAGCCCAGACCACAGGGTGCTCCAGGCCAGGCTGCAGGAGAAAATACCTGGCAGATTTAGGATCTTCCTCACAGAACTGGGGCAGGAAGTTAAATGGAGAGAGGAGAGCTGGGCTAGGAATGGCTTTAGACAGCAGGGTATTTCTGGGTGATGTGAACTGGAAACAGCTTTTGTTTCTCTGACAGTTGGTAGAGTTGCAGCTCACTGGCAGAGAAACCCCAGAGCAGGAGAGGAGATTCTGGACAGAGGCAAAGCTCATGCAGAATTCCTGTTTTCACCATGTTGTAGAGAGAGGGCTAAAGGGAATCCCCCAAGGAGACCCCTGCTTGCTTGCTCACTCTTGCAGGTTTTCCATGTGCTGTTACTCTTAAATAATATTGCCCTGTTTTCTGTATAATTTTAGGAAGGTGTAAAAAAGTTGTTGGCTTCGCTCACACACTCTGCAATAGCACTCCAAGAGGCAAAACCACTCAACTTCAAATGCAAGCCACAAATATCAGTGTTGTTTTCCTTGGATAGGCTACCAAAGCATAAAGCAGTATCAAATAAATCTTCCATGTCATCAAAGAAATCCTCATACCATTAGGCATTTGCTAGGATAAAAATATCTACATATTGCTGGAGGGGATTATTTTCTGCTCTTTCTGTAAAAAAATTACTGCCAGGAGTTCAGAGAAATGAAAACTTAGTGGAGCTCATGGCAGGTATGACGTACACACCTTTTAGAACAGGATCAACACAGGCTCTTCACTGCTTTTTACTCTTAAAACTATTTTAAATTGTCTTGGGTCTGAACTGATTTTCCTCAAACTGTGTCTCCAGTTCTGCTGTAGCTTTGAAAACGAGACAGTTGGCAAAGAGTAGGAAAATACCTGCTGTGTCCAAGGCTTTCTGGAAGGCTGGGAGCCAACTGCTCTGCTAGAAACCCACCCGAGGCTTCCTGAGGGACTGTGTTTGGCTTAGGGCAGAATCACTCCTGCACCATGGGCATGGGAGAAAAAAGGGTTAATACACCTCCCTATACCTTCTGTGCCTAATTACTCCTAAGAGGGAGAGTCTTTCAGGAAGAGGCTGGGATGTTTCTCCCATCCACATCACTCCCCAAGGAACCTAGGGCAGGGAGCTCACATGCAAAGGCCATCAATCTGTGGGCTTAGTTTCAAATTGCCTGTCACTGGCACAGGTCATGGTACAATTAGTGGCATCCCTTGACATTAAACTCTGTTTTATACTGATGCACATTGCTGTAGAAGGATTTCCTCAAATTCTCTTTAAGGCAGAACATTACATTTTTCCCTTTAAATATCCCGATCCTAGATGTAACTCATGCCAACATTGCGACTTTTTTTTTTTTTT
>VXBI01005646.1:862559-872621 GCA_013397375.1 Toxostoma redivivum | reverse complement strand
TCCTTCCAACATTTCTCCTTTTTTTTTTTTTTTTTTTTTTAATCTACCTGCAGTTTCTCTTTTCTCTCATACAACCACTCCCAACCCCTGTCCTCTTTTGCTCTTGGACACTTGCACCAAGAACAATCGAGGTCTGTACTGGTCTGAATTTGCTGAGAAGCTTCAAAGGCAGATTTTCTTACTGCACTGAAGCTCGTTTGATCTGATGGCAGGGGGTTGGGATGAGATGATCTTTAAGGTCACTCCCAACCCAAATCATTCTATAATAGCTAAAGAGATACAGAATCAAGAAGTATGAGATCAAGTAATGTGAAAAAAGTTGAAAATGTGACTTTTTTGTTGCTGTAAAACAATAAAACAAAGTTTAGTATTGCACAGCCTACTAAAAACATCAAAGTGAATAACTAAATGTGAGATTCCATTTATGCTGCAATAGGTATTGCACATAAGAAAGAAAAGGCTACTGAAAGAGATGACTGATGTATGCAACCCTGAAAAAACCTTAGCAACAAGTAGAAAAGATAAATAAAAGATAAATATACTTATGTATACGTTAAAAAGCAGATGCTGGATCAGTCCTTTAAGTTTTGGTTTAAGGTGCAAAAATTTTACTCTCATATATCTAATTAAAAATAAATTTAAAAAAAAAGAGAAAGGTTTTTTAAAATACAAACTTTTAAAGATATTACTTCAACACACTTTTATTATACTGGCAATGCATAATTAAAATAACTTCTAAACATATTCCCCCATCAGTCTTATGGGAAAGGCTTAAGGAGAGTTTCTGATTTAGGTGTTCTGTTTGTTTTAATTTCCAAGAAAAACTATGGAAACACATGAAAAATGGACCCTTGTTGGAAGCACAGGGCACCTGAACAAATCCTCCCAGTTTAGGTGTGGCTTCTGACTAAAGTAACTTACTTTTTGTATCTTTTGGTTCTTGGAATCTCCCACCATGATCCCACCTACCACTGAGGTATCTTGTGAAGGACTAGAAAGTTCCTACACTAAACAAGAGTCAAGACTTCTGGATACTCTTTGTAAAAACTTGGCGAAATGAAAGCTCTAGTACAACCTGTAGAGAAAAACTCTATCCTATGATGACATAATCTCTGTCCAGATAAAGAGTAAGTGAGCTGTGTTTCATCAGGGCAGTAAAAGACACTTCAGCTGTTGATTTCTTGAGCAAACTCAAAAAGTGGTGGGGACACATTTCAAGGAGAGGGACTCCATCTGAGAGCTGCTCTGCTGTTTTGTGAACCAAACGTGTCTGACTTTGGGATGCAGGGCAGGTACGTTTCTTCTGGCAGCCTTTTAATTGAATCTCTTCTCTGGCAGAGAGGCAGTTCTTGTGTGCGACAGTAATGTAGATTTATGGAAAATAATAAGGTGATCAGCTGCCCTGCAGAGTTATTATTTTGTTTCATTAAAAAAAAAAAAAAGCACTACACCTAAACTGATGGCTTGATGTATGCAGTGACACATGGTGCCTGTTTCATAGTTCAGCGCAGTTAATGGGAAAACTCCCATTGCTTTCACTTAGGAATCAACTAGCAAGTAAATAAACAAGGCAAAACAGAAACTGAAAGAGAAAAAATCCTAATGTTAGGTGAGTGCCAAAGATGGGACTGTTTTATAAATATTCACATTGTTCAAAGAATTTCTAGAATTTCTTCTGACTCCATTCTTGTCCCTTTCTGTTCCCTGGGTTTCATATTTTGGTAGATTTATTTAAGGCAAGATTAATCACCAAAGCAGTGAATTTAAAATTAATACCACAGAATATGAAAAGAATAGAATTAAAATACTGATTTAAAATTTATAATCATGTTTATGCATAAATAATAATTATTTTTTTGACTCATCTACCTCCTCACAATTATCTCATCCTAATAATAATTCTGTCAGATCAATGGAAGCTCTTTCTTTGACTTTGCTGGGCACAGGAAAGTGCCCTTACAGACTCTTAACCAGAGATAAAGTACCCTCCATGATCCACTGCATTCAAGTTAAGCTGCTTGTGTTCCAAATTTCAATCTACAAAACCACTCAACACTTGTATTTTGTCCTCTGCAAAAAAATGCCTGGGAAAATGCTTTAGTCCAGTGAATACTAACAAGAAATTGCCTAGGGCAGAAATTACGTACATGTACATACCCCCTTCCTCTCTGTTAAAATTCCAGCTAGACACAGCACTTTGTGTCCTTCCTCTTTTTGGTTATCAGGCCAGAGACATTTTCAGGAAACCAGACATTTTCAGTTTTCCAATTAATATTTCCAAAACTTCAGGGATGCAAAATTGTGCTGAAACAGCTGGAAATACAAGAAAAATCCATCTAGCTTCACAAGAAATGGAACTGTGGCTTTCACCACATACAGTATCAGCTAAAACATATCCTTTGTTTAACCACAAGGAAAATATTGTGGACGCAGGCAGATCAAATTGAGAAGGATGCACTTTTCCACCAGGATACAGAAGACAAGATGCAACCTAGTGTATGGCTATCCCCACCCAGGTAATCCCCTCAGCTGAGCCCTTCTCCACCCAGAGAAAACATTTCCATCACTCCTTTTCAAATGCAGTGATGTTTGAAAAGGTGATATCACGTCCTTTTAACCATGAAGTCTACATTGTGCATCGTGTTTTGAGCCTTTCCATGGGTAAGGAAGTTTCTGATCTAGTCACAATCTTAGTGGTTCTCCATCTGTTACTTTAGCTTGATTGGAAAGGTTTTTCTCTTTTTCCCCTTAGAACACAACACACAGCATACTACTGCAAGTTCCAACACTGGATTTGGTAATCTTTGTATACTTAATTGGGGTAGATAAGACAAAGTAAAGAGAGCAAAGTAAATGAGGCAGAAAGGTAGTGGGAAGAGGAATGGTGCTCATGATCCCATGGCAGAGCTGTACCAATTTACCTCTTGACATTTTGTCCCATGTCTCACCCAACAGGCCTGGGAACACCAGGCCAGGGCACAACTGCAGCACTGTGAGACAGAGACTAGAATTGAAGAGCCATAATTTTCTATTCACCCTTTCCCATCAGGGCATAGCTTCCCTGTGGAAAAATTCATTCTGGAACATCTAAAATTGTTCCCTGCTCCTTTTTAAGGGACTGTGAAGCTGAAACTTCTTCTCTCATGAAGAGAAGTCAGGGATAAGCAGCTCCCCGGAGCGCACTGTGACATTAAATATTTCCCCCCTCTCCCTTGCCTGTGTAAATGGCAGTAATTATTTGGGATTGACATATGGCACATTAACTTATTCCTGTAACTTTCACACAGTCAAGCACCAGCAAAACTTGGAGGCTGACACTTGAATACTTTGCTTGGTGCAGCAAGTCCTACGACACAATAAAGTTTCTCATATTCCTCGTGGCAGTGCTATTTGTGGGAGAGGGATCATTTCTCTCCCTTTTCACTTGGCTTTTGAGTCCAACCCTGCCATTGATCAGCTCACCAAACTCCAAGTGACTCCAACGCGAGTTCATATCCAGCTTCCTGGGAAAGTGGGATTTATTAACACTCTGCTGGAGCTCCCAGGCTGCTGCTGCTGCCTTATTGATCGGATCCTGTGAAATGGCATGTCTCCCCACGGAGATTATGGAGAGAATCAACTAAGGGCCATCAGGCTGACTGATATTTTTAACAAATTTCATATTGCTTGTTATTTTTCTAGTGCTGCGTGTGGGGAAACAAAGGTGCTAACAACGTAGGAGGGAAATAACTTCTAAAAAGGGAGTATCAAATGAACTTACAAATTTAAGTGGCATTTACTCCAGGCAAGAAAAGATTTTATCTCTATCTTATCAACAGTGCTTTTCAAGGTATGAATTCCTACAACAGATATTTTCCTTTTTGTTGTTGTTGGTTTTTTTTTGTTTGTTGTTGTTTTGGTTTATGTTTTTTTAATTTTTTGTTTGCTTTTGTTGTTCTTGATTTGTTTTGTTTTGTTTTCTCTCTGAATTTTAACCTTTCCAGCTAATCTAGCCCCATTTTTTTTTTAATTAAAAAATCCCAGATGACCCATGCCCAGGGTCTACCTAAGTCTTCTGGGAATTAAAAACCATGTTTGCTTTCCCATTCAATACTCCCAGGCTCAAGACTTTGGGTGGACTTTAATCAACTGCATATTGCCCTTTGCTTGATCTGAACAATCAGCTCAGAAAATTTCTCATTATGGCTTTTGTAAGAAGAAATAATAGCCTGTCTTCTTGCAAGCAAACATAATTTGAATGAGCAAAATTAATGGCTGCTTCTCTTATTTTTTCCTCCTACTGATGTGATAGGTTATATATGAGGTGTAATTACAATAATGTCAAAGTTGCTGCAGAAAGAGTTAATCTGCAAAGAAAAATTCCCACCAGGAAAAATAAAATAATCTCTGGTATGCAGATGAACTGTTTACTTGGTAGCTCTTGTGTGATAAAAATGAAACTAAGCTGAACTGTTGAAACAATAAAAGTAAATTGTTACTGGGGCTTTGCAAACCTCAATTAAATAAATATTATGCAGTAAACAACATTCTGGATTTTAATTAGGATTAAAAAACTGAAAAAGGAGTTACCAACCAGTTGTGTTATCTCACAGTAGCCTACAAACACTTCTTGCAGGAGACTTTTTCATTATAAAGATATTTAGCTTAAAAACAAGCAAACAAACAAACAAAGAAAAAAAACTATGAAAAAACCTACTCCCACTTTATTTTTATGATCATCAAAAGTCATCTCATTATATATTTTCCCTCCTAAAAAGTTTCTGTAAAACTTTAAATTAGAGAAATATGTGTATTGATGGTGGTTTACTGGTCCCAGCTTTTCAATTACTTTTAAGAAAGCAAAGCATTTTGAAAATAATGTGATCAATTTGTTGCACTTACCCTAACAAAACGAAATCACCATCTAATTACCCAGTCAAACAAAAAACGAGTGCTAACTGAGGAGTAGCTAATTTTAAATGGCAGGTACCAGAATGGAAATCATGCCTCATTTTGCATTTTTTTCCTGGTATAATGCAATGCAACACAGTATTTTCATTATTTATTTGCTTTCTTTTGTAGTGTTGTGCACTCTGTAACAGAGATGAGTTCCATGCTGAGCTACCAGATCCCGGGATGCCTTTGGCAGTGGTAAAGCAGATTTCTACAGAAACTGAAGCACAATCCACACTTTCACTCCTCACCAGTCTGTCCCAGCCCTGAAACTGGGTTCCTACAGCAATCTATGAATTTTTCATCCAGGAGTGCAGCATGGAGCATATGTTAGTATGGCTTAAAGGAGAATAAAATGTCCTGTTACTTCTAAAACAAACTTCACCCCTGTCTCCAGCAGCCTGGAGAACATCACTTTCACAAACAAACATATTTATGTATGCAGACTGTTTAAGTGTCAATTACTGTCAATTAAACTGTCATCAAAATGTTAAAATTGCAGCCTTCTTATAAACAATGTTCCATTAATAAGCAGTGAAACAGCCCATTCTCAATGGAGACAAAATTATTGGTTTAAAAATGAAAAGTTGAGCTTGTAAAGAAATAACAATTACATTTGTAGGGGCTGACATTTCTGCACAACGTGGTGAGCTATTAATTTGCTAATTACACACGTAATGCTATTTCAGTGCATACTTTAAGCAACATTCTAAATGGAACCTGAAGATTAAAAATCTCGCCCTAAAGGCTTGGATTTCTCCCTTCCTTTTACATTGCAATCTCTGAAGTAAATTAACAGGCTGCATTTTTTGTGGCTCTCTCAGGAGGGGAAGTGAGAAGCTCAAGGGTCAGAGTCTGCAATGCCCTGGGGGAACAATCACCACTGCCCTGTAGTCTCCTCTGTACCTGCAGAATTTGTACATTTGTTTAACCTTCCTGCTCTTGAGAGTTCCAGCAGTGTCCAGAAACACATCTGGCACCTCTCTCTCCTTTTTACCCCACTGTTAGCACAGCTGCATTCACACCTGGAGTGTGGCAATGGCTCAGGTGCTCTCAGACCTCCTCTGGTAGGAGCTCCGGAAGGGATTGCATGTGGAGGTGTCAACGCCTGCTGCTGCTGCTTCTTTAGGTAGTGATTCCCTTAATCTGCTCTTAATTCCACTTTATTAAAGAGACAATGCCTTACAGAATGGCATTACCCCAGATCTTTGCTGCCAGGTAATTTTCACCCATCCAACATCCTGATAGGAAGCGTTCATGTAGAAAAAACTTTTCTTTATCCTCCCACCAAGAAAATGACAGAATGGCCTGTACACAGCAGGCCAAAGGATCACTGCAATCTCCAGCTGTTCCTCAGCCAAAACTCAAGAGGCCATCTGTGTCAAGCTGAGTAAAGTCTCACCCAATAACAATCTTCCTGGCTCTTTCCTTCCCTACATTTTATTTGCCCCCCTTAACCTCCCAGTCTTCTTGCTAGCGTTTTGCCCCTGCTTAGAGAAAGACAATTTCCTTAAACAGGGTTTTGACCCTATTTTAGAGATCTCACCAGGGACCTTGGTCACTCGCAAGACCTCAGCAGTTTTGTTCTCTGTTACACAAAGGACAACTGTTGAAGGTCAAAATGAAAATTTTCCACCACCCTCACACACATATGGCCTTCACTTCCATATGACCGACAGCTTCCAGGTTCACAGAAGGAAGACTGACAGTTCTGTGATGTGGAACATCAAGCAAAATCCAACCTAATTAATTTAAAAGAAAATCCATCTTTTAGCGCTTCAGTTGGTTGATTTTTCTACCAGCTGAACGCAAATCTCAGATCGTAGTCAAATTCACAAGTGACATTGGGCCTGTTCCTTTCTCTCTTTGTGCCCACCTTCTCAAAATCCAAACAAAGATAAAGTGTGTAAAAAAGAACTGAAAAAGCATCAAGAGAAACTAGGGAACTTCAAGTTGCCTGGCAGTGTGGAACATGGCACTCTCTGGAAATCAGCTCTTCCTGTTATACTTCTGTCGTAATTTCCCTGATGACAATTAGCATTAGAAGAAGAAAACCCATGCTTAGAGGATTTAGAGCCCTTCAGTTATTCTTGTTTTTTAATTTCTGTCTCTCCTTTGAGGAATGCTGTTTCCTGTGTAAATTGTTTTCTCCCCCAGCAGCCACATCCCATGGCTCAGGTAGCCCCAGCACTCAGAGAGCCACAGGCTCCTCCAGGCTCCTAAGAACAGGCACTCAGTGTCCCTGTGAGGACACACAGACTGAAATCAGTCACTCATCTACAAATGAGGCATTTAAAGGCCTTATTTGACCAGTCTCCTTAGCTACATTCCTTAATGGAAAGCTGATCCAAGTGTATATAGATGTGTATATGAGAGTATTCTCTGCTTACAGAATGTGAATATGCAGAACTTTCACAAGTTTTCATACTCATCCCCAGCCTCATTACCTGTATTTTCTCTCTGTATATACATATTTGGGTTCCATTACAGAATGGGCTTAGTCTGACCAAAACCTCCTCTATCCAAGCTATATTCAGCTGGTCTAAGACACCTCCACTTCTGTAAATTCTGCTCTGAGAGTATTCTTTCATAATGGACCATGTCACTGCTAGAGGTTCTCATGTTCTCTGTGCACAGGGAGAGGATGCAGGTAATCTTTTACTTTTGAAAGTCTCAAAGCATGTGTATTTTTATTCAATTTTTCTGAAAGGTCAATATACTACAGATCACTTATCAGTGATCCTTCCTTGCCTAGGCATCATTTGTACACTGTGGCATCAGTTTTCCTGGTTCAACAGTCAGCTCCTAATAAAAGAGGATGACATATATTAGAAATAAAGAAAAATAGCTGTAATAATAGCACTCCAATCCTACTTACTTGTCTCTTAACCTCTTTCTTTCAAAGGCTCCCACGTTGCAGTGCTCAGAAGAAAGTTGCCATTGAATTACCCACCGGAAATCCATTGGCATCTATTGCTGCTCTGGTGCAGCAGTGTACAGGGCAACAATAACTGATAACATTTCTCACATCCCTGCCCTTCCTCTGGCTCAAACTGTGTCTCTAGAAATAAAACCTGGTGCAGACACAGAATATTTTTTAAATTAAGCTCACAGCTGCAGACAGAAATCAGCTCCATCTGACAGCTTGGCCCCCCAGGACCCCAGTGCTCGCCCACTGCCCCCCTGCTTCTCACAGCATTGTTCTGGGGAAGCACTTCTACTGCAATTCTCACTGATCATGAAAGGCAAATAAACCAAATCCCAGAAGCAAAAGCAAAAAGCATCAATAGAGTTTTCTCCACCAGCCTACTGCTATTTATACAGGTGACAGTGAACATTCACACATCAAAACCAGTGGTATTTTGGCATGTCTTCCAGGAGCAATCATCTCCCTAATGGATAGCACGGTAAATATGCTGTCCCTGATGAGAAGATGCTTGAATCCTTATAGCAGCAGTCTGTAATGAAGAGGATGCAGATTCAGTTCCCTGTCAGATTTCCTGATAGGAGATTTTTTTTAGAAATCTCACAGGTACCTTTGGATTTCAGTACAAGGATCTAGGTGGCTTTTAATGCCACAATTAAAATTTCTGTGCTTTTCCTAACTTCACTGAGGAATTATCAAGATTGATACATTAAAGAGCAAGGGATTCATTAGGGAGCTGGCAACACACAGCTTTGGTGTGGATGGAAAATTTGGTCTGGGTGAACAAACTCTCCAGCCTAAAACTGCACTGATTCCACCAATGATTGGTTCGAGGGGGTAGAGGAACAGCCATGATCTGCTCCTGTTTTAGGGCACAGTAGCCACATAACTGCTGAGTTGCACCTCTGTCCCCCAAATGCACTCTGAGAGGGGCCCAGAAAACTTCACAGCAGATGATGATTTGGTCTGTCTGCATGGCACAATCCCAGAGTGGTTTGGGACAGAAGGGACCCTAAACACCATCCAGGTCCATCCCCTGCCATGGGCAGGGACACTTCACTGTCCCAGGTTACTCTAAGCCCATCCAGCCTGACCTTGAACACTTCCAGGGATGGGGCATCTTCTGTTTTCACTGTATAAGTAGCACAACTACATTCATGCAGTGTTTTTCATGGACAGACAAGACAATTTCACGCACATATTTTTTTAAAGCACCACTTGTGCTGATCTTGCAGTCCAGGCATTCACACTGCGATCTGTGCTATCTCATTTCTAAGATTAAGCAGTTAAATAGTCTTGGCCTGGATCTTCTTAATCACACTAATACCACTTTTACAGTGATCTGGACTGAAAGGTTTAGTATGAAGGACAATCACCCTCCTTTATTAACAGCCAATGCTGAGCCAGTGCATTTAATAGGAAAGTCATTGTGGGTTTCAGAAAGAGCAAGATCAGAGTTAGACTCCTGTTGACATGGAAATACTCTGAAAAGTCTCTTAAGAAGCGTCCCAAACACTGAAGTTCTCTGTATTCCTTATGCCCTAATGAAGTTGCTGCCACAAGTCTGAATTTGGAGCTTTTCTTCCTGTGGAATGTTAGTGTAAAGAATAAATAAGATCGATTAGAGTAATTTTGGCACTAAAAAAAGCCAGTGTACTCCATGTCCTTGCCAGTGCTCCCCTGTGTATCTAACAGGAATAGCTGCAAGGACTGGAGAAGCAGTAACTTTTGGAAAGGTCTATATCTCCTACAGAAGCACCACATTAAGTAGACCATTTCCAATGAATCCCAAATGCTCATGTTCATTAGCTTTTTGTGAGAGCAGAATACCATGTAAAATGTACATTACACAGCATGACTTGTACTGGTGCCCTAAACGGAGAAAGAAGTCAAATGACATCCCCAGATTAAACATTGAAAGAGAAAAAAATTATCTGAGTAGAAGAAACATTGTTCTTTAGAACTGCAGTCAAATAGAACTGGGAAGAATACAATTTCTTTACACCAGAGCATGAAGTATATGTATCTTAAAATCAGCTAATATCTACTTACTAGACCTTTAAACCAGAAAAAAAAATGTATTTTGCTATTTAGATAAGCAGCACAATATGAGTTTGGGGACTCTGCTCAGCATGGAATGAGATATTAAACATCAATTGAGTCAGTTATATTATTAAATCAAACCCCCAACCTTTATATATTAG
>VXBI01005646.1:843226-862497 GCA_013397375.1 Toxostoma redivivum | reverse complement strand
TTTTTTTAAACCTGAGAGGCAGTGCCTTAGATAAACAGTTTTCTCCGTGAGTAAGGGACTCTGGGAGCTCAAAGGCTTTGCTCAGACATGGGACCCGCTGGCAGTTCCCAGTCCTTAAGATGGATGTGGTAGGATGAGGCCTCCCTTATCCTCCTCTGTGCATCCTCTGGTTTGCAGCTAAAGAAACTCTCCCCATGTGGCCCTGAAGGACCTGCAGCTTGTACCCCTGCTGGGAAACTTTGTTCTGTGGCAAGTGTCAGGTATTTCTGCTTTTTACACAGACAAATCAATGTGTCAGACATCAAGGATTTCACAAACACCACTGTGAACGAGTAAAGAGATTGAGTTCACTAAATGGGTTATGACAAATGTCATAGTTGACTGGAACAATTACTGGTTTTCCTCATATCTTTATATAAGATGACATCTATCTCATAGCTAAAAGAAATATTGTTTGCCATGTAGGTGAGCCAGATCAAAGTAGAGAGTGGATTTAAACTGGAATATTCCCTTGTTTTTACTACTGCAATCACTGTATAAATTTTGCACGTGACTGCATCAGGATGCTCTTGCCTACAGTGTGCTTAATGCCTGTTCTTTTGGTTCATTTATATGAAAGTAAAAAATGAACAAAAGTATTATCTAACTCACTGGGGAGTTATGAACTGTCACTGCTATTGATAACAACAGGAAATGAGATCTGTGCCTGTTCCCCTTGCTCAGCATCAACAGTGTGAAATCATAAAACAAATGAAAAACCCGTGTTTGGCTGTGTTTGCAACACAAGGTGAGGAAGCAGCTTCAGCACTGTGACATCTCTGTGGCTCCAGTCACTCCAGCTGATTCATAATGGAGCAGTCAATCATACCCCTGAGGCAACTCCTGATCCTTTCTCATTTTCAGCTCAGCAAAGGACTTTGTCTAAGGCAGTCCAGCCTTATACAGCCTTAATACATTTTTACATGTCCTGACTCCAATAAAACACCTCAGTGTCTGCTGAGCTGGTGTCCAGATCAGAATATCACTACACAGTAAAGGAGATGTAAGTCATCTACTTAATCAAATCCCGGCAGCCAGGATGCAGCACTGGATGGACCACAGCCAAGGACAAATGCTTTGGACCAAGGCAGACTTTGCAAAAGCAGATTAAGATGTGATTATAGATAAGAAGTCATGCTTTAAGTGTGGCAAATTTACCTACAAAAATATTTTTAATAGTACTTTTGAAAGGGTTATAAATCTTTTCTAGCAGAAGTCCAGCAGTCCAGTCTGTGGAGGGGAGACAGTGCTGGCTACCAGCATGGCCCCTTGGCTTCTCTCATCTGGACACCTCAGGGTGCAGGACAGACCATGCCCTCCCAACAGCCACCAGCATCATAAATCTGGAGCACATCCTGCACATTCCTGCTATGATTCTCATCCTCTCAGACCCTGGACAGCACTGCAGACCCATCATGAATTCCAGAGGGCACACACCAGGAACACAGCAAAGAAAAACACAGAGAAAGGACAGTGAGAAAGAGAGGTGTGATTGTGAGAACAGAAGGAAGCAGCACAGATGAAGGGAGAAAATCCCTTTTGAGCCATCAGGTGACAAAACTGCCAACATGAAGGGAAAAAATCAGTGGCTGCTGCCAAGGACTAACCACCCCACAGACACAGGATATTGGCCAAAGAAGAGTCCTCAAAACAGTCTTTAAAAGCAGCCATTCCAGGGCCTTGATGCCCTCTTGCTCTCCAAAATTAACTCTGTTAACTTGCCTTGGACTACCGAAAATACCTGATAACAAGCGATACAAGCTCAAGACAAAATTTAATGTTTAGTCCCTTGAGGTTATCCATGCTCTTGCAGCAAACTCTCTTGCCCCTAAAAAGATCAGGGAAAAGCATCTTCCCTTGGTTCTGAGGGGCTAATCACCTAAACAAGATTTGTGTCAGGCCATGGAGTCAGAGTGAATTATCCAGTTCTGGAAGGAAATGCTGTTGGACAACCTGTGGCAACCCAGAGTAAAATTCTAAAGATGAAGAGGTACACAAGCCTTCCCTAAAATGTCAGCCCTTTTCCTCATTATTTCCTTGACTCTCTTTCCATATGATCCTCCATCAAGCTGAAAGCCTGCAATGGGAACAGGATGCTTTGCTTGCAGGCAGAACTGCAACTGTTCCTATCAAGTTTACATCTTGATCAGAGAAAAAAATATTACATTTTATCCCAAATCCTGCCAGAGGACTACAGCCTTCAGCTTCCACTTGAGAAGGTTCCTTGTGGATCTCTCAAACTGTTCCAATGCCCATAGCCAGGATGTCTCCACAAGGAGGATACAGGAATGGCACGAGTGTGGGTGTGTGTGGATGCTGGATTCTGCTCCAGAGGCAGAATGACATTCATCTCTGCATGGCAGAAAGGGAAGCACTTTGCTTCAAGTAACATTAAAAAAAAAAACTCAAGCTTGAAAGCTGTGCTGCCAGACAGCTCTAGGAATACAGCTTTTACCCTTGTGTAGGTATAGCTGAAGAAGGGATTCAAGAAACACGGATGAAATGGAACAAGCACTAGAGCCTGAAGATGTTCTCAGCTGCTGCCTGGTTCTGAAGCATGGCCACTCCAGCAGGCACACAGGTACAGAGCTGAGCTGGCTCCAATTAACAGGGTCCCCGCAGCAAAACTACCAGTGTTAGCTTGAACTAACTGCTGCAAATGTGTGAGGTGGACTAAAAGCAGCAATTTCACCCTCTCCAAAACCATCCAGCACCTGCAAAGTGTTTTGTATTCACATGAATGAGGGGAAGGCTGCAGAAGCAGTGTGTGCTGGGGCTGCCCCGATGCCGGAGTTGGAGCACATCCTCTTCCACATCCCTGGCAGCTTTGGCCTCACAGAGGGTTTTGGGGCCTCACTGCTGTGTCCTCTGACAGCTCCAGCAGCAGGAGGCTCTTGGAGGATGATGTGGTGGTGCTAAGCAGCTTGTTTGGTGTTGCTTCTGTCTGTACTTCAGCCTTTTGAAATCAAATATTGCCTTTTTTCCTTTCAAATCCAAGTCCCCTCAGAGATCTCTCAGTTTTCCTTTTCCCATCAAAACCACAAGGTGCCCAGCAACTCATGCATAAAAATTCGTCATAAACTCATAGAGTGTTAGTGTAGCTACACTTGATGAATGAGGCAAGAGATTTCCAATTTGTAAAGTTATTATTCCATAAGCACAGTTTGCCAGGTAGCAACTGTAATATTCAGAAATATTTATTCAGATAAGATCTGATATTGATCTTCACTGCATTTCCATTCTGGCAGGGATTTTTAAGGACCCTACCAGCTATCTTCTGCCAGTGACAGCACCAAGGCTCCACAACAAAATCCCCACCATTTTAGCAAAAGCGCATGTGAATGTGAATTCCACAAAAATCCTTGAAAAATGAATACAGTCTATGCACTGTTAAAAAGGCAATTATCACACAAGTGGCACAGTTTTTTTTTCTGTGATTTCCTAATGAACATGATTATCAACTGCTTGCTGTTAAATCAGTTCCCTATGCTTTGACTTACAGCATACAGTAAACAAATTTAAGATGCCATTTCCTGCTCCATCGTTTACATCACACTGTTCATTCACACTTGCATTTGTTTTTCCTATTTATTAGTGAATTTCAGAGAAAACCCTACATTGTGATGAGGAAGGAAGCAATATTAGAAACAAAGCCACAAAAAGCAGACTGGTGGATTATTTTCAAGTAACTTATGTGCCATGGGAATTTTTTCATAAATTTGTAAACTACACATCAATAATCTGGAAAAACTACCTCCTTGTGCACCAGTATTTTATTTGCCTTTTCTCCAACAGATGCCACTGACAGTTTACTAAATAGTGCACTGCTTAATAGATTTAGTGGAGGAAAAAGAACACTTATTGTCATACAAATCCTGCATGACTCTAACTGGAGCATTTGGGGGAAAAAGGCTTCAGTCCAGTTAGTGGGGGAGCAAAGTGGGAGAGCAGAATTCCTACACTTTCTGAGGTTAACATCAAGCAATTTCCAACATGACACATTCTTCTGGTTTGCTGTTTCCTGTAAATGCCATCCCGTGGCTAAATTTTTCCAGAACCAGCAATTTAAATATCCAGCTCTTTGAAATGACATCTCTGTGGTGGTGCAGCTGTCAGAGAGTGCTGAAACCCTCAGGTCCCATAAACATCCACTAATGAGATGAAACAAGATCTAAAGTGCTCAAATGTTGATAAGTACAGAATGTAGCTCACGATGTACTCTTCACAAATTAGTGAGGGGTTGCTATGACTCCTTAATGAAATGTTATTATGTTTTAAAACTGAAACCAGACATCTGGGGACGGGGGGAGGAAATGGGAGCGAGTGTTTGAACACCGTTGTCTAGGCTTCTTTTCATCAGCCAGCTGAATTTGCTTACTTGTCCTGAATGAGTGGATCCATTTCTTCAGCTGGTGCAGTGCCTTGCAATAAAGCCGAGCAGTGTGTGCTGTCTTCCGCTCCCTGGGAAGTAGAAATCACTGCTATGGGAGAGGAGGCTTCTGTAGGAAAGGATACACGAGCTGCTCTCTCCCAGCACTAAAAGTCTCCTGTCTCCCTGCAGCATCTAAAGGATTTGACAAATGCAAACATGCCAATGTATGTAGCATGTTCTCAAAATTACCTGTCAGATTTTCAAAAAAATTAAGCATTAAAGTGGTAAGAATCGCTTGTTTCATGCTAGACTCAGATGGAAAAGTATTTATTTTAAAGTTCTTTATATGAGACTACGGCAATTTCTTTCCTTACTAACTTTGATATATATGCACTGAGAGAGAGAAAAAAAAATATATCTATATAGATATACTTGAACACAAAACATGCATATACAAAATTTAAGTGACAGACAAGGATGGATCTGGCTCCAGCTACAGATTTCTGACTTCATGGTAAACACTGACTTTTTCAATAGTGCCCAGCACTCACTGAGATATTTCCCTCCTGAGTCACAGAGCAATCACTGTATTAGCAGCCACAATAAGAACTAAATGCCTGGCACTGGAGGTGACTCCAAAATCACTTGCCTGAAGAGCCATGGGTTAAACTAGAGCCAGCAGACACCCAGGAACACATTTTTCCAGTGAATCCTAAAAACATTTCTTCAAACACATCCTTTAAAACTTTCTTTAGAGCGGATGAAGTGAGGGAGGACCATGCTGACAGAGATTAAAGGAGCTGACATTCACTCTCCAGCAGTCCAGGACGCTCAGCCTGCTGCAGGCACTGCATACCGACACTGCATGTGGGTGCAGCCCCCACGGGGGGCTCTGGCAACTGATCACATCTTTCCTAACGAACAAGCACACAAATGTATACCCATTTTAAATCACATTCAACTTAAATCTGATCCATTGAACCAATTTAACTCTCCTGCTTGTCTTCTCTACCTTGCATGTGGCAACACCTCCAGGCTGAGGCTCCCTCGCCCCACAATGGGGCTGTGGCTTGAGATTCTGCATCACTATTGCCTCCCCAGGATCCCCATTTTCCAAACTAAGGGTAACTTTAATATTGACAATTCTGGTAATAGCTCTTGGGGAAAAAAACTTTAAATGGAGACTAGAGCCATGCAGCTCAAAGGCTGACAGCTACTCCAGGCCTTGGCAGGCCTACAAATGGCACTGGGGCCTGCGCTGCAGCCAGCGGCGCCGGCCCAACCTGCAGGGATGAGTTCACACATCTCCTTATCCATCACTCCTGCTGCTGGATCAATCGAACCCATACATCAGAGCAGAGACCCAACAGAGTCGGGTAGTTCTTAGTACAGTCTGAGAGATATTTCTTACATTAATTACTGAGCACAGAATCATAGAACCATTTAGGCTGGAAAAGCCATCGAAGATTGAGTCCAACTATTCCTCCAGCACTGAACCGTGTCCCCAGGTGCCACATCTATACATCTTTTATAGACCTCCAGGGTTGGTGACTTTGCCACTTCCCTGGGAAGCATTCCAGTGCCTGAAAACCTTTCAGAGAAGAAATTTTCCCTAGTATCCAACCTGAACCTCCCCCAGCACAACTTGAGGCCATTTCCTCCTGTCCTAGTGCTTGTTACCTTGGAGAAGAGACCGACTTTACCTCACTACAGTCTCCTTTTTGGGAGCTATAAAGACTGGTAAGGTCCCCCTGGGCCTCCTTTTCTCTTGGCTGAGCCCCCTTCCCCAGCTCTGTTCCTTTCTCTGGATACACTTCAGCCATTCCATGTTTTTCTTGTAGTGAGAAGACAAAACTGATCCAGGACTCAAAATGTGACCTCACCACTGCCCAGTACAGGGGGACAGTCGTTGCCCTGCTCCTGCTGGCCACACTATGCTGATATAAACCAGGTGTCATCAGCCCTTTTGGCCACAGCTGGCTCACGTTCAGCCTCTGCCAACACATATACTTGAGCTGGACAAGCAGATGACTTTCACTGAAACCTAAGAAATTGAGTCTGACTTTGTCGTTTGAGTATAAATGTGAAACTGTAAAACATGGCTCAACCTACTCAACAGGACCCAGCTCTCAGTGCCTGGGCAGGAGCCCTCACCCCCAGCATCGGTGACCACATATTTGCAGGAGGAATAGCACATCAACATCACAGAGTTCATCTGATGAGGATTGAACACAGACCTTCCTGGGGGAAAAACTCTGTGTGAAGACAACCACTTCAGTATATAGATGGAGGAATAAAATCTTGCCACTTAAAATTAATGGTAAAAGTAATAGATTGGATTAAAATCAGCATTACTCCTTATTAATGATATTATTTCCTTCCCCTAATTGCTATGTTTACATCATCAAGTGCCATGCATGCATTTTGAACATTTTAAAAGAAGGATAAAGAAAAGTGAAGGAAAATTTATATATGTACACATATATATTTATTTATACATAGCCTAATTACCTTCAAGTCATTCAAATACTGATTTCAACAACCTCGTACTGGAAATCCCAGGCTGGTACTACAGTTCTGTAATCAATAGCCCCAGAGTAAGTACTTTACATTTCCACAAGAAGAAAATAAAAATTAAAAGACTCAAAGTGATTTAAAGGGAGTGATTCAGATGATACATTACGTGATTTCTGTTTATTACTACCTACTCCTTCTGATTTTTAATACCAACATAGAGTTTTCAAGACAAGATTTCCAAACAATTTGGTCTTTTTCCATTTGGCAAACACTGTGTCTAATGGAGCTTGAAATTAAACCAGCTTTTTTTGGTAATTCCCTCTTTGCAAAATCCCAGCAGTGATGAGGGACTTTCCTATTCACGGGCTACAGCAGAGGATGCTCAAAAGAAAAGAACATCTCTCACACAAACAGCTGAACTACTCTGTGAGGTTTCAGTCCATGAATGAGGTCGGTAGGAACTGACACCTTAAAAATTGATAAAATGTAATAGTACACTGTATTTTGATTTTTTGCTGCAAGTAAAGAAGAGTGTGATTTATGTCTTTGCCTATGCTGGGACAAATGCAAGTGATAAACAGCCACTGTAAGTGACAAAGCAGTGGATGTTGTTACCACCTCACTGGGAATCTGACAATATCTCCATGGAAATCCCTGTCTCACTAGATTACGAGTGCATGCAACTTAATTAAAGAGACTTCTACTCTTATTGAACATTTCAGTGACTCAAATAAATGCACTCACAGGTCTGTTTGTCTTTTTCTTCTTAAGGGTACTTGATCTTTTCCCACATCTCAGAATCCATTTGGACAATCTAATCTGCTTTAAGAAATGAGTAGTTATGAAAGCCATGTTTTGAAATGGATAGGAAAACTTGACAGACACAACCTGGACTTTTCCTTGTCCATTTGGGAAATTAAATATGTATTTAAATTGAAGTTTCTCATGTTGAGCGTTTAACACATTAGTCTTCATCCAGACTTTTAGTTTCCACCTTCAAAGAAACAGTCACATCTCCATATCCAGACTAGCCACAGCTACATGGGATATTTCAATTTGATTTATAGTCTGGCACTAGGAAAAGTATTTTGCTAATTTTTCAATTTGCTTACTCTGGGCCATCTGTTAATTCTTCATGAGTACTTCATTCCACTTCTTCCTACACTTCAAATATCTCCCCTTTTTTCCAGTGCACCTCATGTGTCAGCATTGAAAAGGGGCTGGGTTTTGCCAGAGCCACCTCTCATGGAACACAATCAGTGTCCTGAACTGTTCAGCTGTGTTCTCTCATGTTCTCTCAAACCATACAAATCTGCTGTAGGGCAGTGACAGATTGACATTGCCCAAGATTTATGCTCTATTTTCTAAACAATTCCTGGGAGACTGTGACCTTGTTGTGGATTTTCTTGGAAGAAAAATTTAGAATTATTAACTTCAGATGATATGTAAATATACGGATCAATGCTCCTCTCAGCAGGAGATTGCCAGAGTATTCAATGACTGCTTTTTTTGGTACAAAAGACACCTTCAACTCTCTCCTTCCCTGAAAATCTCCTCGTAAATGTCTCTGATGGCAGATCGTTAAATGCTGAGCTGTGGCATTTCCCTGAAGATATAATTATAAAGCTGTGGGAGGAAAAGAGACAACTCTTTAGACCACACTCTTCATTATTTTATGGCTGTGTAGTTCAGTGGCTAATGTGTATATTGAATTTAATTTAATCACTTCTGTTATTCTACCAGTTAGAGAGCAGCCATTTCATCCAGACATATTATTAAATTATTTATATGGGACTTTCTACTAGCTCAACTTCATTAAGATGGAGTTAAAAGTTTATAAGCTCCAAAATAGCATGGCTGGCTGAGGTCATGGCAAGAAAGCCACAGTACAAGAGCATTACATTTCCATGTTGGAATTCACAAGCCTATCTGTGAGCCAGATACCTAAAAATCAGTCACCACTGGAGATCCAGCACATGGAAACAAAGGAATCTGCAGAGTTACATGATGGGTCAGCCACTCCCCAGGGCTCTACAGCTTCATCAATCAGGTCTCCTTGGCATGGCAGATGCGACACACTGGCTGCATGTAGATGCTGATATTTAGTTAGTCTCATGTTGAATCCCACCCAGACAGCCTGGAGGTGGAGCATCACTTAAGAAGTTTAGAAAAGTTTGCTAGTTTGGTTGTTTTGTTTGTTTGTTTGTTTGTTTGTTTGTTTCCTGGAAAATAATTACATTTTTCACAGAATTTTACTGAACTTGTTTTTTCTCAGTATTTGTTTGAGTAGTGTTTGGCTCCTTAGAGGATAGTTTGGTTATTATTGTGTTCATTTTTGCTAAGGGCATCACAGCATGGTTTTAGATGCCCCCAAAAAAGCTAAGGATGCTAATCCAGGGATGCTAATCCATTCTACTCCCCAGTACCACACAATTAACGTAACACCAGGTTCCCAATTTTACCTGTTCTGCCCTCCCACTTTCCCTACACAATCCTTGCTATTGCTGACTTCCAATCCCCAGTTCCCACAGACTGCACAGTACTTTAAACTCAGAAAACACCACTCAGGTATTCTCTGCAAGGTGAACTCAACTGGTGGGATTCAGGAAGCAGAGCCTGTCCTCAGCACTTCTGTCTGAGCTAAATAAAAGCCTCTTTCCTGAGCATTTTTGAATCCAAAGATACCACTTATATAACATGTGAGGCCACTCTTGGCCTTCTGCCCCTTGTTCTCCAGAAGTGGGACAGCAGGAAGATTAAGGGTCAGGCCAAAAAAGCAGGGTGTAAACAGAATGGGCTGGAAGGTGGTGCAATTGGCTCTCTTCAGCATTGACATCATTATATACAACCACCTGAAGTTAAGATTTCTTCCAAAATTACTTCCTTTTACTGTCCCTAACTAGATTTGGCTATGTTCAATTGACAGTGATTTCACAGCCCTCTCTTTATTTCCATTACAGGAGCTGTTCAATAACTTCCTGTCCCACCACCACATTCTTCCCATCATACATGCACCAACTAGACAAACTCCATGTGCAAATATCCCTAGGAGTGTGAACTATGAAGTTTCCACCCATGGTTGGGAACTCATGGGGCAATATTATGGAGCCAAACTATTTCCCTTCCCAAACGTATTGCTGAAGTCAGTTATTCTCAGCAAGTTATCAAAACATGAACATAAATTAAATCACCGTGTTCTGGATTTCAAATACTGAGACATTTCCTAGACATTTAGCTGACTGGGCATGTGGGCAGTTTCCATGAGCTTTAGGTACTACAAGTACTATTTTTACAACAGCAAGCTGTAACTATCTTCTTTCAAAAGTCTGGCCATTTCCTGCAGCTTCCAGGGAAAAAGCTCAAAAGTTCTTGTTGTTAAATTATACCAAAATATGTTATGCAATATACATAGTCATAAGAGATTATAAGAACAAGGGACATGTGAAAGAAAGATAGGGAAAGAATAAGGCCTTATCTACCACAAGTTGTTATTTGACATAGCATGATTTTAAATTAATCTTGCTAAACTAGTGGAAAGACTTTGTAAACCTCATAAATCATTTTTACCGTGGTTTAAATCCATTTTTTAAAAAACAGATTAAAGTCATGGACACAGGAACTTGTTACCATGAGTAACAGATTTGTGCACCACAGGCAATCTGCGGTAAAGTGGAATATGTCACATGAACTGAAATAACACTGTCTGTGGAGATGCTTGTTTTAATTTATCTGAATCACCTAAGCCTGTAGGAAATGGAGACCTCCTGTAAAAAAACACCAAGACTGTGAGAGGCAAAGCAACAAATGCGTGAGAAAAGAGCATGGATTGTGTTTCAAATTACACACAACATGCATAGAGGTCTGGAGATAAACATTTGTGTAACACAAATTTATAGCACTGCTGAGGGCTTTCCATCACATCATAACACCAAAGAACAAAGTTGGAGTGTTTTCTTGCCAAAATGGGATTTTCTAGCACTTTGCTGATTGCTTGTTTTTATAGCACAATTGGTTTATTTGACTTGTTTCAGTCTTCCTGAATTGCAGCTTCTGAGCCTGACCTGCAGGAACAACAGAATTTGAAAACTTGATTAAATATTGCCAAGCACATCAAAGATCACTGCAGTCAGCTGAAAAATGACTACTGACCTCCATGATCTTTGGTGTATGTGCTCACCATGCTCCAGCATCTGGCATGGAAAGATGATGCTTTATAAAACATTCTGAAACTGTGGAAAAAACAGGCAGGAAAATTGAGCTGCTCTCCATCCTAAACACGGTGCTGTGACATTAAAGATAATCACATTTACCATTAGAAACATACAAAAGTAATCAAAGTGAGGTACTTATTTAAGGATCAAAAGGCTTCTGTAATTCTGTGTCACCAAGACTGTGTTAAAGTCACACTACTAATGGTCTTAAGAGCAGACCAATTCAGTTCAGAAGAACTCAACCTGCTCAAGTGTCTTCAACTGCTGGATGCTTGCCATTCATTTCCTCTGCTATTTATACTCTTAATTTATAAATAATACAGATGTACAAAATCTTTCAACACAGGGGGCTGGGTGTTCTTCCTGCTTTCCAATTGCAGTACAAGTTGAAAGAATTAAAAACAATTTTCATGATAGTGCAGGGCAGTGCCAGCATGTGCCACTGTAAGGTTTTTTAAGCAATCTCTTCCCCCTTTTTTATCACAAAATTAATAAAAACAAAAAACAAAAAACAACAACAACAAACAAACAAAAACAAACAAAAAACTCAGAAAAAATCCAAACAAAACAAACAAACAAAAAAACCCACCAAAAAACAAACAAACAAAAAAAACCAGTTACTAGGAATCCCATCAGATCAGGTTTTGTCATAAAAAAAAGTCTGCAAATATTTTTTTTTTTCCTACCCTGACCCCCACTCTCCAGGGAGTTCAACTGGACTTCTTTGAAAAATGCAGTGAATATAATCTTTTTAGAAGCAAGCGATATGCTATGGCCTGGCTCCCTGCCACAAAAGCAGGGACACTGAAAATTAAAAATGACATTCATGGCCTTTATTCACACTACCAGTTTCTTTCTTGATCTTACGCAGCAGCCTTGGTTTTCACTGACCTTTGTGGTGCTGTAAGAAGAAAGAACTGGTTTGACACAATAAATCATGATGTCATTTTGCTGTAATTGTATAATACCTGACTAGATTTTTTTTTTTTAAATCAAGGTGAAATATAGGGCTCCCCTCTCTTTAGGGGGCTCAAATCAACTCTAAATCCCAGTAACAATTAATTTTCTTGTCCAAATCAAATCCCCAGTTGATCTAGGCTTGTTCATGGCCAAATTTAGTTTATCATTATAATACTCAGAAACTGGGTGTTGGGTACACTAGAAAACAAGATAAAACTTTGCATTGCTCAAACCAAGCCTGTCAGGTTTACCTGCAGTTATTTTCATGGAAGCTCCTTATGCAGGGTTTTAAACCTTAAGGCTAAATGAGAAATAATTTTGAAGTTTATTACTTTATTTCTGACTCACAACTTTATGGTAACTCCCAGGAGAATTCCACCCTTATGGTGTTAAATGAAGTTGGAAAGGTTTGGACTGGGACTAAATGTTCTATTGTCCTTTAACATCTTTATAAGTGTTTTATTCAATAAATATTTCATGTTGAAGAAAAGCCTTGTTTGTGCATGCCAGATAAGAAAGGTTTCAAGGATCTGCCATCTAGCCAAGAAAATAAGAAAATCCATCAGAAATCCTTGCCAGGGAGAAAACAGGAAAATGCAGCTCCAGGAACAAGAGTCAAACACTTGAAAATGTTTCATCCTCCCAAATTTACATCCTTACCCAGCAGAAGAATGTGCTGCTGCTGCTGCTGCACATTACTGAAGCCTGAGATCAATAATAAGTGGGTAATTAAAAACCTAGTTGTGTTTAAGGGACTTCTGTTGCCTGTTTGATAAGCTCAAAATTGTGTCTGTGTTTAAATCTCGTATTTTTAGTTAATTATGAAAAAATAAGCAGTAGGAGGTAAACTCATTCCAGTTGCCAGGGAATTCCTGTAGATACCGGGATCCAGGCCTTGGAAAAAAGGGCAAGAAGGCAATCCTAAAAAACCCAAAACAACCAGGAGCAACTAAACATGAGGAGCAGGGCTAACAACTGACTTGCACCACAGGCACAATAAGGTTTTCAAAAAGTCACTCCAAGGAGTCAGATTATAACCCATTTTGCACAGATTATTCTTGCCTTTACTTTCTCAAATTTATTGAAGTGGGTTAGTTATTCTCCAACCTGTGAACAGAGCAATAATCACACGAAATCCAAACTGGTTGGTGTAGGGAAGTAATTAACAGTGAAAAGATAGAACTGCCAGACTGCCTTGGTCCTAGGTTAGGAATTGTATTTTGATGCAAAATTCCTTGACTCAGGACTGAAATCAGCTGTGTGCATGGGAAAGGCTGTTCAGTGCTGAGCAGGGATTCCAGCTCTCATTAATTTGATCTGACTGTGATACTTAAATACTACTGCAGTATTCCCACATCCTCTTCCTAATAAACACAAAATAAATACATTTATACTTATTAGAAAGGGGATGTGAAGCTTTATGGCACATTTTTTGAAAGCTATTTATATATTGGCAAAACCAACAACCCTCGTCATTTTTTTAATTAATAATGTGTGTCACGGCCTTGATATTTATAGGTACAGGTTTTTCACAAGAAAATGTTAATTATATTCACCAGCCATGAGCAGAATATATAAGAAGCAATTTATAAATTAAACACAGTAATTTGGGGTTTCAGGAAATCAGAAGTAAGCTGAAATTATATTTAGATTCAGGATCAGAAATAGGATCAGAAATAGGTACTGATTCACTACAGCACAGTAAAGCAATCAACAGATGGCAGAACAGTACTGGTCTTGGGGGTTTTTGTGGTTTGTTTTTTTTTTATATTTTTATTTGTTTGTTTGTTTTTTGTGTTTTTTTTTTCCTTAGCACACATTAATCTGCATTAGGTTTATAAGACAGCAGTGTCAGTGCTTAATAAGGGTTTGAGAACAAATCTGTGGGTTTGAAATGCAGCAATTAGAACACCTAAGAAATACAAAAGGAGTGAATCCATGCAACTGGTGATTGGAAAAAGAAACTTTTAACTTAGATCTGGGGTAACAGTCCTAGAAAGCAGAGAGATTCAGAAGAGGGTAAATTGCAATATGAGATTACCTTTTAAATTAAAACCACTGACACATGCACAGTGGAAAAATAGACAAGTCTAATTATTGTTAGCTTGTGCTTGTCCCAAAACTGAAGCAAATCTGAGGTCATGAACCCAAAAAGCTGTTCAACAGCATTATAAATTAAAGGAAAACAAACCGTGGCACCTGAGCAACCACCAGCAGAACTAAATCCTTTGTCTAAGTGTTCATTGGAAAAACAAATACCAAAAAAATCAAAACACACAAAAAAAACCATCAAAAAACAAAAAACAAAACTTGAACAACAAAAAACCCAAACCAAACAAAAAAAAAAAAACCCCTCACAAACACAAAAGTAAACAAAAAACCAACAAGGGCAAAAAATAAATAAGCCCACCTACCCATCTGCTTTGAACAAACTCACTACCAGAGAAGGACCTGCAGGTACACTGACCTTCTCAGTAGGAACAAAGCAGGTTAATGAAGAAAAACACTTTTTGTCTCCATCTATTGGTCAGAAGTCCATTTAGCTGCAGTTTGGGTATGTGTTTTGCAATACTGTTCCAGAAAGGACATCTGTGTAGCAAATGCCCCAATATCCCCATCTTTTCTATCTTGTGATGAGCCTTTTTGATGCTCAGGAACACATTATCCATCTGCCTGATCAAAGCCTTTTTGTACAGAATGCAGGTGTCCAACTTCATTATTTGCTTGTAAGGCTGCAATAATGCAGCAGCCTCTGACAAACCACTTTCCTCCCAGAGAAATAAAGTATGTGCCTTCACAAAAGGAGAATATTACAGACAGCACCATAAAC
Source organism: Toxostoma redivivum (assembly GCA_013397375.1). Classification (NCBI taxonomy): domain Eukaryota; kingdom Metazoa; phylum Chordata; class Aves; order Passeriformes; family Mimidae; genus Toxostoma; species Toxostoma redivivum. The sequence goes on along the minus strand of VXBI01005646.1, from coordinate 847,568 downwards.
TGAAGAGGTAATTTGGGTTTTAACTAAGCATAGGAGTTAGAATAGCATATTGGCAGTACCATTTTGATTTCTGGTGACCTGGAAACCAGAATGGTTTAAGGATTTTATTTTATTTTTTTTTAATAATAAACATAGATGTAAAGGTCTGAACTGAAAAGAAGAAATGTTTTAGGAATTTTTCAGTCAGGGAAGTGCATTAGCACTTCAGGAGAGAAGGTGCAAAGAAAATAATAAGTTATTTAAATGTGAGCAGCATCCCTTTAGTTTTTTCTTTCCTTATTTTTTAACATTAGCTTCCACAATAAAACAACCTGTATATAAGTTAATATTGGCATACAGTCCCTGCTCAGAAAGCATTCCTACTGCATTACAGAAGGCAGCTGGGCGGCACAGTAAATGTGTCATTTGCTATTTAACATCTCTGTGACCTGGATTTAAATTCAGAGTCACACAAAATGAGACTTCATTTCCCTCAGAGGACTATTAAGGCACACACAGAAAGACTTGTGAGGCATCCAAAGGCAGAGGGAACGCGCTCCCTGCGCCCGGCCCTGCGGACACACACCCTCAGAGCCCACGGGGGAAGAGGGAGCTGGATAATTTTTATTAAAAGGATGCCTTCAGTTTGGAACAAAAGCACCCAACTACTGTGAATAAATCTTCTGTTTATTTAAAAGTTTACCCACAAGGCTTCAACCTCCGCATGAGAAAAAGCATTCGATATGTCGCTTTATCCCAGAGCCTCTCCACAGAGCTTTGCAGGTCTAATTGTTTTCCTGTCCACAAAGAACAAAAAGGAGAGCTGTGAAAATTCAAAAACGTTATATTCACTCCTTAAAGCATCATTACCCACCATCTACTGCATAATGCTCCCAGACTTGCTGCTGCATCTGTGAACAGAACTAGCTGCCTGCCTCACCTTTACAAGGCAGGAAAAGTGCTTATGATGAGGCTTGTCTTTAAATTAAGCTCAAAACTCACTTTATTAGTTTTACATCTGATACTTCAAAACAATTAAAACTTCAGCTTGAGTCATTATTTTATCTGCTATTATCTTTTTGAGAACTGGCCCAGCAAGACCCGGAGACCACTACAGAGGTGAGTTGGCATCTGGATCCCTGCAATGACCCTGCTCCTCCAGCTCCAGACTCCTGTCAGCCCTCCCAGCTGAAATAGACTTTTTTTTTTTTTGGTGTGTGTGTGTGTGTGTGTGTGTGGACTTAAACAGATTAATTACTTGGTCCCCTGGCTACCATGGTGGTATTGGCATAGAGAAGAAGGTACAAAGATATCATCTATGTACAGACTTAGAATTAATCTGACCCCCTAGACATGAACCCAGAAACTCAGCTGAAAGAAGAGATATTTGTAAAGTTTCCAGGTAAATATTTTCCATAGGGTTTGATTTTTGCCATTGTTTCCTTGAAACATTGAAACAAAAGATTTTTTTTTCAGAGAGCTGAAGTTTAACCAAAGCATCTCAAAGTGTCAATCTAAATCAAATCACTCAATATTAATGCACACCTGTCTGAACCTCAACAGGGTCATTTCACTTTCCTTAAAAAACAAAATATTTTGAAGCTTTTCTGAATATAAAGATGAGGATGAACTGAGTCATAATACTGAAAGGTTCCTGAGAAGGAGCAACCAAAAACACAGCTATATCTTCCTTCATGCTTTTATTGGTCCTTTTCTATGCAGAAGACAGATTCAAAGGAGAAATTTCAACAGGATTTGGATACCTGTCTGGTGTGTGACAAGCCAAAATTAACTCTTCAAAACCCCCTTGGCCCTTGGATGGCTGAGTCTTGCAAAGTACCAATGGTCCTGCTAGTCATCACTCCCCCTCACTGCAGGGACAGGACACTGTCCATTTTTAGCATGAATCTCCTTCCTCAAAGCATCTTATTATTATTTTTGTTATTATATGAAGTACCTTGCACAGCTCAGGCAGATCCCAGAGATGTGAGGTCTGAGAGCACCAGACCAGGCTGTGCCCCAACTGTCCTTGTTCCCCTCTCAAGGTATGAAGGTGCAACCTCCATCATCTGTCTCACTCTTAGTCTCCAAAACTATTTTCTTATTTTATTGTACTAACCATTTCAGAAGGAGACATGTCTTTAAACTTTGGCCATACAGGCATTTTCTGCTGGCATCAGCAGAGGATCCCAGACCCACAGACTTCATGTGGACGCAGTGAAGGCTTCTGCATCTCTCCATAGTTCGAATTATACACACACAGAGTCAAACCCACATATTTTTCTATTTATATTCTCAGTTTTATCTGTATTTTTTCACTGTCACCAAGAGTTACATGTGCTAAAACACCTGTGAGCCCAAGGTTTCATCAAGGATCTTTTTTTTGGCAGAATTTCCTTTATTTATCTTATTTCTCCGTAGAGAACTCTAATTGGGATGTTATCTGATGCTTTATTCAATTCCAATAGGACTCTTCAGGGCTAGGGATAACTATAAATCGAATGCTTCAGAATAAATCAAAGCATAAAATTACATTGTCTCTGGCAAGAAAAAGATTTGATTATCTGCATTTCCCTACGAAGAAATTACAGAAGAACTTGCTTTGGAGTATAAAGGCCTGACTCGCTCCCAATTGAAATGTAGCAAGCAAACAGGTCTGTCCCTCTGATCTTATCTTGACAGGAATCAGTTTGAGCTGATTTGTCCCCTCCCTGGTGACAAGGAGGGAATGCAGAGCACTTGGCATTGCAGATGGAGCTATTCCGGTCTGTGCAGACCGGCGGGGATTTTGTGTGTAGCAGGAATTGAATTGTGCATCTCTCCCAAATGATGGGAAAATCACTCCCCATGAAGGTGAGGCTATGGAAGGAATCAAAGAACAGCACAAAGCACACTACAAATAAAGGTCAGCCTCTTGCTGTATTTTCTTTAGGGAAAGACTAAACCTGGGGACAGGTAATTGTATTATCTGACGAGTATTTGTGGTCTATACAATATCCCAAAAATGCCATCAAATGTAAAAATGGGCAATATGAGGATTAGCTATAAAAGTCAGTAGTTAATGATTCACCATAATACATGGCTTAGCTGTAAGCTAGGGAAAAAACCTCATAAAAATAGCTCAAGAAACTAATTTCTTATGCTGTTTCAGGCATACAGATGATTTAAACTCAGGCATTTCCATATTCTTCAGATCCCTGAGCAATGGCATTTGATGAGAAACCGATCTGTTTAGACATTCTCTTTTAGGGTGAATAATGACACTTTATGGCATCCTAGAAAAGATTGTGTAGTTCCATAATTGGTAAATTTTGTACAGCTTGCATGAGGTCTCTTGTCATTTCACAAATTTCCCAAAGCAACTGCTGTGACTAGGGTGCTATAATTGATTACACAAAATTGCTGGGAGAGAGAAACGAGCACCACACAATCAATTACATTGATAGAAAATTGGTGGGGCCAAAGAGTGATTTATAGCAACCACAGCTGAACTCCTAACAGCAGAATAGGTGCCATGCTCACATTGTGGGCTCACTGTTAGATCACAGAGCACCTAAGGAGTGATTCTGGATAAGCCTGAGTTAATTTCAGCAGGACAGCACAGCTTTCCAGTGAGAGAAAAGCCAGAGCTCAGCAATTCAATGCCTGTGTTTCGCTCCGTGAAGCTGAACCCTGAGTTGTGTCCTTGGCTCTCTACAGGTGATGCCAACCTGATATGAGATTTGCTGCTTCACTCTCCTGGTCCCTTTGCCCAGGATTACAGCCCTCAGTCCTCAGAAAAACTTCTGGGAACACAAGATCTGCTTTCAAATTCCTCAACATTTCTCTGTGAGCAGAGTTGAGTTTCAGCCATCGAGTGCCCCTTGTGTCAGATTTATCTCTAAGTGAGCAGAGTGTTTGTGATTTCACGGGTTCAGCTGATGAGGCTTAAGTGAACTCAAACGGTTTTCCATGTGCTGCAGTGAGAGAGGTTCTGCCCTGCCCTTGCTTCACCACAGCAGCTCAGATCCTGTAAGGAGTCATTCTGCTTCCTACCTACAGCAAAGAGAAGACTGGATCAAGGATATATTTGGTCCTACTTCTACATCCAGTATTTTCCTGGGGTTTTTCCTGGTTTCTGAAATTTCCCCACCTACTATCACTAGTGGTACAAGAGCAATAGATTTTCTATACAAATAAAAATGTTCAGCTGAATTCATGTCTGACCCTCTAGGCAGAAACATTACTACGTGTGCCAGAACGTGGCCCCAGACTCCTTCCCTTGCCATTTCTGGGAACCTCATTGCTGGGAATTAATGAGCAGAACTAACGAAGAAAAATCTTAATAAAGAAAATCTGTTCTTTTTTTTTTTTTAGTATAGAA
>VXBI01005646.1:746101-843216 GCA_013397375.1 Toxostoma redivivum | reverse complement strand
TATATATATATACACACTTCATATTTATGTATATGTGTGTATTTTATACTGGTGTCTCTCAGATTGATGACAACAGTAGATGTGCCAGTTCTTGAACTCAGACCCCAGTGTTTTTGTAAACACTACAAAAAAAAAATCTGAAAGTGCTTGTAATATCAAATTTCTACACTGAAACCTTTTATGTCACTTCTGAGCCTCCCATAAAGTCATTAAGCACAGTTATGAAAAACAACAGTCTTCCAGGAACTACACAACAATGACTCTTTTCCGACACCAGCCATCAGAAAATCTCTTTAAGTTGTTCGATCTGGTAAAATATGTAAATGACATACAGTTGCTAGGAGATAAAAAACTACACGAAGTTGTGAAAGCATTGCAATCTATTGCCTTTGAATCTGCAAGGTCAGCTGTATTTTTCATGATGATAACTTATTTTTCATGATGATAACATATTGTCTCCTTGCTAAAAATGAGCTTCTATGCACGTTACCTCTTTACTTAATAGCAGCTGACCTACTGTACCTATAAATTGGTATTTATTACAAGGCTGGTTAACTTCCTCATGGAGTTTATAGCCCTTTAATTACATTTTGCCAGACTAATTAATAAATACACCATGCACTACTCTTGAAACAAGCAAAGGGTTTATATTCAACACTTCTGTATCCATTTATTTATTTAAGCATTTCATTAAATGTTAGATATATCTCTTTTTAATGAAAAACACTGGAAGAGGAGAATGAAAGTGTGGTTTATTGTCCAATTAACAAATCTAGTAGCTTAGTCTGTCACTCAGTGAATGATAATGCCTGGCTCATAAATCAGGAAGAGAACTACTTAGGCATAGACCTCGTAATCAATGCTACAAATATTGGCTGCTCTCCACATAATCCAGCCCTAAATGTGCAGCATGATTTTATTCCAGTAACACATTAACAGAATGTACAACCATTTTGACTTTTGAAAATGGGCTAACGGTGCCTCGGCAAAAAGCATTTGTCCATTATTTAAAATAAATGTGTCCCAGTGATGAATGTGTTCAGCAATTTTAGTGATGAAGCAACAGCATGAACTAACTGTGGCCTCACGGTGGAGGCTCTTTCATCCCCACATTTCAGATGGGATCTCCACCAACCAAGGTGTGCTGGCTGGGATTCAGTTTTCATACAGACCTTGAGTGTTCTATGTTTCCATGCATATTCTTGAGATTCACAAATTTCGGTATCTGCACAGGAAGACACTGCTTTTCTGGGCAGCATCACTTGCTCTGTTTGAACATATGAGTGCCAAAGCACTGTAAGTTGTTGGGGCAGTGGCCAGAGGCTTTGTAATATCATTGTGCCAGAAAGCTCAGAATGAAACCAGCAGCTTTCCCACTTCCATCCCCACTCATGACTCCTAGGTATTGTCCTGGTCCAAGGACTTGCCACTCTACTGTGGAAAGATGGCAACATTTCACTCTTTGTAATTGTTATAAACCTCTGCTGATGTAAAGCTGCTGTTTTTTGAATGCTCAGAGGGTATTAAATAGGGTAAGTGAAAAAAGCATCTCTCAAGAAACATAACAAAACCCTACTAAAAGACTTCACAAATGCATTGACAGAAAGCAAAGGGCAAGATCCATGGCTTCTGTCACTTCTTGGTTGGCAACCCATTTTTGCTGACGCAGACACTGCAGGGAAGCCAAGGAACTGGAGATCCCAGCAAAATGACATGTGGCACTGATGTGTCAAATATAAAAGCCTGGTGAATTCAACAATTTTATGTTTTTTTATTGTTATTATTTTTGTGGGTTTTTTTCCCCCTAAAGTGAGCTCACTCATTTTGCTAAGCAGCTTTGACTGAGCTTTCACAGTTAGAGCAGTGGAGCAGCAGTAACGGAATTATGAAAGATCCCCCTGGGATATTTGAAAGGGTGAGAAGGTTCCAGAGTAGTTGAAGAATAAATCCTAATTCTTATCCAAAAGAGAGAGAATGGGATAATCATGAAAATATTAGCAGAATAAGCATGTTGAGTAACAGCCAGAGGATCTTCTACCAAAGTCACCCTAAGCAGGATTGAGGAAACACTTAAAATTAATAATATGTGGATTAGTACAGTTTCAGGATGAAATGCAATTTATGTACCAAATCTTTCTGATCACACAAAATTGAGAAATAGAACGATTCTCTGCGATGTTTTCTTGCAGAAGTTTCTTCACTTCAAGAAATGATCAAGATGTGCAATAATGGAAAATCTCTGAAACAAGAGAAAACAGGTTTGACTTTGCTGCGCTGTACTGTCTACACATGTACTGAAGCAGATAATTTAGATTGTTTTAGAAATATAATGGAAATATCTCTTTCTTCCTATTTTCTTCTCTTCCTGGAAGAAGTAATGTCTTTCCTAAGGGAAATAGTTGATGTACTGCCATGGTGATCTTGGCACTACCTGAACAGAACAATCAATGAATGTTATTGTGAGAATTAATGGGAAATAGGAGGACAGAGGAAAGAGATGGCTCTGAAATATATCTGAAAAAAAAAATACTGACAAAGAAAATACACATTCTGTTAAAAAAATCTGATTATTTTTGAGATGATGTGAAATGAAATCAGAGAAAATTCTCAACAGAAAAAGCCTCCAGCACTGATGAAGGACTGAGCCTTCCTTCTGCAGAGGAGCTGTCATGCGGACAGAAAAACTTACCCACAGTTCAGTGAAGTTGGAGAACTGTAACTTATCATCAGTGGCCAAACTCATGTGGGATGAAATACAAGCTCTCTGCAGTGTTTTGGCAGCTCCAACACACTGAGTGTTGAGGAATGATCCTATGCATGTGTCTGACCTTCCCAATCTCAGGTCCTATTCCAAGCTATGGTTCAGAGGGCACCATCATGGATTGCACTGGAACAACCAACAAGTGCACTATTTCAAAGAACTAAAAAGAGTTCTTGGGAATGAGACGAGCCTCCATTTGCCTTTTCCAACTGTCTTTGCCACTCTCCCTTCTCTTAACCCTGATAAGGTATCATCTTGCTGGCTTTTAAAGTGCTCTCCACTTGCCAGGTTTGGGGGACATGGCTACAGGAAGAAGGTGTGGCATTACCTCTCTTCTTCAGACTGTTTATTTATTAATCAAGATTTGTAAATATTAAAATCCAAGAGTAAGTGTTTTATTCAGGCACTGGTGTTAATCACCTGCAGTGCTTAGCACCTTTTCAGTCTTGTGATTGATGCCTGTGAGGGGAATATACTGGAGCTGAACATGTTTGGAATTAGTCTGCTTGTTTTAATGGGAAAACCAAGAAAAAAACAGAACTAGGCAGAATGGTAAAATTGGAACAAAAAAAATCTGCCAAATCCATTTTAATGCTTCCTATCATTAATATAATGAGCAATCAAAACCAGTGACCTCTGTGTCAAAGGCTTTCAACAAGTTCTAGTTGGAAGCATCTTCACCAGTGCACCACCACAGGAATCCAATTCACAAATGTCATAGTGTGCAGGACTTGTAACGGAGCATTAAGGGCATGGATGCAAATTAAATCCATAAACAAGAATGGATTCCTTAAACTTTCTGACCCTGTCTACATCAGTGATCACTAAACTGGCTGCAAAATTCATGACCTCGCCTGATTCCACAAAACTATCCTTGCCTCGATCTGCAAAAGTCTGCAAAATATGAAGACATCGTTTTTGTTTGGCCCCATTTTTTCCATTTAATAATTTAACTTCTGAGATTGAAATTGTCAGTATGTGTAGAACTACAAAGCCTTGCAAAGTTGTATATAATTACTGTACTTTTGTAATCAGGTCATTCACACCAATGAAGGTTTTGTCCTTACTGCACATACCTTCCAGAGCAGGTCTGTTTTTCTTTTTCCTATTTTTTAAATAAAAGACAGATTTAATACTTTACCTAAACAGACTAATTAGTTGGTTAGATGTTTGTAGGCTGACTGCTGAAGGAATAAGTAGATTGCATTTCATTAATCAAAATCAGCTTTAAAACCCTATTACTCATAAAACATTTACGTTTTACAAATCAGCTGACACATTCCCAGACTATCCATTAGAGATTTGCTTGTGCTTATCTAGGATTCTACTCCTTCCCGAAGTTGCTGTGTGTCTAATGAGAACAATGTGTTCCAGTGACCTCCACAATGGAAAAAATGCTGCCCTTGTTTAGACACCAATTTTTTCTCCTCTACTTTACTTGGTGAACATGAAAGTGGTTAGTGCACTATTATGCCATGCATAATTTAATGTTATATTTATTATTCTTCTCTTCTGCTTATGTGGACTTGGGGTTGAAAACTTCAAAATTTATATACTGAACTCTGAAATAACACTAGGGAAAAAAAAAAACTACAACAAAAACAAACCATAGCACAGGCATATGAAATAAGTGGAGATTACCTTTGAGCAGTAGTTATGGACTAATATATATGGAACTTTGCAAACATGGGAAAAAATAGTCAAGAGACCTACACAGAAGTTTTTTTTTATTAATTGAACTGTAGCACCGAATATTTCCAAATAGCAAAGGTGGAAAAGGCACGACTTAAAATGGCAGAATAGTTCAAATGCAGTAAACAAAGTGTCAACTGGATTTGCTCTTTGCTTACTAACAGCAGTGCAATGCTCTGCCTCAGACTTCCCAGGAGCCATTTCCCAAATTGTTCGATCTCTCTCAATCTCTGAAATGAAAATAATAACAATTCTTATCTCCTGCTCTAAAATACTGTGAAGGTCTCTTGACAGGTGTTTGTGCAAAGACTTCCACAGTGGCTCTGAGCTCAATTGAAGTCTCTGGGCACTGTTGAAATTTAAATAAAATTATTACTGGTGACTATTACCAGTGATCACCATCTCGAAAACTTAACCATCAGCTGCCATACGAATGGTCAGTCTGAACACGTCAATTGTAATTTGCCCTATTCCAGTGATTTCCATCTATAATTTATGTGGCTATAAAATTTAAATGGCTCAGCCTCTCCTCCTCTGAGTTTGTGATTCACCTGATCAAACAGACACAGTGTGCCCAACAGTGAAGGGATGGTGTTTCACCCACATAATGGACTTCCTTCTTTCCTTCTTTCCATCTTTCCTTCTTTCCTTCTTTCCATCTTTCCTTCCTTCCTTCCTTCCTTCCTTCCTTCCTTCCTTTCTTCCTTCCTTCCTTCCTGGGCATAGTTCTACAAGGATTTGATCCCACTCCCGAGGAGTTCTGCTGCTGCTTTCAAAGGGTGAAGGAGGAAGCAGCGTGGGCTTCATCCACAATAGCAGAGGCCAGAATCAGCAGTTGAATGCGATATCCAACTGCTACCTGATATATGCAGTTTCTCCCTCAAAGCCAAGCAAATCCTGAATTCATTATAATATCATGAGCTTTAAATAAATTAACACCCAGCTTGTGTCAGGACTCTGTGCGTGCTGAGCAATTTGCATTCCGTGCTTCCACGGATGTTTCTTCTCCTTTGCAACTCTCCTGTTGGCAGAAATCAAATCAGCTCACCACAGATTGCACCTAATTCTAATTCTTTACATCTTTTTCCTTGAACTGTACTTAAAACTAATATGAGAATTGCAAATGGAAGTTTTAATAAAAGTTTATATTAGGGCAGAAATTAAATTAAGCAAGTGTGGCAGAACACCTGTCAGACTGGGCTGAACTCAGCCATCCTGATGGCCTGGGTTAATGATCAGTGCCCCTCCCCAGGCAGGCTGGGTCATGCTCTGAGAATCACAAGGAATTTGTGACTCTCCAGCAGCATGGAAACCACAGAAATTCAGCTCAGGGATGAATGCTGGAGCATCAGTGCCACTGCAGATGCTGGGACCATTCCTGCAGCACACCTTGGTGCAACCTCAGTGTAAGAAGTACATCTCCCTCTTTCAACCAGCAGTATTTCCTCACAAAGCACCCCTTGAATACTCCAGATATGAATTAGAATTTACTAGAATTCCAGATTAGAATTAGAATACGTCTTGCTGCAGTTTTTTTTGTATTTATTATACTCACGTTTTTCCCACTTATAATGTTTTTAACTTGCTGCACTTATATGGTGCAGTCTTACAGAGAGGAAAAAAAAACAAAAACACGAAGGGTTTTTTTACCTGCAGGTACCTTTATATATCCCATGTTTCACATGTGCACAGGCATCTTGATTCTGTCTGCCCTCTGTTTCTTACAAAGAGAACTTGACAGCTCCTATGAACTTTTTGAACAATCTTACTAAAGAAAATTATTTCTTAATTACAAAGAAATAAAAATAACAAGAGAATAAAGTAATGTTTAATCTTTCTGTTAATTTAGGACCTAGCCTGCATTTTTGTAATGAAATCTCAAAATATATAAACTCATTCTTTTTTTTTTAATTTTAAAACCAAATACAACTCTCCTTGCAGAGAACCAAATGACCAAATTACAAAATCATGAAGGGCAGTCTCAGTGTTCCTCTGACATTTGGGACACCATGCCCAGGATTACTGATGAAAGAACCATAAAGAGACTGATCTCCAAAAAGTAAGAGATGTTCCCAGTTATTCATAATTTTAGGGATAAAAACTATACACACCTTCCTTGCATGTTAAAATAACAAAAGTCATTATTGTGAGGACTTGTTTCACAGCCAGCCTTAATTTCTTATTGCATCAAAATCCCTGTGTGGTGTGTACTCCTCCTGTCCCTCCACCTTCCACCTATCAGTGGTAAATTCAGAAAAGAAGGTGTTTTTTTATGCCCTGTCCCCATCCTTCAGCAGTTACAGAACCATAGAATAATCTGAGTTGGAAGGTAACCACAAGGATTATGGAGTCCAACTCCTAAATAGTCACAGAACAACCTCAAATTTTTAGTAAAACACTGCTACTATCAACAAAGTTCTCCCATGGCACTAAAATGCCTCCTTGATCATTAAGTCTTGAGATTTTGGAGAAACATTTTCTGATTTATCTTAGTTTGAATTTAATTGAATTCAGTTATTTATAAACTCTGTTACCTTCTACCCTACTTGCACTACGGTACCACGGTTTGTTGATTAAAGATCCATCTATTGCATAGCAAGGTCATCTCACCCATGAAAGCTGTTTATGTATGGGATGCAAGCTCAGGGCATATTGATCCATAGGATGAAAAGAGATCATAGGGCAAAATGCCCTGACTATTTTTAGTTGGGTTAATTTTTTTCCCTGCCATCAGATAAAAGGAGATGACTGCCTTAATGCATTGTGCTGGCTCCCTTGCTTTTCAAAGGAAAAGCCATATATGTCTGTATGTGCTGCAGCTTCCTTTCCACTTTTATTCTACTTCAGTTTGCATTAGTGACACCAAGAGAGGATCTGAGTGCTGGCCATCAGGTCTGACTGATGGCCCATGCCCAGGAGCTCAGTGCAGCTCTGTGGTGAAACAACAGCAAGCATTCTAGCCCCCGACACATTCAGACCTGGACAGTCAGGGATGGCTTGGCTCATGATGTTTACATTGTGTCTAAAAACTGTTTGCAGAAGCTACTCAACCATAGGGTGAAGCCATCTAATAGAAAAAACCAAAATATTTAGAAAAATAAGCTTCAGTTGTCCCTTTTACCTTCTGTTTGCAAATAAAAAAACACTTCCATTTATTTACTGAAGCATTTCCATAAAATATTAAAGGAACCACTGGCATCAATTTTTCTGCTATTGCATAAAAAATTTTGCAACTTTATACAACTCCAGTTAGAAAGCTTTTATTGCATTTATTTCCATAAGATAAAATCAGAATCTGCTCTCTTTTACAAATCTGATTGCTTTTGCCTTCTGGTCTGCTTTATCTCTTTAATGTTTATTCTTCCAGTCAGCACTTTGCAGTGCTGATTGCTTCAGCTTTTTTTCCCCCATTAGAAAAAACTTTTTCCCAAGTCACAAGCTCTGAGCTGAGCTTGGCTCTAGTACCAGCTCTCAGCTGCATCTACAGGACTGTGCTGCCTCCTGCTCACAAGGAATCTATTTCTGAAATACCTCATAATATGTGGCATTTATTTCCACTTTTCTCTCTCATGTTTGGACATCCTTTAGTTTTGATGGGCAACAGAGAGAGCAATTCCAGCCATGTTCAGAGCAGGAGTGCTCTGAAGGGCTCTGCAGGTCCTGTGTACCAGGACAGAAAAAGCTGGGTTTGGGACAGTGGGATTTAAGAAAAGGATGGTCAGATACAGAGTGGCTGAATGCTTTAGATAAGGAATACCATCCATGCCATCGTCTCCTATTTTTCTAACTCCAGTTACCTGCCTGCTTGGAGTTCAGGCTTTGCTCCCTCAAGGCCTCTCCTGCTTCTTATGAAGCCACCAGCTGACATGGGCCAAAAAGTAGCCTGAAAAAAACAATCTTTAGAAGCAGCTCTGCCATGAATCAGTCAAGAGGAAGAGACACAGAGAAACTTCCACGTGGAGGAACGCAGAGAGATTGTCATGTCAGCCCTGGGGCTGACTTGTTTCCAGGCTTTCAGGCAGGTAATGCTGAAGAAGCTTGTACCAGATATTGTTTTATGCTCTGCAGAAAACCCAGCAGAGGTTTAGAATTCCTTTGAGCACCTTGGTTTAGAGAAGCAGTAAATACTGCTTGAACCTGCACAAAGAAAGAAGTAAAAGAGAAATGAACTTATTAACAATGCTGAATACCTCAGTATTTCAGTCTGGGAATGAGTGATAGGGAGCTGAAGATGACACTGCCTTCCTACTAGAGGATGCTTACAAATGGTAAAAGGAAAACCCCACAACTTTCCCACAACCTGACCCCATCTAGAGGCCTGAGCACAGGAAAAGACTGAAATTGTGTTCAGCACAATTTCCTATATGAAATATATGCACATTTTCTGGTCTGAAAGATGTGAAGCAGAATTCCTCTTCTTATTTGTCCTGAACTTTATCTGTTGCAGTTATTTAGGGAAAGTCTTTCAAGGATGAAAGGTTAATTATCTTTTCTGCTATTAGCCCCAATTATATTATAAAACTTCTTGAGATGTTAAGAATTAAACCATCTGTGCTTTTCAGGCTCATGGCAACCTCCTGCTTTCTCTGCTTGGGAGGGAGGATTTGGAAACTGCTTTGTAAAATTTGTAGGAAAAAGGATGGAGATGGGTGAAGTGGCTGCTGCCCACTCAGCAGACACAGAGGGGACTGGAGGTACTCGATGGAAATCAGAGAGATTCCCAAGTTGTGAGAATTCAGTGAGAATTCTGTGATCCTGTAAAAAAAAAAAGTGCTCTAAGAAGGAGCCAAGACAAAAGTAAAGAATAAGAAACTTTCTGTCATGCTGCAACTCTCTGAAACCACAAAGCAAGAGGCACTATAGAAGAGCTTGCTTTGTTTTGTGAGTATAAAAATACCTGACATTAAGCAGCTGAGCATCCACAAAGGGAAAGTCAAAGAGCATTTCAAATGTTCTGCTAAGTTATGTACAGCAGAGCCTTCTGCATTCATTACAGACTACCTTTTCCCATGCATCTGCTTTACTTATTAGTATAATGAATCCCTAATTTATTAAAAACCCCCCACAGAACAATCCAAGTACATGACTCCCTTTGCACTTGCAGTGTGAAACTCACGTAGCCCGTGTATGTTCAGTATCAAAGCTCTCTCTGCTCTCTGTGAATCTATCTCAGAAATCATCCTTTGCATCACACAGCCAGTGATCCTGATGCAGAAGAAACACCATCTCTGAAGGATGTTTTCATTTGTTTCCATTTTCCCCTTTGTGTTTGTTAGAGCTGCTGCTTCCAGATGGAGCACACCGAGTCGTGTTTGACTTTCTGTGAGCTCCACTTTGAAGCTCCCATTCATGCAACAGGCTTAGAGAGGGAAAAAAATCACTTTGACAAGATTATGTATAAGCAAATTGAAACAAATACAGGAACATGGTGAATTGTACCCTGACAGCCCACGACTCTGCCAGAATCAAATGTACATATATCCTGTTGTTCAGAAAAGCTCCATTACCATCATTCTCTGTATTTCTGCCTTCCAGCCCAATTTTGAGCCAGAAGGGATGGAATGATTGCATAAGTCTCGCTGCACAGTGTTTTAGCGTGCAGCTGGATTAGGCTGCAGCACATTTAGGAGGCAGCTGAATTTGATGCCAGAGGCACAGAGGGGTCCAGGACTTATGTAGGAATTTGAGGTGAGCCATGGAAATGCTCTCAGCTACACTTTGCTGGTCCTTCTAAGTGGGGAAGGTCCTCCTGTCACGGTGAATCTGGGTGAGGCTGCTCCCTGAGTGAAGGGCTGTCACCACTGGATGTGTTTATACGCATGAGATATAGAAAAAAACTCAAGGGATCAGCTTCTGAGCAATTTAGCCAAATTCCCCCAGCAAAAATCTGCAAAAATAGGAGCCTCTGATCTTTCAGATAATTTCAAAATGAAAAATAGATATGTTTTCTGCTGCAGATTGTGCCAGAACTTGCAATCTGTTCATAAGCAGCATAAAGTCATAGGATGGAAAGTTCTTCTGTTATTGTCTCTGCATTGCCCTCTTTCTGTCATAACATTTCCGAACCACTATGAATTTACTAAACTCTAAATTCTTGTTCCTCTATTACCAGCCATAAAGAGCTCAGCTTCATTATGGAACTGTAATTTCATTTAATTTTTTGAAACTTCAACATGATTTTCTTCATGCAGAATAAGAAAAGTTATTGAAAATGACAACATTTTAGTTAGGTCGAATGAGCTTATCTCAATCACTCTGCTAGGATAATTTTTGTTTCCTAATGTGAAAACCTATCTAGTTTCTGTCTAAGTGCAAAAAAGAAGGAACATTTACTCTTGGTTTCACGTACAGATTTTAGGTAAAACAACAAAACATTCTAGTTATGCTAAGATCTTTTCAAAGTTAATTTGTGTATAAGCTACTGTATGGAATAGTATAAGCAGAAATAACCTTACGTATATTTTCTAGCAACTACTAAGAAAAGCTGCAAGTGGTTTTGGAGAGAAAACAAACCTCCATCGCTTTTAGAAAAGAATTATTGTAATCTTACATTTCACATAAGCCTGGGGCCAATCCAGCTTGTTTTAGGGTGATAGTCTGGGTACACAGGGCACAGTGACAAGGACAAAAGTGTCTCAATCCATCTTCTGGCCAGTTCTTTTGGCCAGAAGCCACAATTCAGGCTTGGTCTGCTGGATGCTTTTAAGGTCTTTTATGAATGCTCCATGCCACAGAGACACACAGACAGAGACAGCTCCTCTGTCACAGCACAGGGTGTGGACTGGCCACAAAAATTACTGTGGTCTGTGTTTTGACTGAAATCTTGCCTTGAATCCTGAGCCTGTGGTGATATCAGGATTTGTTCATAAAAATAAAGATGAGCTGATTAACATGGACACCTCTCAGTGTCAGTAGAGTGATGTCTGTGGGAGAGAGCTTGCTAAGACCAGCGCTGCATGAGCAGCCTGCGAGCCCCTACATCTTCCTAAAATCCTGGTGCAGTGTTATTAAACACTCGCCTTCCCCGGAGCAACCTGGCAGCTGAGGATATTTGTCAAAGGGGGATCAGCTCCAACCAAACAAGTCACCTCTCAAACTGGAAAACTTTCCTTGAGCTCTGCTGGGGACACCAAAGTGAATCCCTCAACTACTCGCAGTGGTGGCCACCTCACCTCCCCCTGGTGGAACCCAAAACACAGGGAGACATTTTGGTAACTATCCCACCCAGTTACAGGGAGCTAACACCTAAGGGAGAAGCAAGGCTCTAATGTGATGTAGTGTAATGATTAATTCCTCTTTTATTATCCATCACTAACAACCAGTACAGGAAAATGAGATTTTGTTTCTTAAAACCACACTTTTCCCAGTATTTGCCCTAAGTCTTTTTATTAGAAACTATATTTGCTCTTTCATTATCATCCCCACAGGACTGGGCTGGTAAAAAACAGGTTTTTTTTGAACACACACACGTGCAACATCCTAACAATTCCCAGTGAATAAAGGGAAATGCTGAAAACAGGTTTCATAAACAGGATATTTCCCGAAGGGTTACTAGTTGTTGGTTTAGTTTTAACTTCCATTAGCAGGTCTTAAAAACTCCTGTGGCTTCATATGCAAAAACCCCACAAACAAAATGCTAAAACATTTTGAACTGGGAAAAAGTCAGACACAAGAGTCACATTCTGAAGTGCCAGCCTTTCCCTTTCCCCATATTCACTTTGCTTATAGGAGAACATGAGTTTCAGGGTAAAAGGAAAGAGAAAGAAAGGCTAAAAGTAGGCCGAGATGTACGAAGCAAGATAAACCACTTCAGCCTAATGAAGCCAATTGAAAACTTGGAAACAAAAAGGAGTCAAATGAAGCCAAACTGTTGCTTTCAGACTCCCTGTGCTTGGCATGCCTTTCCCTGCCTCATCTCCCAGTGGTTTTTAATCTATCAGACCAGATAAGCACTGCTTCCCTGTCTTTAATATATCTTTATTTTTTTTTTTCCCTGAAAGAGACAGACAATATATTGTAAGTAAAGTCTAGAATTTTAACTCCATTCATCTGCTCTGGTTTTTGAACTAATGTATTTTGTGTGAGTATCATCTATGACTACGCTGGCAAATTGAGATAAATTACTCTCAGAGCCAACAGCAGAAGGGCTGGAGCACTGGACCTACTTTTTTTCTGTATCTTGCATCCCTTCAGAGTTCATCTGAAAAAGCAGTAAGACCAAATTTAAGTGTAGGCAACACATGAGGTTGTGTACAAGGCTGCTCTCCTGCAGACCTCCCAAACATCACCGGATGGACACAAACACTTCCATGTCCTCTGTAGTTATTTTGACTACCTTATTAAAAAACTGCTACATTGCACGAATGCAAGTTTGGCCTCTCCAGTCCATTATGCCTTGAGTGTGGAATAGTTGCCAGCAGTCAGCATTGGCAAGCAATTAATATAAAGCACTGTGAGGTTCGAGATCCCATTACTCTTCCTTCATTAGCCTTAAAAACTTGCCTTTGACAAGTCTGTGGTTGGCAAAATCTATCTTTTAAGAGCTTCTATAGCCAGCAATTTTACCTTCTAGCATGTTGCAATCTCCAAGGTTCATATTAAAGAGACAGTCAGTAACAAGCATGCATCAGTAACAAGGAGCATCCTAGGATGCTGAAAGGGTTACATAGTGAGTGTGGAGGGGCTCACAGACTGCATGACAAACGTGACACATGTAATTAGGACAGTCCTACAATAATGTACTGGTAGGACATACAAACCTGATATCTCAGAGGGAGGGATGGATGGTTCTGAAGAGAGTAGATGAAACCTTTAAAGGTAGAAACTTATATAAAGATGGCTCTAGTATTATTTCCCACATATATTTTACACATGCATATATGTATATATATTTCCATATAGAGAGTACAGTTTGACTTATGTGAGTCCATCATTAGTGAAAAAAAAAAAGTCTTGGAAAGAAAAGCAGAGAAGCACAGAGAACAAACACATGTCCATTATTCATTCCTGTCCCAAGTAGCAGCTAGAACAGATAAAAGTAGCTAAAGATGCCAACATTTCATGCCACATTCCACATTCACCCCAAGCTTGTAGTTCTGGGCGTCTTGTATTTGCTATGTTCTTGTTAACCTCCTAGAATCACTGTGTCATGATTAATTATTAATGAAAATTGGTAGAAATATGTCCTTGGGGAAGTACAAATACTCCAAAAACTCCGTTCCAATCAGCACATTTCTACTTTGAAGTACACGGTTATTTATGATAAGAATTTATGGTACAATTTATAGGTCACTTTGCAAGTGGAAATATTAGATTTCATCACTTTATTGTTATTAAATTATAAGGCATAGGTTTTAACAGATAACACAAGTGGCAATGTAGCAATGGTCGTTATTTTTGTGTCAATATTCATCAGGCCTCATATCTCAGAGAAAGGTGCTGCAGACCCACAAGGAAAACATGAATAACAGCGAGTTTAGAAATCGGCATTTATTCCCCAGTTATTTATTTAAAGGAAGCTCTTTCCCAAAGGAAAGCAAAACACTCAAAGATTTGCAAAGCAGAAGGATTCAAAGTCTTATTTGGTTTTTTTTGAACCACCACGTAAAAGGCACTAAGGCTGCAAAGGCTGGCTCTGTGCACAGGGATGCAGAATAGAGTGTCAGGCAGAAAGAGTGAGGAGGAGTGAGTGAAATGCTGATTATTTGACTGAAAACAGGGGTGATGCTGATGTGTGACCTTGAAATTATGTCCAGAAAGCTCAAATTGCTGAAAGAGCATAGTCTCTGAATGTTACAGTGAGTCTTTGTGCTGCTTCAGAACAGAGTTATTGACACATAAGAGCATTTTTACATGCAAAATTACTCTCTCCTATTCTTCCTCAAAGACTTGATGAAAATCTGTGCTACTGCTTGAAACTTACTTGCATCCATCTTGCTACTTTCTGACTCCACAGCTTATTCTGTCCCATGTTTTTCTCTGCAATAATCTTTTGCCCATAAACATGTCTTTATTTTCTTTCTTTAAATCATCTCGGCAATGATCTAGCAGCCTCTGTCATTACCAAGTGACAAAGTTCATTCTAATTCTTCACTCCCTTTCCAAAAGAAGATGCTGAGGTGCTCTGCAAATTTTGCAAACAGGCACATTGGGTCACTGGGATGCGGTGCCCATCGTGAGCAACTTGCAGCCCCTGGGCTGGCACAGCAACACCATGGGACGCTGACAACAACAACAGCAACAACATTAACAACAACGATGACAACAACAGCCTGAGCACATTCCTGATGGCTCTATGCAGGCAGAACATCAGGAGGAGTTATTTTTGGATTACCTCTGCAAATATGTTTGTGTTATTATGCTCTCCTTTGAGGTGCAGGTAGATTATGATCAAAGACTGTATCGGGCGATTTCTGCCTTTATCCAGGTTTCCATTTCATCACTTATAATAGAGATGTCCATTTGTCCGCAGTTGAACAAGGTTTTGTTGAATCACACTAAGGCTGATCAAACCTAGTCTGTAGA
Source organism: Toxostoma redivivum (assembly GCA_013397375.1). NCBI lineage: Eukaryota > Metazoa > Chordata > Aves > Passeriformes > Mimidae > Toxostoma > Toxostoma redivivum. The sequence goes on along the minus strand of VXBI01005646.1, from coordinate 828,239 downwards.
GGAGTATTACAGATAATAGATCACTGCCTCCTTCCCCATCCCTGAAGAACTTGATGTTTGAGATAAGAGATTCTCCTCATCTCATCTTAATAATACTTAGCACTTTACAAGCTCTGCTTCAAAGCATTATACAGACAAGAATTGTCACAAAGCCCCAGTGAGATAGCAATGTATTATCTTCATGTAAAAGATTTAAGAACAAAAAAATATATCCCAGACCCAGTGAGCTTTAGTGACATCTCATGATGGACAGAAACTCTGGGTCAGAGCTGAAATTAGATTGCAGCAGTTCTTTGCTTTATCTTTAATCTCTAAATATAATTTTACTCCATCTGCCTCCTCTGGATATTAAGTATTTATAGAAGTATTGTCTCCTCCTCCCTCTACCCAGATTCTTCATTTTCAGCATTACTAGCATGATAATTACACAAAATTGAACTATTAGCACCGATTTCTATACAAATCTATAAACTCTGAAGCATAGCCTCAGTGTCACATTGTCTAGAAGAGGAAAAGGGCATGATTTAATTGAATATGACTTTTCTTCTTTATCTAATTAATTTTGTAACAACCTCACAGCACTGGCAATAATTCTTCTCTCTAACAGGTGGATAAGGTGCCCATTCCTCTGATCTCGCACATTTCTCTCTCTCTTGCAGCAGTAACTTCATATAGGATAGTGGCTGCCTGGCCAAAGCAGACAGGCTCTCCTTAGGGACTGGAAGTGATCAGAGGAGATCCAGGCTCCCATTCCCACAGCTGGCCCAATTGGCAGCATCTTGCATCTGGTGCCCTGCCTTGGCCACCAAATTTATTGGCAGTAGGGAAGAGAGCAACAGGATGATACAATTCCCCAGCCATCTGGCTGTGGTGCTGATTTTTGTAACCCTGTATATGCTAAATAGCATAATAAATTTTAAAATAAGACTTTGAGAAGGCTCACAGGAACCTTTATGATGACAGGATGAGTCTGTTCTAAACAAACATGACCAGCCATGTCTCACATATCTCCATGTACCTGCACCCTGTTATTTTAGCTTAAGATTTACTAGCTGAGTAACTCCTTGTGTAAACTTTTGTTGTTGTTGCTGTTGTGTAACCCTGCTCTGTGCACTCAGAGCTATGGCTGTAAAATAAACACATCAGTCTGGGAGCTGTAACCACATCATATACAGAGAGCAGCCTTCTCAGGGATTCAGGAAACTTGAAAGTAATTTCTGCTTTCCCCACTGATCTGACCCTATTACTTCAGCAGATGAGAAAGCAAGTGAAATGAATTCTCCTGCACGGTGAGACTTGTTTTGGGCCATGGAAAGGGGGGAGGCTGTGCCCTGAATTCCTACAACTTCATCAGTGGCAGAGCCTGCCCTCCACAGGCTCTGCAGAATCCCTGGGGTGTCACAGAGCCCAGATGTCAGCTGGGCACTCTCAGCACCACCAGCTCAGACATTGAGATCATGGTAGGCAAGAGGCAGAGAGAGATGAGAGAGAGAACAGCACCCCACCAGAAAGGGGGAGGGTTCTGGGTTTGTTTTTAACTCTGTCACTGACTTTGGCCTTGAAGAAATCAATCTTCAATCAACTCCTTCCCCCACCTCATACACTGGTGAGCAGTCCGGACTTGGAAACTCATTTCTAACATTTGCCCACAACATTTTAGGTTAGTGCTTCTTAGCACTGCTTCAATGCTGCTAAACAACCGGCTCTTCAGAGCATTGAACTGGAGAGAGAAGGACATGGAAGAAGGGATCCCAGTCCCTCCCAGTGACTGTCTCAGTCCTGCTCCTGTACTCCACCACACAGACCCCTCTGAGAAACCAGCTGATCCAGACAGGTCTATTTCTGAGCAGTTTCTTTGAGAGCAACTGAAGGAAATAAAAAAGACCCTTCCATTCTTTTCACTACTGATTCAGTATCTATTTTAATCTAAATAGAAAAGACCCAAAATCAGGGGCCAATCTCATTTAAAGTCACCCTCTATTTGTGAAGTGCATTGGTACGGTCTTGCTCACTTCATCCTGTACAGAACTGCTGGTCTCTACTTTCCTAATGAATTTTTTTTTTTTTCTTTCCACCACACCACTCTAAATTAATTCTCAGCTGAAATCATATTTGTGAAATGTCTGAGTGAAGTTTACTAACTGAACCTACTCAGAGGGGAGGAAATAAACACATCTGCAAGCCCAGGATTGTTCCATGAGTGTTTCCATTTGCTTTTTGTTGTTGTTTATTCTTTTTCTTTTTCTTTTTTGGTTTTCATTATCAAATTGAAAACTACTGTTCAATGCTGCAGCACTTCACAATTAACTGCAATTAATTAACCTGAGAGAAAACCTGTAAGCTGCTGTTATACACTCCTTTTTTTCCTGGTCTGCTTTTCTTATAAGGCTGTTTTGGGGAGATGTTAGGCTAAGAAAGGATTAAGAAATCACAGATACTAAGGCTGAATACTAATTCATTTCATGTTTCATCTGAATTTCCCAGCTCTTTCTGAAAGCATTTTAACTCTTGGAAAGCACAATCATGAAGAAAAATAAAAGTAATTTCTTTTTGTTGCTTTCTTTATTGTTCCATAACTAACACACCTTATGGCTTCACAGTATTTCTGTAACTGCTCTTTTCTAGTGAAAGAGACTAATCAACAAATACAGACTTGATGGAAGCCTGTCCAGGAGCAGATATTTGAGGGAATTGGTGCCATTTACAGATAGCAGAGTCCATGGGGAGAAATCCTTCCTTAACACAGAACCCATGAGCCCCTCTGAAAGTGGGATATGACCTTTCCCCACATCCATTCTGCCGTGTGCTGGGCTGCCCTTCAGCAGCACTGCCTGCAGATCCTCAGAACCAGCACTTTCCCAAAAATGTTCTGTTCTGATGAGCTCCCCCAGAGCTCACCTGTGTGCACAGTCCTGGCACAGGGCTCTCACCATAGGCACACCCTGAGTGAGAACACAGCAAGTGTGAGGCAGCAGAGTCTCCCAGAAGAATGATCTATCTCACAGTGAGTGTTCTCCTACAAACCCTAATCATGATTGGCATTAGCTGGCATCATTACTTACTGCTGCTGTCTATGATATTCCTCCAGGGAAAAAAAAAAAAAAAAAAAAAAAAAAGCTTCCTGTTCTTTACTCTAAAGGCTCAAATCTATCTGTGTGGTCCCTGTCAGTGTCCACACATGTCAAAAGATGCATGGGATTTTCTACAGTACTAGAGGGAAGTGTACAGCATTCCAAAACCCCAATATTCCCAAGCTTCCTCTGCACTGGCCCACCAACAGTCTAAGCTCAGGAAATTCCAATTCCATTGGAACAGAGGACACTGTAAGACCATAAGTTTTCTACATAAGCTTGCAAATGGGGACACTTCTCTTTTGTCTTTCCAAAAGAGATCTTGGCTTGTGGTGGAACGACGAGAACTTAATAGCTCCCAGACATGTGTTTTCATGTAATTCAGAATTTGTGCTTAATATGAAGACACATTTTGGAATGTAATTTATTAGTGGGTTATTTTTTTTTTCCTTAAAGCTGAGATTCTATTTCATAGAAGACTGATTTTTCTCAAAGCCTTTCTGTGTATCTCAACTTCCCCTATGTTTTACTTCCCTAATATGAACAGAAGAAGGCTCATTAACAATCATGTAGAAATTACAAGAGACAATGCTCTCAGTTTTAAATTCACCAGCCACTCTACCTAACCTTTTCAATTATGGAAGCCTGCAAAGGATGATTCAAAACCCAGGACAAAACAGTTGCTATGCACTCACAGGTGCACGAAGGGATAGGAATCCTTTACCCATAATTGCTGGCATGAGGATTATCCATCATCACAACTCAGCCTGTCCATGGCATCTCCATGGGGCTTGCCAAAGGTGCTGAAGGACAAGGACACAAGTAATTTTCTGAACTATGTGGAAAACATGGTCTACATCTCAGCTGTGCTCCCTGACTTGGAGGCCATCGCACAACTTGGAGCACCAGAAATAAACTACAGGAATAATCTAAATAAGAGAGAAGTTGCTAAAAGCCCACAGAGCTGTAGTACTGGAGATAGGATGAATCACAGAATAGTTTGGGTTGGAACTGACCTTAAAGATCATCTAGTTCCAATCCATGTCCCATTGCAGGGACACCTTCCATTATCCCAGGTTGTTCCAATCCCCATCCAGCTTAACCTTGAGCGCTTCCAGGGATAAGGGAGCCACGGCTTCTCTGGGTCACCTGTGACAGGGCCTCACCACTTTCACAGGGAAGAATCTTTTCCAACTAAGGGCATATAAACAGCACTTCTCTCTGTCAATGAAGGGCATCGAGAGAGACAGACAAAAGGTGGCTTTAATTTTCATAACATCTGGCCTGACCTTGTCAATAAATTTGCACTGCAGCAACAATTAAAAGCTCTGTTTTAGGATTAGGACTGGACCAGGCAAGGAGTGCTGTACAGACATCCCAGGCAGATGATCCCCACAACAACCATTTCACAACCACAGCATAAGTTGAGGCACAGACAACAGATGGGTATAACAAAAGGTTAAAAGCTGCACACCACGACAGCAAAATGATGATGATCACTGCCACAGTCAGTGAATGCAAATGCACATTTGTTATTCAGGATATTGCAAATACCCTGCCAGAGGCAAGTGAGAGGAAAGAACATGAGTGTGAATCTCTAATTGTGACCGCAGGTCTACAGAGAAGCCAAGGTAAAAAAATGAGAATTGTTTTTAAGAAAAACTGAGTGAGACTTGAGGGCAGTGATATATAACTAAATACATAGGAGGTGGCAAAAGGAAGACAATGACAGCACATGGGGAGTAAGAGAACCCCTTAAAGATAAATAGTTAGTATTTCCCTCTGCTGTCAATGTTTCTACCAGGAACACTGGCCCCTGCCATCTGATGTCTTTTATCAAGGAGTTTTTCAGTGGAAAATACACTGTTCTTTCAATATTCAGGAGAAAGTTACCACTAATAACAGAAAAGAAAGCCTAACTGCTGTAGTATATTGGTTGTCATTCTTTGAGACTCACATAGTGCCTGACCAAAAATCCATCTAATAGCAGCGTATTTTGGTCCAGAGGAGACTACAGTACTATATAATCAGTGTAACCTGCTTAGAACTCAGTCTGTCAATATGGGCTTTCAAAAAAGTATTTCCAGGGGCTGCTTTCAGCCTGAAGGCTTTGGCACTTAAAGCACAGATGCTTTTCTGTAGAATTTTTTCCAATTGTAGTTTCACAAGGCAGCCTTCAGACGTATAAAGCACATAATCATCCATGTGCATCTCTGGGGAGGTGATTCCAGGGACTGCAGTTATGATCTGGAGAGGGGGAGATCCATATTTTACTGGTGTTTAAATAAACAACATCATCTTTACCTATAATAGCCATTCCCTTATCCTGCACACATCAAAATGAGACAGATACAGGAGAAAACAGAACCACCCATCAAGTGAATCATGTTGATTTCCATCTCTGACATATCTCACCTTCAGATATGTGTTTACAGGGAACTCTGTAACTGTCTTTACTCAACCAGCACCTACTACCCTGCATGCTCCAAAGCACCTTCTAATCTGCATTTATAGCAAATAGGATGGCATCAAATGTCTTCAAATATCAAATTTTCTGCATGTTTTGGAAAAGGAGGTATTCCTGTAACCGTAACTCCTCACAAACCCTGGGAAAAGTGCAGTTTGATGAGAAGCAGGGAACACATACTGGCATCCACAGGCATCCACAACCTTTCCAGCAGCACATTAAAAACACAAGGCACATCCCAAAAGCAGAACTGCTTTGTTGATACTCAGGTGATGGCAGAGGAAATATTATTTCCTGTCTTAAATACCCACCCGCTCTTTTCAAGTGTGATTCCACCAAGATGTGCATTCCCCAGCTAGTTTGATTTTCCTGTATCAAAAAAATCACACTTCTTAAATGTCTGGTTTGGGTATTTTTGAGGCATGTACTGTATGATTAACTTTATCAAAACAGAAATCCACTACTATAGAAAGCACCTTCACTTGTGTCTTCTATTCAGCTAATGAATTTTGAATAAGGGAGAAATTTCCTAATCAAGAGTAGTTCCAATTTCTTCATAACACATCCTACAAACAAATTACAGTCAAGTGGCTGCTTTCAGATCATTTAAAACAAGAGCTGATGCCTGCTGAAAATTAGTGAGCATCCTTCCACTGATTCTGGGCATGGCAGAGAGCACAGGGGATGGCAGGGAAGTGGCCACTTGCCATAATGGTGGCATCCAAGCCAGGTGAAGGAACCCTGGCTTTATGTTGAAAATGCCTCTGCTCCCAGCAGCTGACAGGTCAGGAAAATCTCCTGAGGCCTCTCACTGGTACAGAACTGTATTGATATTAATTGGCATGTATTGGCTCAGTCTGAAATGCTAAGGAGTAGATTATTTCTGGGAAAGCAGTATTCAGCTTTTGAAAACACAGATATAAATTAATGCACCTTTTTTATCTCTAAGGGTGTGAACACAAAGGAGAGCTTCACTTAGTGCCCATCTCTAACAGAGAAGAAGAAGAATCTCAGTAATTCTGTACCTGTACCAACTATCACCAGCTTGTGGGTGACCTCGTGGCTGTCCACAGCCAGGATCCCATGCTACCAGGTGTCCCCTAGCCCAGCACACAGGGGCAGACAGTCCATGACACCTCACTGCCACCGAGACTGGCCTGCCTCAGAGGAGGATCCAACACCCTCTGTTCATCCCAGAGGTCACTCCCCCCAACCCGTCTCTCAGCCAGAATGGAGCCCCAAGGAGAGGCACAGTCAGAGGCTAAAGCACAGAACTGGGAGTCAGAAGACACTTTTTATATAAAGATCTGCCTTGTATCTTGGGGCAGTATCGTGAATTTGGCACCCCTGCAATGTGCTCCTGCAGAAACTGATAAAATGCCCCGTATTCGTTCCGAGAGCCGCTTGCCACGATAAGCTCGACTTCAGCGCAAAGAGCACCGGGGTCCAGGTGAAGAGACCATGAGTTATCATCTTAGCTCTCCCACTGCCTGCCTGCACTATTTCTCTGCTCTTCCTAATTCTTAATAACCAAGGTCTCTCGCCCCTGCCAGGACCCAGATAACTGTAATTTACCAAATGTGCAGCTGCGGTGACGGAGGGGTTGGGCAGGTCACGGCAGGCAGACCTGGAGCAGAGTCCTCACTGCTGCCAGCCAGACTCGCTCTTATCCATTTGCTCTTTCAGGAGCTGACAGAAAATGATAGGATCACTGAAGGGCCGTCCAGCTGCCTGGCAGGTCACCTCATCACCACCAAACGAGGGCATGGAAGGAGATTCATCAGTGCCTTTTTTTGCAGTGTACTTGACAGCTGAGATTTCAATACTCATTCACAAATATTTATGCAATCTGGAACAATATAAATGATGTTTTCTTGCACTGGGTAAAAATCCCAGAGGGCAAAAGCAGAACTACAGTGAATGCTGTCTAATCACCCAGTTAGTGAAAAATTGTATTTAAATTAATTTGATGAACTAGGTGAGATGTCAAAAGGAAATAAGATGCAACATGAACAACAAGGAGGTGAAAATGTAAGTTTACGCATCTTATCACAAGCTGAAGAACTTGTCCTGTACCCTGGATGATGAAATTAAGGAGGATATCAGAGGAGCTGGTTTTTTTTGTTTGTAGCAACTCTAAGCCTGCTTAGGATGGCTTTAGACCAGTCGCCATTCAACCTAAAAGTTGCATCCTTACGATGAAGATGCCTCTTTTTGGAACAGAGAGCAATAAAACTAATTAGAGAACTCGGGGGTGGGGGGATTCTCAGAAGTTTTTCTGCCTGTTTGCAAAGGCTTGAGTCCAACCCAAGGAAACAGTAACAGTCACTGCCATCAAATGAATATTCAGGACTCCAAAAAGAAATAAGGTTTTTAAAATTAACTTGCGAGTACTTTCTCTTATTTTCAAAATTTAGTAACAGATAATTCCTGAAGGTAAATTTTAAGCAGAGACTAGACTGCCACAGAAAGCATTAGCAAGATGCAACATGAACCATTCCACATACTTCAGTTTGCAAAAGTACAGCCAAGTCCTGGTAGGATGATTAAGGAGGAGGAAATTAAAAAGAGCTTGGTCTATTTAGCCTAGCAAAATGAAGTGTGAGAGGGAATGCAATTATTCTTTATAGGTACATTTGGAAGTAAACAGCAGGGAGAAAGAAGAATTATTTAAGTTTGAAGACTGATACTTGTACAAGACCGAGGGGCTATAAATTGTTCATGAATAAATTTAGACTGGAATTTAGGAGATTTCTGACAATTTGCAGACTTCCTAAAGAAGGTGATGTAGGCAAACTGATTTGAAAGGAAGCTGAAAAAAAAAAAAAAAAAAAAGTAAGATAGAGCAGAGAGGATCTTGGAGACAGAAATTAAAGTTTTCAGTAGAGGTTTCAGGAGTTTGATTTGTTGTGATTGTTCAGATTTGTCTAAAACAGACCTGAAAGCATTGTGTGACCCTTTACATGGAAGTCCCTGAGAGTCTGATTTTCTTGACCACACATGACAGCTGCTGTATCAAATAGTCAAGATCAAGAAATAGTTTTCAAGGTGAAATGATGTTTCTGGCATGAAAGTGGCAGGTTAGTTTTGGAAGTCATGTTTCCTGGGATTTAGTAAGCCTACTTTCTATCTTTGCAAAGACGTATTTTCCTCTACTGCATAAGAAATTTTCCTGCTTTTAGTGATAAATTAAAGCAGACTGAACAGTTCTGTACTGGCCATGTGTGGAACAAATAAAGTTTTGGTTTTTTTTTATTGTTTTGGTTTGGTTTTTTTTTTATGATTACATACACATTTTCCACACACATTAATTAATACATGGAACCAAATAACAGTGGCCAATGCTATATTTGCCAACAACAAATTTTATGATCTAAGAGCTCATTTACTCTGATCCTGTGCTTTGTTTCTCTCTAATATTTTGGAATCAAATTATATATGAAAGCTAATTTTTCTTCTACAAAAATGTTTGCATGTAGGATATTCGCTCTAAGTACTTCTAAGCAACTCCATGTTTTAAATTTACTAACAAGCTCTTTAACTACCTCCTGTAAAGGCTTTTCTGTGCCAGACACCACTAAGGTTCTTCCAAAGACTGTCCATAGTACAGTACATTTCTTTTAATTACAAAACACAGAAAATTTAATTAGAAAGGATGCATTTGCAAAGCTGTTTTTTTTTTTTTTTGCAAGCTCAGTAAAGGTTTTGATCTCATGATTTACACATTTGTTCAAACATATGTTTTTTCCTAATATTCCCTCATCCCTTCCAAACCCAGCAGGTTTCACCACAACATCTTTAAATAGTCTTGCATACCCTTGCACTAAACCTGCTTTCTCTTCCAGCGCGTTTCAAACGCACCATTGCCACAGCAAGGGTTTTAGTGCAATCCATCAATCTCACTACATTATGAACATCAGTAGCGACAGAAAAACCTTCCTGGAATTTTTCTTGCTTATTTGGAGAGGGGAATTGATGAATACCATGATATGTTTGAGCATAGCATTCAGGAATTGATTAGGGCAGCCAGACAGAGGAGGCTGACTCAGGTGTGTGATACTCCCCACGAACCTTGCGAAGGGCCTCAGGACTCTTCCTCAGCTGGTGGAAATTTTGGCACCATGGCTGAAATTGATGGGTTGTTCTAATTTATATGGCACAAGATCCTTCTGTAATTAAACCTGAATGGAGAAAAAAAAAAAAACAAACCACCAAGAATAAGAGAAACTTAGGAAGAGCGAGAGTGACATTGACTTTGTGCCATTGTCTCCTGCGGCAGGATTGTGGGTCACATTGGGCTGAAGGAGCCTCCTACATGAGCGTGTGCTGGGTGTAACACCCATCCATCTTCCCAGGTTTGCACAGCCATCCTCTGGAAACCTTGTTCCTGCTTTCTTCTCCCCTCTTTCATCCCTCCAGATTATTTAAGGAGCACGGAGGCACATAATGATGGAGATAACTCTCCCGTACCCTGCACGACACGTTTGCCAGGCGTCAATGTCAGCTCGTGTTTGCTCAAGGACTGTGGCTCAGAGACTGAAGAATGCGTCTCATGGCAGGATCTAAATATAAATTTGTCCGTCTACCTAAGAAGTGTTAGCACGTCGGTAGCAGAATCTGGTTTTTGCATCTATTAATATATGGTAAGATTATAGTGAGTTTAAAATGTAGGCATGCCTGCAAGTTTTATTTACAAATGACTGGCAAATACATAGACTTTATTATTTTTAGCAATGTAGCTGAGAAATTCAGAACAGGGAAGGAGAAAAAAAAAATATTTGTGGTTCTAATTTTTGTTTCAAATGAGGTATAAATGGATGTCAGTCTCTCATGTGGGACACAAAAGAAAATAAATCCAACATCATTTACTACTCCACTGTAGAAAGAGAAGCAAACTAAATGCAGCAGTAATAACATTAAAACTGCAACATTTTCCAAGACCTTATCAATACAGAAAGCACATCCCTTTCAAGTATCAGCCCTCTAGCACTGCAGGTCCTTATATCACATTGTTATTACTAACCTCTGATCCTCCTGGATTCAGCAGCACGATAAAGAGGGCTAATTAAGTAACAACAGTCCCATAGATTTTTTCCTGCCATCATGTTAAGACGTGACATCATACCATCAGTCTGAATATGCACAGGGAAGAGCTTCATCTCCCTGGCTCTGTGCACTTAGTGGAGAACAGAGACCCCAGATTCCCTAGGAAGGATGACAGGAAGGTGGAAAATATGAGCATTATTCTAGCTGCCTGAATAGGAACAGACGCACCAGGTTTTACTTTTTCACACAATTTTATTGTATCTTTTTAGTTTCATTAATATTAAATACCTAATAAGCTGAAAGGGGGTGGTTGAGACTCATTTACTTTAAAATCACCACCTAAATAGTTTTACTCATTCTACATAATTATAAATTATTCTTGCAGAGCTGTATTTCATGCTTTTGTATGATTATTAAGCTTACAGAGAGACCTGCATATAGAATGACAGAATCACAACTGGTGTGAGTTGGGAAGGACCTTTCAGATCATCTTGTTCCAACACCCCTGCCATGGGCAGGGACACCTTCCACTAGAACAGGTAACTCCAAGCCCCATCCAACCTGCCCTTGGACACTTCCAGGGATCCAGGGCCAGCCACAGATTCTCTAGGCACCCTGTGCCAGAGCCTCACCACCCTCACAGGGAAGAATTTTCTAAATCTAATGTCTGTCATTTTAAATCCATTCCCTCCTATCCTCCCACTCCTTGACCTGCTCTAAAGTCCCTCTCCAGCTCTCCTGGAGCCCATTTAGGCCATAGAAGGGGCTCTGAGGTTTCCCTGGAGACTTCTCTCCAGGTGAACACCTCCAACTCTCCCATCCTGGCTCCAGAGAAGAGGGGCTCCAGCCCTCGGAGCATCTCCATGGCCTCCTCTGGATTCACTCCAGCAGCACCACTTCCTTCTTACACTGATGGCCCCAGAACTGGACACAGCACTGCAGGTGGGGTGTCTCAGGAGAGCAGAACAGTTATCATCCAAACAGAACTATTCAGCTGCAGGCAATCCATGCTCAGAATTCATATTTTCTTACTGGACACCAGCTCTCAGGAGACAGTCTCCTGAAAAAACTGCCAGTTATCCAAATCTCAGCAATCCATCAGTTATTCCAATACTACAAACTGCCTTCCATCACTAAAATGTTGCTGTGACACACCACTAGAAACTGCATGCTTTTCAGTTGCCTATTAATATCATATCACAGACAAAAAGGCATTAATCTAGAAATGGTTTCAAACGGGTAGGACTATAGGATCTGAACTAATGATTCATAAAATCATTTGCAGCTATTAGTCTACAAGGATAAGTGCAGCTACTGCTTTTATTTCAATGCTTGGTGTGGTACCATCAATTTAAAATCTATCTCGTCTGCTGTAATGGATTTATGTATGCAGTGGAACCCAGAGCAGCCTTGTCAGGATTTTAAAGTCTAGATAGCTATATACAATTACAGGTGTCACAATATGAAATAACAATCAGAGGCAATGAGAGGAAAACTCAAAAAATTCCCGTGCACACCACACAGGAAGGCAGTTGTTTAATATTCCTGTATCACACTGTGATTACTTCACTTGATGGAAGTGATGTATTTTTACATAACTTGATCTAAGGTTATTTCTCTCATGAAAATGATTTGCAGTCTTGAAATCCTCAGGGATAAGGAAAAGTAAGAGGGATATTTTTAATGGGCAGATGTCATTTCTGTGAACGTTTCGCCAGCTGTCAATACAAAAAGTGTCGGCTGGACTCTATCTTGGAAAAACAGTTGAAAAGAGCTTAGCTCGCAGATATTTTCGTTCTTAACCTTTTTCTTGAGTAGCAGAAAGGCAGAAATATGCAGTGCTAGGCATAACTAGCAGCGACCACATTATGGAGGTGAAAACAGTCACCAAGCTGAAAGGAATGAGCAGGTTTAAGGACAAACCTCTCTGAGGACACACCGTAGTCCCTCTGGGTGGAGGCTGGGTCTCTGAGACCTCACAGCACTTTGCTCCCTTCTCCCCAGTGCAGCAGTGACAGCAGCACTTCATTTCTATCTGCATAATGAATTAGATTAAGTGGTTGGGGTGTTGGGAGACCCGTGAGCCCCAAGGGATTGCCAGCTTGGTGAAGACTTTATTTTTAAGTCACTAAAAGACATACAATCATGGGAAGAGTAATGAAGAAATCATAATTGTCTGGAGAGCACATAGAGCTGACAGGTTCAATCCATTTTTTGTAGGACAGATGTGTCAAACACAACACAACAATGCAATATACAATTATCTGGGGCAAGGGCAACCTGTCCACGAGAGCACTGAAGGGGCAGAGAGTGACACAAATAATTTCAACCTTTTCAAAATTACATCCATCTAACACTGTAGGGGATCGCTTGACTTACAGGAAGAGTGCTTGACCCCCTTCTTACACGTGCAAGGGGCCCCTCACCAGGGTTTGGTTTTTTGGGGACTGCTCATATTCTCTGCCACTTCCTGAGTATGCTGAGAAAATAATCTCCAGTGAAGACAGAGAGAGTATGTCTGGCATTATGAAAACGGCAAATGTGCTTTCTGAGGACTTTAATTCAGCAAAGTTTAAACTTAATTAAATTATTTGTATTGTGCAATTAATTATGCTAAACTGCCTAAGCCTTGAATGAATGTACTTTGCCTTTTAATCTAAATAAAACACATGCATAGAAAACCAGCAGCAGCAGAGAAGTCCACAGCTGCTGCCAAGACCTGCAGAATTTGAGACTCACGTGACCTTTCAGGAGCACTGCTGAAAAAACAAACCAACCAGGGGAAAAAACTCAAACTGCTAAGAAAGGAGAAAGTGAATATGAAATTTTGTCAGGATATAAAACACCTTGTTATTCAGTCAATAGAAGTTAAATGGGCTTTACCAAACCCTTCAAGCTACCCAGAGAGTTCTTTCTAGTGTGAGTAAAAGAAGTAGTAAGAAAAGAAAAGTTTGTTTTGAGTTTGATCATCTTTGTCCCTTACAACTTGCCCAGTGAAGGAAACCCAAAAGACCAGAGCCACAGAGCTGCCTGCTTTAACCAGCTGGTTTGCTGGGAAGGAGCCACCAGTGATTCAGAGTTCAACTGGATTATAACAAAGGACTTGGTGTTTACTTTGGGGAAAAGGAAAGTTTTGGGAAGTCTCCTCTTTTTTGAGTAGGTGGAATACATCAGTCTGTGCAGATCTGTATCCAGTTTGAAATTACAGAAGAGCTTTATACACATGCAACCTCATTAGCCTTTTACAAGAGTAACTGTCATTTTTATTCTAATATTATGACTGCAACGCTGAGGCTGATTAATGCTTCTGATATTTAATCACAGAGTACAAACCGAAATTGTTCTATTTCTAATACGTCTCTGACCTCTGGCCACCAATGATAAATTATGTGATTGGTTTTCAAAATACATAAATGTGCATAGATTTTAACAGTCTTTTACTTAAAAATAGATATTTGAAAATTTTAAGAACTTACATTAAGCATTTTTGTTAAGACAAAAATATTCCAAGATTTTGAGCTATGTGAGAGGACATTCTTTCAATATTTTTAAGAATATTGGCAAAGAAATAGAAGTACTTTTGCATATTGAACTGGCCATTTCTATACATATATAGTTAGGGGATGATATTAAAATGCCCTCTGGTAGCTCTAAAAGAGACACCAATGTTAAGATCCAGTAAAGTCTTTCATTTACTTGGGCACATTTGGATCTTGCAACAAGTACTGAATCAATGTTTGTGTAAAAAGCCTCTCAACATCTCATTCACTTGATAGGTCCTTTGGGGCATAATATTGCTCCTTCTGCTATAATGGACCATTGCCTTCAAATACTGTAACATCTGTGGTACATGATTACCAGCTTCCTGGGCCAAATTAATCCCTGGTGTAAATTCCTCGAATTTGATCAAATCATGCCGGGGTGAGACTGACTCTTTGCCTTTCCACACTTCCTCTCAAAACTTAGGATTGCAAAAGGTGCAATCTTTTACCACTGTTTAAATCTTTTTCCTAAATAAATAAGCCAAGAAAATTTTAGAGGCCCGGAAAGGATCATTCAAGTAAAATCCAATTATTTATTATTATTATTATTATTCTCATCATCATCATCATCATGTATTTAATTCCCCTTTTTCTACATGGGAGCAGCCATTATTTTCTCTATCTCAGAACATAAAGCAGGAAAAAAATCAAGAAGTTTTAGACTAATTGGAGCTTGATATTCCTTTAGCTCTTTTGGAAAGAAGCCTAATACCCCAACTGTGCTTTTAAGTGTGGATTCTTTGGGAGGCAAAATAAAACGCAGAAATCCAGATGGGAAAGGAGATGCTTCACACATCCTTAGGGAGTCTTATACATCTCTTTAAAGAATACCTTGGGAAGAAGGCTATATTTGGAACCAGACAATAATTTAGGTTGTAAGGACCTCAGGAGGTCCAACCTCCTGTCCCTCCCAGGGCTGACTTCCCATTAGATCAGGTTGCAGAGCTTTGTCCCTGTGTTCAATCCCACCCTGGGGTTAGAGAGTGCAAACCTGCAGGAGGAATCCTAAACGGGGCTGTAATTGTCATTAATTGCAATGACTGGCTTATCAAGAGGAGTATTTTCCACAGCTGGAAAAGCAGCAGAAAATAGGATTTATCACAAAGCTTTGCCATGGCTGCAGTGGGAACAGACCACAGTGAAGGGCAGGATAAAAGAAATACTGCCCAGGGCCGAGCACAGTCTTGAGCAGTTCACAACTGGAGGAAATATGACAGGCTGAGGAAGGCAGCATCCATCCAGAGGAGGAAGGAAAAATGAGAGAAATAAAACACAGCGGAGTGGAGAAATTTGTCAGAGATGGCAAAGAAGGATCACAGAGGAAGAAGAAAAACTTGGATGTAATGGTGGAAAGCAGATTCTCTGCCACACAGCATCTGCTGACTGCAAGTGTCTCATCAGTACTGATTTCAACCAATCTACAGCATCAAAGAAGAAAAGAGAAAGGGGAAAACCCAGAACATAATACATATGGTTAAGCCAAATATATGCATGTGTAGAGCAGAATATGCCAGTGGCAATCATAAAATACTCCAGTCAAAGAGATTCAACTGGACCTTTTGAAGATCCCATTTGTACAATCCAGCAGAAATCAAAAGGAGAATCAAAACCTTTGGATGGAAGAGGGTGAAGGTGAGTACATAGCAGGGAGGGAACAAGACAGAGACGAGCCAGGACTTTGCAGAGCAGGCATCAAACTGCTGCCACTGGAGACTGCGACTCCGAGAGGAGATTTCTGTCTGCAGATAAATTGTCCCGATTGCCACAGACACTGCAAAACTGTCCCTTCTCCTGCTACCAAATGAATATGAATGGAGTTACAAATGAGCAGCACTGATGAAAAAAATCAGACTGATAATCGATAGGACTCTTCTGTAGTGGGCACACAAGGAAGGCTTATAAAATTCACCCATACTGCAGTTTATTGCTCCATAAATTGCCATAATGATTTTTTTTTCCCAAATAAATACATACTAAACATTGTAAATGATGCAATATTTGAAAAATACATTTTTTCCAGCAGGTATCTTCCACCTTATTTCCAGCAGATACAGTTTGTAGTCCCCATTACTAATGTAAGATTCAGGAGTCTCTTCAGGCTACTGCAATATTTTAAGTATTATTAACATAAATTATGGTTTCCACCATCATTGACAAGACACCAGTTCCTTGTTGTTTCATAAGAGTGCTTATATTATTCTATAAATTATTTAATGCTGTCAGATACTCTCATAGAGGACTAACAATTATTGCACTCTTATAATGATGGATAAAAGTAAGCTATGATTGATTAGGAATTACAGAGTTATTGATTAAACCAGGCTACTGAAATCCCAAGATTCATTTTCTTTTCATGGTATGCAGAAAATAATTTATCAGTCACCCAATCTTGTCTTTTTAATACCTGTAGCGTAATTTAACTTTCATTGTTAGCAGGAATCTTCAAATGCAGTTTATGACCTTGGCTAGCTATAGCTAGAAATAAAACCACTTAATAAATTCTTAGAATTTACATATTTTTTTCTAAAAATAGGGTATATGCTATATAATATGCAGATAATATATGCTGAAAAAGATTAACTAACTTAGGAAGAAGAAAAGGGGGAAATGAGAAGAGACTTTCTTTGAAAAAATATAAAATGGGAAAAATTAGCTTCTTAAAGATACGGGACATAGAACAGAGGTTCATAACTTCCTCATGGCCTTTTTTAACTGATGCTTCCATTAATAAGTCATATGGAAAAGCACAAGGACACAGACGAAATGAGATAGAACTGCTGTGCTGAAAATTCAAAACACTTCCAAACAGCAACAACACTTCCACTTGTGTCAGTAGATGCTGTTGATCTTTCATTGCTATTCTGAAATGATCATATGCTTTTCAATAACATTTTTTAAACATTGTTGCATTGGAAGCAAGTAAGAGTTAACAAAGTAATTTCAATAATAACATTATGCATTTGCTTAAAATACAAAACCTCTTCATGACAAGCTGTTCGTCATACTTTTGGCAAGGTTATCCATGATTGCCTTTTTATTTTTTTGGCTATTACAGAGGCTAATGGCACACTAAAAATCTTCTTTCATGTACAAATTAATTGTGTCTTTTTGCAATTCATATTAGCCTGTCTTACTTTTCGTTCTGAGGCTTTTAAATGTTTATACAAAACCAACGGATGTTCTCCTTTGTTGTGCACATCACTTCAATTACCCACTTTCCACGAGCTGAAAGTGAAAAGACTGTAAATGCTGGATATAGACCATTGTCAACGTGTGGTAATTTGGCAGAAAAAATATTAAAAAAAAAAAAATCTCTTCAAATAATAAAAATAATTTTTTAAAAGAGTAAATTTAAACTCTCAGCTTTGCTGGAGATTTCCGGCAAATTATTTTTATTTTTAGCAACTACAAAGAAGCATGTGCTCCTTAATGATGGAAGAGGGTGTTAGCAACTTGCGAAGGTCCGAGTTTCACTCCTCCTGTTCCTGAGAAAAATACATTATCCACTCTTCCCTCACCATTAAATGAAGCTCAGCCTTCTCTTTGCTGCCAGTTCTTTGCACAAGTTGTGAGTTTTTCCCTCTTTCTTTTCCTTGTTGAACACACTGTTGGGCACAGAGCTGAGCACGGCGTTCCCCACGCAGAGCCGGGGATCTGAGGGACACCCTGCACCCCCACCACCCTATTAGGGTTTAGGAAACAGAGACATTTGGTATGAACTTACAATTCCTGCAAGAGCTGATGGCATTTCAGCAAGCAGATATCAAACAGAGGGGGTGCAGGAAACAGGACAAGGAACGACTTTTCCACCACAAACAATTCTGAAATCTGAAATTTTAATGATGCACTTTAAGTTTCACTCTCTAAAACACCTGCAGGAATACAGACTTGGTGTCTTTGCAGGTTCACCTCTAGCACTGCAATCAGAGTGAAATCCCCCTTTCTTTTATGCTGGTCACTGAGGTACTGCATCTTGTAAACACTGCTTTAAAAGCTAAGAAGAAAGAAGTCTATGATTAAAAGGTATTTCTTCTCCTTGGATTAAACCACAAATTCCTCCGGCATATACTGACTATGCTGTAAGCAGTAAAAAGAAAACAGAGTAAAATAGAGTAAAAAGAAAACTCAAGGGTTTTTTTTTTGTTGTTGCTTTTGTTTTGTTTTGTTTTCTGAGGTTTTTTGTTTGTTTTGTTTTGTTTGGTTGGTTGTTGTTTTTTGGGGTTTTTTTGGGGGAGGGGGGCTGTTATTGGGTTTTTTTGTTTTGTTTCTTTTTTCTTTTCCTTTATTCCTAAGCAATACAATTGGCTATTTTTTTTTCCTGTGTTTCATATTACTATTATCAAGCAGATAGTTGCAGGCAGAGATGGAGAGCCTCCTTCTATCCAACCACTACAGCTGCAAATGTATCAACAGGAGATTTGGTGAACTCAATTCGTTTGGGTAGAAGGAGGCATTGAAAGTCAAGCCTGGCAATTGTGTGTCAGGGTATGAGATCCTGAGTAACAGATATGTGGGATCCAAGGACTGTTACATTAATATCAGCTAGCACTGGCTTATCTTATTTCTCATGCTTTGGAAAATAACAACTTTTTTCAAAAGTAATCAAAATGTATATATAGATACATATTACAACAGCATCTTGTTTTTATCTCCACAAAAAAAAAAAAAAACAAAAAAAAAACCAAACAAACTTAAAAAGAAGTTTTTTTGTACAAGAATGCTGACATTTTTAAGGAAGGAAAAAATAATTTTCTGTTTCCTTCCTTCTTAGCATTTCATGCTTTGTATCATTTGATAATATACATGACTAGGTTTAATACTCAATCGTTTCCCAAATCCAATTTGACTACCTAACAGGGTTTAATTTACATGATGATACAATTTTTCACACCAGAAAGCATAGTAACCCTTCTTCTTTGGAGGTTAATGGTGATCTAGCTTAAAGCCCAAAAGATAATTACAAGGAATGTGCTTCAGGTGACAAAGTATTTTTGACAACCCCAGATCGCTGATAGCTTTTTAATTATACTTCTTCTCACCATAGGAAACAGTATGCTTTTTCCTAAATAGTTTGCAGGCATTTGGAGTTTATTTATTTATTTTTCAGCATATTGCTATGCACTGTAATCAATATTTTAACTGACTGCTACCCCAGGCTCTGCTCTCTTTCTTTCTTCTATTTGGAGAAGAAATTAAACTTGTGGTAATTTTTTTTTTTCCATAGTAAATGAAATACAAAAGAGCATCAAAAGAAGAATACAAACATTTATTGACTTGCTTCTTATCTTCTGCATCCATTTGATATTTTGTGACATTTAGAAATAGAAACTTTGCAGAATTTTTAGGTGCAAGCTTTGCTAACAGAGAAGGTCAGGCTCTTAAGCAAGAAGGAAGTTTATGATTATTAAATATGACCAACTAAAAAGGAAGAAAAGGAAAATCCTGTGGCTGTTTTTGCATTTTCTGAGTATTTTCTGCCCCTGAGTTACTCTGTGGGTAATAAAAAGGACTGGTTTGGTCAAGAGAAGAAAGTAATTGTTGTAAATAACTGTGATACACGGCAGGAGCAATAATGTGCAGGGGCACTTGTTTTCCATTTACTTTATATGCAAGTGTTGATTGTTTTTTATGCCACTGAAATTAGTTTCCCACTAGTATTTATGTGTCTTACAACAAATTGTTTGTCACTTTCCCTGATTAAATGTGCTCTTAATAACACTCAACTTTAAAAGTCTTTTCAGTTTGGAGCCCACAGTTCAATCATGATGCCTGCCCCTCCCAGCACCTCTCACTTGTCCTTAAATAAACACCTCTATAACTTAAAGAGAATGGCAGAAAAGTAAAAAATGAGACACGGGTGTAAGCACTCCCACAAAAACCCTCAGGTGTTGGAATAGAATCGAAAAAGCAGAAAAACAGTAATTGCTGTAAAAATTAATTAAAAGTGTAACAGTACCTTTGTGTCCCCAAACATTCCCTGCATCTTATTAGTCCCCCTGCAGGTTCTTATTAATATGCACAGAGAAAACAAAATTCTCTGTTGGGGCAGATAGGAAATGACAGAAATACAGCACAAAATAAATCCTTGGACAGCCAAGGATTTTCTTCCTTTTGATTTATGCTTTTCTTAGTTCCCCCTCTTGTTCAGCTCCAACTCAAATCTATTTTCAAGCCTTTGAGGAGCCTCAGTGGATGGAGACCCAAGCAATCAGGTCTAGGGGAAGGTGTCCCTGCCCATGGCAGGGCTTGGAACAAGATGAGCTTTAAGGGTCCTTCCAATCCAAACCATTCCAGGATTGCACAATTCTATGAAATATATAATTTTAAGGTAATGCCAGAAATTCTGGAAACTGAAATAGCACAGCTCAATCTATTTTTGTCCCATTAATTGTCAGTCCATGTAATTAATCCCTGGGGTTCCTGAGACCAGCAGGGAGGCCCTTTAGGCTGGGTTTTGGGGCTTTCCAGGGAAGTTGTGCAAGCTCCTGGGCCCTCATTTCCATGCTGGAGCAGGTTTACAGTCTTGGCAGCAGCAATTACAGAGGGGCAGCTCTGCTAGCAAAGCCTCTAAACATCACTTTAACATACCCCAGTTCTTCTGTTCTACTTTGCTTTCCCCCCAAAAATGTAGCTCGCTTTGCCTCATTGAGTGAAGTAAGTGCTCCAGAAAAAAAGTTTAAATATTTAAAAAGCTCAGCCTCCTCCAAAAAACCCAATATCTGTCTAGACCAGCTCTCCCTATGCTGGGATTGCACAGGATCAGGTTAAAGAAGCCACAGACAGTGTCTACTTCAGCAGATAAAAAAAACAGGGGAGAAAAACTTCATCATAGCACAAAATTTATGAAGAGTAATATTTGTTGATAAAAAAATCTTTCAAGCTACTCTGCCTTTACAAAAGCTAGACTGGAATGAACTACCCTAACTCCAAGGCATATTTTTGCTATGGATTTACCATATATTTACATTCTTGTCATAAATGACCTTTTATTTTTTTTGTGTGGTTTGCTCTTATTAAAGCCTAGTAACAGTGGAGGGCAGATTTTAAAAGCACGCCATAGAGAATATTCAGCATTTCTATTTCTAAAGAAAAGAAGCTTTGCATACAGCATTGATCACACTTCAAAAGATGTTATTGCCTAGAGTGTGGTTACAAGGCAGTGCATTATCACTGATGCTACATTTTAATCTGAAAATAATAAAAAACCCTTTTGTAAACACACTGCAGCTACACTAAGTGACTGCAATGAGAGTCCCACTACTTTCCCTGTGAAACTCAGCTCTGTGTGGTGCTAGTGGAAATCAGAGTGGTCTTATTCTGTCTGATTTATTTGAAGTTTCAAGGGCACACAGAAATAGCAAGTGGCAGATCTGCACTCTTTTCCCCAGTATGGACATAAGTAGGTTAATAGATAGATAGAGCAATTGGGACTAAGACACATTATGTAAGTTTAAAAAGTACTGAGTGCCAGTTTTTTTCAGGCTCACAACAAAAATTCTGTACAGAGGGCTGATACTGGAATTCACATTTCCCTCCTGGCTGTAGATCATAGCAGCACCTCTGAAGTAAGTATCACTTAAATTAATCTCCACTAAATTGCAATAAGTAGAGCAAATGAAATCCACTTTAGGCCAGGCCACTGAATCCACTGAATCACTTTTTTTTTTTCCCATACTCATATAGTCTTTGTCTTCTCCAGCAAGCTTTTTATCACTACTGAATCTTAAACAGACTAAATGTAGTATGAGAATTGCAGGAGTTATAACTTTGGATTTGGTTTTGTTTTTCCCTAATAAATCTAATCTAAAAGCAGAAAGTCAGAATTACAAATATTTCCTAAATTCATTCCAGTTCTTCCTTTCCTCTACCCCTCCTCTAGATATCATTTTCTCTTCATATATCACACTGTCAAACACTTTCCTGTGGTCATCACAAAAACAACACTTGATTTACTTCTCTTCAAGAGCTGATTTTCTACACAGGTCAACATTTTCACATTTATTTTTTCTGTCACATTATCATCATGTTTTCAAATAACTTAATGACAGTATACTCAATGTATCATCTTGCAGCAACAAAACTCCCTTCTAAACCAGACTTCAAATATGATGGCTTTCAATGTCATTTCTCCTGACACCAGGCAGCTGTGAAACCTGCACGGGATGTTTCAGCTCTCTCCAGACAGCTGTACAGTCACAGACCTCCATAAATCAAAGCAGTACACAGTGAACTGTAAGACCAACACAGATTTCTAACCGCTACAGGGATTTTAATATCAGGTATTTGTGTAGCTGCTTTGTCTTATTTGCACGGAAAATAAAATTTGCATTATCTGAGCTGTCTGTATATAAAAGATTCTTACAATTCATCCATTTACTCAAGGTCCTGCTGCAAGCCCTACATTCAGCTCCAGCATAGCCTTCTCCTTTGAGACCAACTCTCCTCTTCCTCTGACTCTTACTGGCACAGCTTTGCTTTCCAAAGGGGCAGACACGCAACAAGCTACTGAATAAAGTCTTTCTAGATATTCCTCCTTTAATTTGTGTAGGTTAGGCACAGGAGCTGTACCTGTTAATACAAACACTGCAAGACAGAGCTGCAGTCTTACTAAAAGAAGTTGTTCTATCTGTGACTAAAACATGAATGGCACCAGCAGCACACATTCCATGCAGGAAAGCTCAGGAACAGAACCCCTCGCACCCAACATGACTCATACAGGGCAGCTGAGCAAACTCCAGTGATGTCTGATTCCTATTTCCATCCCTATTTCAAACATAGGGCTCACACCTGTTGATCCTTATGCCTGCACAAATCCATGTTTCAATCAAATTGCGTCTTTTCTGTTTCTTTATTTTTTGCCTTCTCTCTGCCATATGCATAATGACGGGGTGACAGCTGAGAAGAGAATAGGCTGACATGTTCATCGTGGTGAAGGATGGCCTCCTGTCACCTCAGCTGTGACAGAACGGTCACAGCCTGAAAGGGCATAAATGAATAAGGAAGGCTGGATTTTGTCCTTCCTCCATGAAAAGTTGCAACAGTGCCCTTTCCCCCCTTCATGCAGCAACACAATGTGACAATGAGCAATCCTGCTTGGATCTGCTTCAGCAAGACACTCAGTGTCTATTTTTACAAAACTGAAGAGTTTAGTAAAACAAAAGCAGCACATTGCATGCTGCCCCTCAGCAGAAGAGGAACGTACAGGATGGGTATGTCAAAAGGTAGTTTTAACCCACCCCACCCTAAGAGGCCAGGAGAAAGGTGCAGTGCTTCCCCATTCAAAAGCAACTGTAAACACCAACTTACTTTCAAGGATACCCTTCCTGGAGCTGTTAAAGCCTGGGAAAGGTCATTTGTCAGGACACAGTACAGCAGTACATCTTGTCCTTCTAACAAGAAGGATTTCTTTCCCCTCATAGGAGTGAGAGAGAAACGAGTACTGAGCTAAATTCCTCAAATTGGCAGTAACTAGGATGTTTATGGGTGTGCTAAGAATACGATCTGCACACTGGTAGCATCTAGAAAAGATTTTCCAATTCATTTGGTAGTGCAGAAGGTCATCCCTTTGCAGATGGAGAGCATTTAGTGTGTCCCTACGCACACAGGACTGTAACCATGCATTTGTTTGCCTGTGAACACATTATGATTGATGTGGTTTATATGTATTGTGTGTGCATGTTATCCAGAACTGGCTGCACTGCCACTCTTAATGACTCATCATGTGTAGTTCCACATTTAAATCATGATTAATTTGTGACAGAGGGATGGTAGGAGAGAAAACCCTATACAGCCTGATAAAACAGACAACTGATTCTCCCTTCAAGTATAGGAAGGCTCTGAAATGATTTTATAAGTGCAATTTCTTATACTTTTGCTTTTCCAACTAAGTAGCAATTCAGTCTCAAGGCTACAATGAGTCTAGATGCAAGTCCAACATGACCAATGAGTTTTCATCTACTTGATTAAAAAAATACAATTTACATATATAGCAGATTCAATAAGATGTTACAAATAAATAAGGCTCAGACTGTTTTATTAACTTGCTTGGTTGGGGGGGGCACAAAATACTCTGGACTCAGCACAGTATATTTTATTCAAATCAGATATGAAATACAGAACTAACACCCTATATAAAATAGGAACTTGAATTGGGTCCCCCCCCCCAGTTATGAACAAGCCCCAAATCTGCAAAATGTGCATACACAAATATCCTATAAAAAATTAGGTGGTTCAAAAAAAATTTATTTGAAATCAAGTCTCTCCTTGTTGTGTTACATCTTCTTGTAAACACAAAATAAACCACTTAGCAAGTATAATTTCTGATTAAGAACCAGAATCAGTTTTCAAAATAATTATCAATTGGGATGTTTCAGGAGAAACTTTCCAGAATTTCCCCCTGAAAGACTATCTCGACATGGGATAAATCCACACAGCCCAACTGAGCAAGAATCCATAAAAACTGCTTTTGGAGTAGCTTTCAGCAGTAGCTTGAAATTAAATAGTTAATAAAGCAGTTGTATGGAGCTCTTAGCCTTACTATTTTTTTCTCATTTAAAGTAGTCCAGGGTATTCAGTGTGGAGGGTAAGTTCTTCACCATGCAAACTTTACTATAAACACATATTGTGCTCTAAACCACAAACCTTTACCTGACAGTTTAAAGATCTGAAAATCCAGACCCCCTGACTTGCAGAAGCTTGCAAGAAATGCAGGGAGTTTCAGTAGGAATATGGGTAGGATGGATCACTATGAAATACAGCTTTAAGAGTGTGAAAAAGTGGCAACCAATTAAAAGGATAAAATAAAAGAGTCAAATTTTATTTTGCAACAAATCAAAGAAAATATGCCTATAAAGAAATTACATGCAGATGTTGCTTTTAGGATGGGAATTAAAAAGCAGAGGGCACGGGGGCAATATACTGCTCAATGTGTGAATTACGTACATGTAACTTAGTAACTTGCTACTACATAAAATGTGTAATTAAAGAGTTAAATTGCTTCCAAACTTATACAATATAGTCTAAGTAGCCCATATATCTACTGGCTGAAAATGCCAGGGATTACACAATATAGAAATTAGAAATGTGTTAGATTATAGAAATTTCTATAGAAATATAGAAAGGTGTTAATGTTAATTTATATGTGCACACCAATTCTATGTACAAATGCTGTACAAAGGGGGTTTAGTTCTTAAATCTGGAAGGGGTTGTTTTGCAAACCTTTAGTGTGGCAATTACACAGGAGTTCTAGGAAAACTCTCAGACTGATCAGCAAGCCAGTAATTTTTGCTGGGCGACAAAATTATGATATTTAATTGCTATGTTGTGTAAATGTGCAGAAATATTCCCTTCCCTAAGTAGCTCCTGTCAGAGACAAGATGGGTGATGCTGAGGGATTCCCAGGCTCCCAGTAGACAGCAGCTCTTCTGCTGGTCCACAAGGAAATCTGGGAGACACTGTCAGGAAGCAATTGCTTCTGTCTCAATTCCATCTCCATTTCCTTGCAATCAAATTATTGCTGTTAAATGTTTTCATTCTGACAGTTCGGTCACCTTCTGCTATCATAAAACACACAAAATGAGTAAATTCCCAGCTGCATTTTGTCAGGACTTGGAAATCTGGAAGATTTGGAAGTTACCCTTTGGAATTACACTGCTGTTGGTTTAGTAGGATGATTTAATTTAAAGTAAGGAATGTATTTGGAAAAGGGTGTTTGGTATCAGGAATAACCACTGCTGGACATTGGGCTGGGAGAGCAGAGATTTTTGTTTTCTTGAAGAGTTAATCCTTCATTAGGGGGAATATTTTGAATTACACGGGGCAGCTTTCTGAGGCTGAAACACTCTGAATTTATTGCAATATGTAATTTGCCCATGGATATTAACATACTGATACATCAGTCAATTATTTTGGGAGTTCTCAGGGTCAACAAGCTGACTGAAGTCCAGGATTATATCCTAAATTCTTCTTTAAAGGAGAACATAACTTTTTTTTTCTGTCATTGTTATTCTTTACCTTCCCTAACCCTTCTTGATGGATGGAATGATTGTTTTTTCTCCCATTGCTTGCAAAATACTGGTAAACAACCTATCTATATAAAAAATAAAAAAAAGAAAAAACAAGGAAGAACCTTTTAATAGGACATGTAGACTGCCTCACATGAAAAATCACACTGCAAATATGGCATGATTTAGTATAGAAAGTTCATACACAAAGGGAAGTCTGCGAATTAACTGCAAATTAGAACATTCCTATTATATTCCTATTCCTATTCTGTTGTGTACAACAGAAATTAATCTTATGGCATTTCATTCTTATTTTGAACACGATTCTAAAAATGAATTAAGTCAATAGATGACCATAACCTTCAGTGTACTTAAAATTTTAGAAAATATTGACAACATTGGTTTTCATAAGATTATACCACAATTTTTGTTAATATCAAATTGCATAAACATCTAGTATGCACCAAACTGAAGTTTTATGATTTGAAAGTCACAGGTTTAGCAGCACCTGGAATTGGTGCTGTTACCCACACCTCTGCAGGTGCGTGAGGTGGCAAGGCAGGTGAGACAGGGGCTTTTTAAACACTCGATTAAGAGCAAAAAATGTTGACTCCAACAGCAGCTGTACTGGAAACAGTGCCACGAAAGCAGCAATAGCCATTCCTGCTATGGGCTTGGTAGGAACAACATGAAATTGTCCTCTCTTCCCACACTGCAGACAAAGGCTTGCAAAGAACCTTTGGCACAGCGTTGCAAATTAAGCCTGTTAACAAGCATGTATCAGCTTTTGTGGCTAATTAAATGGAAAAAGATTTCCTCTGGAAGCAAAGAGCACAGAAATGCAAATGGAACGAACAGACAAATAAAGCTAATACGCTGTTTCCACAAACATCAAAGGGTTTCTTAAGTGACATTTTGTACACTATTGAGATTTTGTGCAGGTTATATCAGTTTTACTGCTGTTTTCTGCTCTGTTTTAGGTACAAATCTGAACTTGAAGTATTATAGTAGTAGTATAGGCAGTACTCACTACCTATAATGAAGAGCAGGAAGTCAACAGACCTAATGGTAGCCAACACAGCTCAGCCATTTATCAGATCCCTGAAAAAGCAAGTACAAGTTGTTAACTAGTAGAAAAATCTTGGGCTTTTCTACAGAGCAAATTATTCCCTATTTGCCGTAAAGCTCGGTCTTACAAGAATTTGACTGTTATTTTTTGCACCACTGGCACAACAATTCTGTTAATTTCAGATTTGAAGTCTTAATTTGGCAACTTCTGGTTTGTATCTGAATGAAAACAAATCCTTAGAGTGTGAGTGCCCAACCCTGGAAGGCCAAGGTGAACAGGGCTTGGAGCAACCTTCTCTAGAGGAAGGTGTCCACACCCATGGCAGCAGATCTTTAAAGCCCCTTCCAATCCAAACCATTCTGTGACTCTTTGCAAAGCTGGTGACATCATGTCAGTGCCACCTAGTCTTACAGAGTACTTTTTAAATAGTTAAACATTAAATAATGAAATTTTAAAACTCCAGCTTCAAAGTTCTGTTTAAAAGATACTGTGAGCTTTGAGAAGTTCTTTTTCAGTTTGTGCCATATTTGATCTCCATTCTGTACACACAGAATAGACTAAAGTATTTTGGCCTACAGTGAATTCTGTGTACTACCACTCCCGCGTGCTAATAACCAGCTCCCACTAATGTTCTTTAAATTAATGGCATTTTCACAACAGTAGTGAAGACGATCCAGCTTCAAAACAACATAAAAATTAACTGGCAGGAAGTTCAGGCTGCTGTAGAAGCCCCCAGGTGCCCCATAATGGCCAATATGAGTGTCTGCTTCTGCTGGTGTTTGAGTTCACTCTCCTGTTGTTTTGCAGACCATTCTGCAGTATTATTTTGGCCAGGATCTCTCTCTTTAGGGCTTTCCGTTCACAGCATCTCTTATTTAGCATTTAATAAAGCCTCTGTAACATTTGACAACCAGAGGCCACAGGGAACTTTGCTGCTGCCACCAAAAACTTCCTCAGGAGCATCACCTTTGACATGAAAGTAGAGAAGAAAGAGCAGAGCGAGACCCTTCTCAGCACAGCTGCCCACCCCCAGTCGAGATAAGACAACAGCTACTGCTGACAGTGCAGGGCCTGCAGCACAGGGAGAGCAGGTGTTTTACATCACCTCAGCTCTGCTGGGAGAGCCCAGCATGCAGGGTTGGCATTCAGCATCCCCCTTTTACCGACATGGGAATTCTGCATGGAAAACGCTTCATCCCCAATGAGCCCCAACACCAGCACCTCTCCAGTGCCCAACGGGATGAATCCCCCTCTGTAATCGGGGTTCCACCTATGGATTGCAAGGAATGCTTCTGTTGCATAAGCACTGTCTGGCATTCCTCTTTCCCCCAGCAGGGATCATAGCCACCTCAGACAGTTCATGACTCCGGGCTGAGCCCCTGCTGAGGTCGGTCACTAAAGCTGCTGGGTCTGACCATACACACAGCAAACAGCAAACACCAGACAGTTCAGCCAGAAGTCAGGCTTTTCTTCCAGCCCTTTGGACAGATGGGGAAGAACAGCTTGTACTGATTTTTTTAAACTTAATTTTTTATCTAGTTCATCACTTTTCCTAACTAATTCAGCCTTCAGAATTTTATAAGCAATTTAAGCTCTGCGAGGTCACTACTTCCTAAAGGGATTTTAATTTTTAAAATTTATGGATGGTTATTCAGTTCAGACCTGTGAGTTCATAAACAATTTTTGAGCTACATGGTTTATGGTTGTATTCTAATTGTAACAAGATGAAAAAGGCCTGAGTTCCTTTTATTTCCGTAGCTTCAGGCAGAATATTTTTCCTTTTAGCTATACATTTCAGCCTTTCTAAAAGCATCTGAAAGGTAAGAGAGATAATATAAGGAAGATTTTCCTCCCACAACTAAAGTAGCAAGTCCTTCTACCTGCTGCAAGATGTGTCATATTAGAGTTTACAGATATTTTGAAAATATAACATCACTCTCTATCTTTTCCCTGACACCAGCAGGTAACTGGATTTGTGGTTTAATTGCAAGTGCTTTTAGTTAATGTCAGTGTGTAGGTGTGAGTGGGGATCAAGAGCTTTAGCACCAGGAGAAGTTCACAGCCATCCTTATTCCAGTTACACTCCCCATCTCACTCATTTTTGTAGCATTTCAAAGAAATGCTGACCAGGAGACAAAGGATCCAAGAATGCATTAAAACCTGTATCTACATTTCCTGCACGTTTTACTGTTTTGTTGTTGTTTTTTGTTTCTTTTGGTTTGGTTTTGGTTTTTTTGTTTGTTGGTTGGTTGGTTTGTTTGTTTTTCTGAACTTGTAATATCTTAATTAACTGGAAGCACTTACAAAATTCTCCTTGGGTTCAATTTGCCCTAGTGGGAATGTCATTCCTCGGTTGCTGGTCACCAGGGATGACATCCAACCAGCTGAGGCACCCGAAAAGATCCAATCACAGTGATTTATGGGCTTTAATGACACACAATCTTCTACTTTTCTTGACCAGCTGCACCCAAGTTCTTACATGTGACACCATTTGGTGTGCACTGAGTGGAAATGTGTGATCCTTTAGCCAGCAGGCCTTGCAGGGCTATCTCCCATTTGGCATAGAGGCTGATAACACAGAATTGGATATTTTCATTGTGAAACATGATCATTTGTGAGAATAACCTCTCTCAACTCCACAAAGGATCTATTTTAAGAGGACTTAAAATAGGGCTTCTCCCCAAATTATTTTCATTTACCCTAATTTCCCTTGATTTCATATTCAAAATGATCAATCCACTGTCATTCTCAGCACTTATTCCAATCTCTCCCTCAAAAGCACATCCAAAATTCCACATTTTTTCACCTTTTTTCAGACATTTCCAAACCCATGATCGCCACAACTTGAACAAGAATTAGTGATGTAATCTATTTAAATGTATCTTCCAGTACTTTTAAGAACTTGATTTTTTCCTTAAGAAATTCTCTGTTCCATAACTACGGCACTTTTTTTTTTTTCCTAATGGGGTTTTAATACTCTTTATTTTTAACTGTATTTTATACATTTATTACTGCGTATGTTAAAAATACATGCAGAGCAGGATCCTGTCAGCAGTTTTTGCAGTGAGTCACCAGCTTCACAGCTGCTGTTCTGAAATAATATATTTAATCTCCAGTTTTTCCAGCTGTGTCCATACAGACCACTGCTCCTGTGCTGAAATCCCTTCATTTTAATGGGTACTATGTACATATTCCCGTCAGGAGCAGACTGTAGAATTAAGTCTCAGTCTGGCTGCCAGTTGCACATGTCAGGCTCTCATGGAACTATAGAGGTGAAAATTGAGAGAAGGTGAAAAAATTACATTTGTTGTTGACATCCTGGGCACAGTTGTAGCACCTGAAAGTATGTGCAGAGTATTGGAAAAATATAAGTAATGATTTAATTTCAGACCAATTATGTCTTCTAAAATAGAGCACAAAATCACAGATTCATAAAATCACAGAATGGTTTGGGTTGGAAGGGACTTCAAAGACCATTTAGCTCCCCTGCCCTGCCAGGGCAGGGACACTTTCCACAAGACCAGGCTGCTCAGAGTTCCATCCAATCTGGCCTTGAATACTTCCAGGAATGGGGCAGCCACAGCTTCTCTGGGAAACTTGTGCTAGGGCCTCAGCACCTTCACAGCAGAGAACTTTTCCACATATCCAATCTTATTCTATTGTCACTTTGAATCCATTCTCCCTTGTTCTGTCGCTACACCCTCTTGTATAAAGTCCATTTCCTCCTCAGCCAAGAGCAAGGGGCTGTCCTGATCCCATCTCCACCAAACTCCTTCCTTGCTCTGCTGAACAAGCTGCATGCACACACTGTTTCCTTCCTGCAGAGGATGAAATACATCCCACAATAAAAGTCAATGAGGCTGTGCAGCACAAGGCCAGTCCAGAGGGGTTGTGATTGACGGAGGCAATTGGAGACGCTGATGGCAAAGGCTTATACAGTCCACTAGGAATATTTACACTGCGTTTCATATCTGCCACACAAGCCTTAAAACCTGTTTGCTGAATGTCACTGTTTCACTCCATCAACACCCAACACAATGATCAACCTCTCTCCAGTGGGGATCTGTGTTTGCTCTGCCTCTCTTCCGCTGAGCAGCATGGGTTAATAAACTGGGAAACGACTCATGGCATGCTGTGAAAAATAATCATCTCTTTGCCTTTCTGAATTTTGAGTTTCAAAATTAGGCATAATTATTTATTTATATAATCAGTATTCACTTGGAGGAGTGGTGCTTCCAAACAGGTTTAAATATCCCTTATTTCTCAGTTTCTGTTGAAGTCACCAGACTTCATAGAAGCCATATAAAGGAGACTGTTTCAATAGTTGCAACCTTAAAAAAAAGAACTCCCTTTTCATTTCTATGATTGAAAAATTGAATATTTAGATTCCTAAGCTAAATAGAACTGTCAAAATATCTGCTGCTCTTTAGAAAGTTCCACAATACCAAGATTAAAAATAAAAAGAATTTAGAAAAGTGATTATTGCTGCTTTATTTACAGTTTCACTTCTTACTTACAGTAAGTGCTTAGAGAAATCTGGAATCAAAAATCAAGTATTCTCGAATGTCTACTGAAAACAAGAGTGATGTGGTCACGAGGGCTGGGTTTTATTCACCCAATCTTGGTGTCACTCCTGCATGTGTTGATTCAGAATAATGTTATTAATACCACGTGTCTCCCTCGTGCTGCCAATGATATTTGTTTTTAATTTGAGATTTGGTAGCTACAAGCACGTGTTTGCTGCCAACAGCCCCAACTCCAAAGGGATCTTGGTATGTGCTAGTGCCCATTCTGTATCTGAGTGCCAGGAGAAATGTGTGGGGTTCACTGCCCACCAACAGCTTTTTGCTTTGTGCTTTCTTGAACTAGAAGACTTCCTGTTAATAAGCATCTGCAGGCAGATAAATGAGAGTATAATTGACTTTCCATGGGAAAAAACTTTATCACAGTGTGGCAAGCATATACAGACCACTTTTTGAATATGGGCCAATCCAGGCAAAACATGCTGGAGGCTTCATGAGACTCCTGAGAGGATGTAGAGCTGCTTCAAAGCAGGGACAGAAAGGCCCAGCACACAGTTTGGAGGCACTGTGCCTCCTGCTCTGAGGAGACCAGGCCTGGGACCATCAGGGCCCAGAACGAGCTGAACTGGCAGCAAATGAGAGAGATGAGCCCAGCACCTCTCCCTCCACCCCCATGTACACAGAGCTATTCCAGAACACTTCTCCCCAATACACACACATGTCCAAGAGAACAGCCACTTCTTAACAAAAGCAGGAAAAAATAGTAAAAAAAAAGTTGCAAGTGCTCATAACAGCAGAGGCTAGAACTAAGCCTTTTGGAGCCACTAATTATTCAAATAAAGCAATTATGCTTTCCATTATCTTCCCCATCAATACCCAAGGCTGGTATTTCTTAATGTTGGCTGTAAGAGCAAGTTTAAAGGCTCTGAAGTCTCAGTCCCCAGTTCTGGTGCACTGACTTGGCAGGTTCCTGCACCTCAGGAACCCCCTGTGAACTGAGGCACTTCATGGATGCCAAAAGCTCGCTGTGCCAGCACTGCTCCTGGGGAGAATCCTTGAAGAGAAAAGGTAAGGAAACCCCAGGAGCTGAGCTAATTGATTTTCCATATAAACAAATAAGTCATTAAATAAGTAACTCAGTGGCTTTACTTGCATGAAGTTAATAGATAAATGCTCAAAAGGAATTACACTTAAGTCCTGGTTAACTCTTAAATCTATATATGCTGCTCATGCTGAAAACTTTAACAAATGCTAGTAAGGAATAACCACAGCAAATGAAAATATTTGTTTCCTGCATTCATGTGAAACAAAAACAAACGGAGCTATCTGTCCTAACAAAGCTACATGTTTCAGAATAAACAAAGCCAACTGTTTATATTTTAGGTTTGTTGGGGGAGGTATTTCAATAAAAGACACTCAGCTTCTAAGTATACTACACATGAAAAAATGTATTAATTAAGTTAAATATTGTCTATCAAAAAGGAGCTCAGTGGTAGCCTGAGCCAGGGGTGTCTAATGTCCATGAGATCTCTGGAGCACATACATATTCAGCATTTACTCCCCCAGGCAAACCTCCAGGGAGTCTTCACCAAAGCATTGGCTCAATCAACTAACTCACTGCAAACACAGTCACATTAAAACACTTTTCCTCCAAACCCCTCTTTTTCATCCCCATAATTTTCCAGACTCTCAATAACCATAATTCTAATTTTCTATTCTCTAAGCTTCCAAGACTCTCTTGGATAAACCACAAAATTCTAAGCTACTAACCCCTTTGCTGAGCACAGTGTTTTCCTGCTAAATGCTGTTCTCCTCCAGCTCTTCGGCTCGCTTCCAGTTACCAATCTACATTTCCAATGCCACCATTCTCCATTTGCAGCAGCCCTCTCTATCCCCCAACCAATCCTTTCCTGCAGCTCCAGCTCTCCTCACTTTGAGCCTCAGCATCCATGACCAGCTTTCCCACATCACTTCCCCAGCAGTATTTTCTTAAACTCCAATGTTTTGTCTCTGCCAAGATCTCAGTAATGACTCCCTGGAAGAAGCAACAGTTTTTCTCTTTGTTGTAGGATGTGGTAGCCAATGTTGTATGTAATTTTGAGAGTCAGTCTTGTAACATATAACTCTTACCAACAAGACAGGAGACAAGCCACAGAAGCACAGCAGCTCACAAATATATACACACAGATATATATATATATGTAATTATATGTGATATGTGATTTTAAATACAACCTCCTGATATCTGTTAGTTTCAAGCTCAGTCTGTGCAGCCCCTGAGCAATATTGTGATGCCAGGGGGCAAGTACTGCTGATCTGAACTAAACCTACCCCAGGCAGAGCCCAAGTGAGGGCCAGTCCTGTCCTCAAACACTGGAAAAATCACACCTTTTCCACTTAAGAAGCAATAAATGAACAAACAAAAGCCAAAATATGTGAATATTAATAATTCACATAAATTACACTTGGCTGAGATCCCATATTTCATCACCACTGAACTTCCACCACTATTGTTCCTACACTGTCACAATTTGTAAGACTAACATTTCAAAATAGTAAAAGACATTCACAAAAAAATGAGAAGAAAACACAAAGTGTTTTTTTTAAATACTAACAATGTTTCTAATAACTGTTTTCATTCTAACCATCTTGAGATAGTAACTTTTATACAAAACTCATTAATTTTATGAATTTTAAATTAATTCAATAACTTCCAAATATCTCTTTGCTAATTTCTACTGTATTATCAGTTCTTCAGTATTTGAACATATCTTTCCATTGACTGCAACAGCAACAGGCTAGGATTATAAATTTTTTAAATACTGGAGTATTGGATTTTGAAGAATTAAAACCAAATGGAGAATGCTGATGAGAGTGTTGCTTGGGCACTTCCTACAGATATTCTGTTCCAACAGTAGGCAGTGGGAGGATTCTTTTCAATCCAAGCAAGCCATTAAAGTGGAGTAAGATACAAAATGTCTGTGTTCAAAAATCAAAGTACATTCCTGCAACTTCAAAAAGAAGAGGGGACTATGAAAACTCCAACTCTCTGTAGCTTGAACTTGGTGCTCAAACACAACTCTGAGTCTTACAGATGACCTAAAATAATGACAGTAGTCCAAAGCCATAAGGTAGTGGATACAGAAGGTATTAAGAAATAAATTGCATCTAAGCCCTAGAGGCCTCCCCTGTGCTGTGAATTTTTTCCAGGACTGGCTTGGCAGCAGAGCACCAGCCCAGAACAGCCCGGGATCCCAACAACCTGTGCTCAGTGCTGCTCAAAGAGGAGACCCTCAAGGGCACCTGGATGTTGATCCCAGGAGACATCTGCTTATTGCAGGAATTCTCACAGCTTCACTGGCCTGCAGCCATTTTCACTGGACTCGAGGCATTCATTTAAGAACACTTAATTTAGGCAGAATGTGAATTTCTGGTACCGACTGAGGTTCACCT
Organism: Toxostoma redivivum; assembly: GCA_013397375.1. NCBI lineage: Eukaryota > Metazoa > Chordata > Aves > Passeriformes > Mimidae > Toxostoma > Toxostoma redivivum. The sequence goes on along the minus strand of VXBI01005646.1, from coordinate 793,066 downwards.
CCCATTGCTCTCAGCACTTTTCAAGGATGATGCTCTTAAGCAGTCACTCTTAATTTGACAGGTAGGATCTTTCTTGTATTTTCTAGTAAACACCATGCTTTGCAGGTCTTCATATTCCTGGCAAAGAAGTCTGGCACAAACCTTTCACTTTTTCAGTCTTTAGTGCAAAAATGGGGGAAATACATATTTTCTATGTGAAAACTTGTATTACAGAACCAATACTAAAGCAAAAATGGTGATAATACATCAAGTTTAGTATGTCAACAATAAAATCCAAGTTCTGTTCTCCTTTGAAATTCTGCAGTGCCAAATTGACTGGAATGGTATAAGAGGATCCATGAAGAAAAGCATAAAAAATAGAGGTTTAAATTGCAGTTTAATTTATTACAAATTCTGTTTTATTTAACAGTCTGTAAACTCAGGCAAAAATTCTACAACTTTGGCTCTGTACATTTTTTTAAAAATTAATTTCTAGAAAGACTGTGTTACATAGAAATTCTAATGAATTATTTTTTGGTTGAGCTCCTCCTCTTACCTATCTCAGATTTTCTGATCATTAGGTATTTCTCATGCATGTCGGACCTTTCATTTTTAATGCTCAGAATGATCAAGGAGCCTGATGTTTTGTCATTTATTTTAAATCACGATGACCCTGAAAACTAGCTCAGTCAGTCATTTCTGTACAGCAGTCCCTTATCATTAAAGCAGCAACATTTTCCCAACCTCCGTAATTAACCTTTTTGTACAAGCAAAAGCAATAGCAATCTATCCTTTGAAAGCCCTTCTGGGTCTATTTAGCACACTTCTCTCACAACTGAACAGAAATAAGCCAGAAAATATGAAAAAAAAAAAAAAAAACAACAAACCCTGAACCACCCTTCTTGGAATAAAATTAGGTACTTTGTTCTATATCAGTCATAAAAATATCGCAAATCAGAATTAAAACCTCATTTAACTTTTCTTTTTTTTCCCCCAGGTCATAAATGTCCCGCTTTATTTTTCATCTCTACACACTTATCGGTTCCTGGTAAAATGTGTATTACCCAATTGCTTTCAGCATAAGATTATTTCCCCCTTTATGCAATTGTTTGCTCCTACTCCCTATTCAAAAATCAATTTTTATCGATCCAGTAGTGGCACATTGTTTCCCACTGAAAAGGAGAACTATGTCATGCTAATTCATACAAAGAGGCAAGTTCCATGGCTGTATCTGCTCTTCTTTTTCAGAAAGAGTATCTTGGGTTTTTCTGTTTGAAACAGGGAGAGGAGCTGACGATGAGCACAGGCTTAGTCCATGAAACTGGATACAACACTAAAGGAAAAATTACAGCAGGAGCACTTGGGCTTAGGTTGACAGGCATTAAAGCAGAGGGCTGATTTACCCCAAGAGCTTGGCTCTCATGGAGAGAGGCAGGACAGGGATGCTGGCAGAGGTTGATCCATCACTTCAGAGCTCTTGGTGCCTGGGAGTGCAGAGGGGCTCTGATGGAAAAGCAGATTGACGCTGGGCAGCCCAGAGCACGTCCATGAGACACTCCAGCCTCGTTCCACAAACTACAATCTTGCTCGAATTACCAGGATAATTTTCAATTTTCCTCTTGGAAAACAAGCCACAAACACAGGAAATTATACCTACTGTCTATATTTTAAAGTTAGTATTTGAAGAATTCTCCATTTGTTATGGTTTGGCTGTGAGCCTCTATTTCGGTTGCTGCAGGGAATGGAAATACTCAATGTATAAATTTGCCACAGTGGCAGAGATGAAACCTGTGTTTGCAGGAAGAAAAGGAATCAAGGTCTTGGCAGAAGGGTTTTTATTTGTTTGTTGTTTGCTGTTTTCATTTTTCTGGCAGCCACATGAATCAGTTGAAGAGTTTTGAATGCCAGAATAAGTCTCAGCAGAGATACAGTGAGCAAAAGCAGGTGAAGTGAACAAAGCTGAAATTTAATCACATTTCTATTATAATCAAATATGCATTCACAGTTGTGTACAACATATTATACAAACACAAAATGAGCTAAACTGTGATTTCAACAGTGCAAATAGCAGAGAAAATGCATTGATCTCAGGAGAGTACTTGTGGCTTCTCACTGGTATAACCAAGAAGAATTCTGAACAACAAATGCTAATTATATACAATATAATATGGCAATCTGTACAGCCATCACTGAAGCTCAGCTCTGATCACCCTGCCAGGAGGCTCATTGGTCTGAAACTTTTCTGCAAAAAGAAATATAACCCTCTGCTTTTCATCAGGCAACAAGTCAAACTTTGAGTTGCTGCTAAAATAAAAAAACATCAATAAATATGTAACAAAATATCTCCATTTTAGTGTGCCTTCCCAACTCAGTTTGTGGATAAAGTATGATTTTGTAACACAACAACTCACCAAAACCTAATTAATTTTTCCATCCTCAATTTTATATGTTTTGCTGTTCGATTAGTAGAAGCATGCAATTAAAAACAAAGCCCATGTAATTAAATTAGGAGCTGATTTATTCCTAAATTGCATTCCTCATTGTTAGAAAACCAGCAACAAAAATCAGCTGACATATAGAGAAAACACCCATAAGGAAAAACACCCACAAGAACACCCATTAAAAAAAACGTAAGAATAAGTGGGCCAGTAAAGGCAGGCAATATACCCAGCTTTTGGGATTTTCTTTTTCCTTTTACTGAGCTGTAATATGCATTTATTCCCAGTTTATCAAGTACTTAAGAGGCAAAAACAGCCCAAAAGATTAAGATTGAACCAGCCATCTTTATCTCCTCAGTCCCCAACTGGCTTTTAACACACTTAGTAAAACCAATGCCTTGTCTCATTTTTCATCAACTCTAACTGCAATCATTGTGGTTTCACTGATACATGAACTACTTTACAACCCAATTCCTCTTACCTTCAGTAAAAGAAGGGATGCCCTGACCTGTGGAGACTCCTGCTCAATCCTGTGGAAAGTCTCTCCCTGCCCCATGGGTGCACAGCTGGCACCTGGCTCAGCCACAAAGCTTGGAAAACTGTTTTTTAAACATGCTGGACTGGGGCTTTCATGTTTAATTGAAATCTGAAAATCAATTCTAATATTCATATTTCCAGATGTTGTCCAAGACAAGTGTGGAAAACCATCCTGCAAAAATTTTGAACCAACTCCTGCTGACTCTGATGAGCAGAGTCTCAGTATCACCCCTAAGGCTGCTATGCCAAAGTGCCTTCTTCCCTAAATGCATTTTAACATCTTCCCAATGAACTCTTCCTCAAAATCATCTGGTTTGAACCCAAGGTTACAAGTAAACCATAGTACATGTGACCATTTGTTGTTCCTGACACCTTCCTTTTTTATCTCACTTGAAAACTTGATCATCTAAATACCAAAGAAAATTTATATTAATGTAAATCTATTCTATTTAAGCATGGGCTTGGACAACAAATTATTAAATCCTGACAAAAAGAATATTTATGAGATACAAAAGAGCCGTTTGACATAAAGAAATCAATATTTTTTTTTCTTCAGAATTCTCGGAATCATTAGAAAGATAATATTTATAGAGAAAAAAAAATCCTAAGGCAATGACAAGCGTGGTATTGTATATTTATTTAGTCAGCGCAATAAAATAAACAAGAGAAGAAATTAACTCTGATGAAAGAGCCAATAATATGTCACAAGTACATGTTATTTTATATGCTAGGGGAAAAAGGAAGAGCTCACACGGCTCCAGAGGAGATACTGGTACAGGCACACAGAGTCACACCCACACACTCAGCCTCAAAAACCACGTTGTTATGGGACACAGAAAGCTGCTCTTATAGGATTTGTACCACCATGTTTTGGCACTAGACATCAGCACAAATCCATACTTGGGTGGTTAGCATATGGCCTACAAAACGGCCTAAAATCTCTCTCATTATTAGCAAAAATAAAATAAATAAATAAAGCAAATCCCATAAATCCCATTGCCTCACGAACAGACGCCTGCTGAGGTCCTGTCCTGCACCACGCCCAGGACAGCCACCTGCTGGTTCTGTGCCCACCCACAGCTTGGGAAGATGGATGTCTCCAGGGATTACTTGATTTTCTAGGATGGCTTACACACAAAGCTGCACCCAAAGATTTGAGCACTTACCCTTCCTTGTACTCCAAATGAACTACTGCGATTTTTGAAAAAACCCAGCCAAGCTCATCTTCCCGTATTTTAGTTACCACAAGCTCTTAAACAGGAACAGTATTACTTTCCTCATACTTATTTTTAAAGGTTAATTAATGTTCATACAACATCCTTCGGCAACTAAATTCCATTATTATAGATTTGCTCATAGATCAGTGCACAAGACAGCAGATTGGCATTCTTTGCTTCAAACTGATGCACTACAGGAGTCACAGAGTATTGATGGTCATGGCTGAGATGCTGTAGAAGACGATGTTGAGAACTGCATATATTACCTTGCTAAAGTAAAGCTGACCCTTGCCAGCTCTATTGATCCTCCATTAAATTCACCCCTTAAAAATCAGAGGTGAAAAAACCACCTAGTTTCCTCACTTCTAATTCATTTTGCTCTTATTTCCTTTTTGCCTAATATATAGTTTAATGATTTTAAAAGGTATCAGGTAGCCAGATTATGGCCATTTTTCAAACTTACTGATTTATATTTAGGTGAAAATTTAGTCCAACTTCTCTTTGGGAGATTTGCAGGACCACTCCCAAAATGGAAAGGGCAAAGAGCAGCCCACAGCAAGCACTCACCTACCAGGAAAGGAAACAGTCCTTTTGGGAAATGACAAGATAAATATTAGATCAGGCAGCCTGTGACATTAGTAGTGTTTGAAGTTGAAGGAAAAGAAAATTAATTTCTCCTGCTTTCACACACCAGAGTGACTGACAACACCTTGACTTTATTCCCAGATTTACCATTAGCCTTATTTCTAACCCGGAATAAATAAGGAAAAAGAAACAAAAAGGAAAAAAAACTGCCACATGTTTCTAGCACTTACAAAAGGACAAAATCAAATTAAAATCCCTTAAAGGGATATTAAAATTAGTTGCACTGCTTAACTATTATTTAAAGAAATACTCTTGGAGATCTTTCAGTGGCAGGCAGTAAATACGAGAGACCATTATTATTTTTACAGTATTTGAGTGCATTCATTTGCCACTGCCTTTCCTTTTAACTAAGAAAATCTCAGAGGAGCTCAGCTGACCTAAGTGTTCTGAATTTTCCTCTTATGCTCTGTGGTTCTGTTCAGGTCCATTATGTAATTGAAATGCTAGTTTTCATTGTTCAAACAAAACTGTACTTTTGAGATGCTGCTGATAGGAGATTACTTTTTTTTTTTTTGTGGTAGTTTGAATTCTGGTCAATCTTTTGTGTCCTTTCTGTTTGGTGCCAGCAGCTTTGTACCTCAGCTGGCAGTGAGTTTTACATTCCAGGGTTATGGGAAGGGACTGTAGGAAAAAGCTCATCTTCCTTTTGTACTGCAAAAGGAACAGCATTCAACTGAGACAAAAAGAGCACACTTTAAAGACAAGTATCAGTTAATAGTGTAGCATAAGATCTAATTTTTTTTTAGACATGGACAAACCAAGTCCCTGGGAACATGTGGTACTTTGCATAAGAGGGCAGTAAATAATTTGGCACTGATTTATTCTAGGCCAACTTAATGCAATACTATTAATATAAAAAATATTGCCACTGCATTCACCAAAATTGACAGAGTAACAGAAGCATACATGGTCTAAAAGCCATTCTAAAAAAGAAGAATTAATTTATAAAATTAAGAATAAAATATATGGAAACACTCTAAATAGATTCCTTTTAACTCAGTGTGGAGCTGGATGAAGGACAGTACCTCGACATTGCACCTGTAAAAGGTGTCAGAGGAAAGAAGGGCTATTGGGCTTTTTTAGCTCTCTTTGAAAAATATGGATTTTTATATCACACAGGCAAAGGTTTACAATGATCCTATTGCTTGTAATTTCAAATATGCTTAATGCAGAGTGCCATTAATTTCATAAGCATCATTCTGGCCATGACATTACCTACCCAGGCACCTCCCCAGGGCAGCAGGTTACCTGAGCCATGCTTCTCACTCAGTTAATGGACCTTCCTAAGGGGTACAGCTGCTCTGTGCCCCTCTGGGCCTTTAAAAACCTTCCCCCAGAGATCACTCGCTGTTGCTGTGTTCTAAACTGTTTTCAAACTCCAGCCATCTCTCTTTGAATCAAAAAACCATATACACAGAAGAGGTCCGTGGAGAGAACTGTCTGTGAAATCCTGACCTTCTGATTTCCTCTTCAAAGAAAGACTTGGATGACAGCAACAACTCCAAAATAAGCAATTGATTGATAAGATCATGAAAGTCAAGTTTATGGTTTTTTTAAAACACTTTGATGGAGCCATAAAACAATCCCCTTTGCTTCCTTTGACAGAATTTCATACAATACCTTGAAGAAATTCCAGTTTATCATAGTTGTATGCAAAGAGGACGAAAAAAACCCAAACATTAACACAATTGGGTGTGTGATTTTGAGTCTATAATTAAACACTAAGATGTATATTCTGGAGTTTGTACAATGCTGCCTTTCATACATCACTGCTCTTACTCTTTAGATGTCAATACTTTCAAACATTATTCACACAAAGTTTGACAGTGAAGCACATACAGGTCAGAGGAAGAAGCAAATAGAAGTCAGAGGAAGCAGCAAAAGGACCTCTGTGGCCCTGGCAAATTCAAAGATGTTTCATATCATCTGAGCCAGCCATGATCCCTTTCCCTGCACACTGTCCCATGGGTGAGGGGAGAATCAGCTTCCTTGAAAAGACCATTCTGATCTGTTTACCAAACTCTTCCAAGTATGTGAGGGTTTTAAAAAACACTGTTTAGAAATCTCCTTTTCCCATCTAATTTGTTTTTCCTTAAGCCACTTTTGGTTTGGTAATGGGATTTAACCACACTAGCGTCTAAACTCCATAGATGGGAGATGTTGAGATGTTTTTATTGTCAAGCATGCTGTAGATGAAGCAAATGCCTAAAGAATAAAACTGCACCATTCCCCTGCATAGGATAAATCAGAGCTGTCTTATTTAGGCTAAAAGCTAAATGCAGGGGTAAAAAGAGAAAGATGTGCAACTGTTTTTTTCTGAGTTTGCTTTACTTTGCCTTAGAAACTGTGCCTCTCCAGCACAGATTGTGGCTAGCAGGGTGGAGATCTGCACATTGCAGATACAGATGCCTCCTGGATGTTGAGAGGGTGCAGCCACTCTTAGCATCACCCAGCAACCCTTCCTGGATCCATCCCATACTGAACAATGTCTGAGATTACACAGTGCGAGCACTTAGAAAAAGGGAGTTTTCTTGAAAGGTTGTTTAAAAATGGTGAGAAAAAATGTTTTTCTGTTCCCTCATGAAATGCATCCTTTCCATGGTGATTAACATAAGCAGTCCTCTGTTCACGGGGAGCAGAGCTGATGGTCTGAGGGCATCAGCCTGTGATCATTTCTATTTCAGGAATCTGGAGAAGAGTGCCTATATGAACAACTTTACTGAAGCTGTGAACTCTGAAGCTATAAGGGAAAGAAGCACTCAGCTTGCACGAGTGCAACCCTGCAGCTTCCTTGAGCTACCCCTAATAACACACAGGGAATTGGAGGAAAAAGCAGAATTCACTCTGTGGAAGTTTTAGAATAAATTAGATTTGTTCTACCCTAGCACTAGCACTGCACCCCACAAAACAGCACAGAGCAAATTCTGCAGTCTCTGCTCCTGCTTTCCAGACTAAGTCAGAGTTTGCATCTTTATTCAGGGCCTGGAAATACAGTTAAATCAGAACTTTAATTTAGATTAATCCCACATAACACAATTTGCCCTAAAGCAAATCTCTTATGCTGGGCACAAAGCACTGACAGATTTTGTACCCAAATGTGACCCCCTCTGTTAAATATGATCATCACATTTCTATATGCAATTTTGTCATTCATATGCTAATAGGCAGATGTACACATGGTGTGTCTGTTTTGATGGTAAAACAACAAACATTACCATAATAAGGAAAAAAATCCTGTATTCATACAAAGCGGCATGCAGAAAAGATGTAATTCTTCCTAGCACTGAGCCACTCACACTTCTTCAGGAATGCTTTTAAAGGACTGGCATAATGATAATGAAATAAGAAATAAAAATATTTCTCATCCACTCCACAACAAGCCTGCAGATGTGGCAGCTCCTGATCTTCTTTCTAGTTATGACACATGACACAAATCTTCTTCCTTTCGCTGTTTTATTACAATTCTGAGTACAGTTGCCACACCACAGGATCCCATTTTCTCCCATTCCCCTCTGAATGCTGATGGCAAGGCTGTATTTTATAAACACTTCCCAATTATTTCCCTTGGGCTGGATGAGACACACACCAGTGAACACTTAAAAGTTCAGCATTTTCTCCAAGATCTGCAGCAAGTGTCTAGATGAAAGCTCTCTCTGCAGGGCACAGGGTATTTGAAACATAGATTTCCTCAGCTCCCTGCAGGATCCCACAAATACATCTGGCCAAGGAGCTCAGCTCTCCACAAACTGACAAGGTTTACATGTGCCTGTGAGGTCCCCCAAGTGCCCCAGCTCTGGTGGAGATCACGTAAGGAAGAAACCCTCAACCACCTAATGACAACCCTGGAGCATTTGTGTGCCTAAAGGCTCTGTAATCCTGGAATATTTTAATAACATCATCATCCAGTGCAATGACTAGTAACATCATGTTATGCTTAAATAGTCATTTCAATCTGCATGACCTCGTGTGTTCACTTCACACCAGACAAGGAAAACACACCCCACACATTTATTTCAGCTGTGCCACGCCAGCTGAACTTGGCAGGCCTAGAAGAAAATCTGGATCTGGAAAAACACTGTATATCAGAGGAAAAAAAAATGCTGAGACCAATCTCAATTTGCACCACTAATTTACATTCTAGTTTTGCACTGCAAGGTGATTTAAGGAGCCAAAATTAAGTATGTTAGTAAGTCATACTGTGGAAGTTAAATTGGTGAAATCCATTACTTTGTTTCTTAACACAAGTACTCAAAGAGCAGCCACAGGCACACCTCAGAGCTCAGTGTTCTTGATGCTCCATTCAGACATCTCTGATTAAGTGAAGTAAGTGCTGAAACCCATATATCAATACACAAAAATGTCTGGTAATGTAAGGAAATGCTTACAAACACCTAGTCCTGTACTCCCACTGTTCTGAAAGGTAACGTACATCTTGCAAAAATAAGTGATTTGTAACAAAAGAAACCCTTTTTTTTATTTTATTTTTTTAATAAAAAAATAAAGAGAAATCTTTGAAAAATACCACCAGATTGTAATGTGTATCCTTATCTCCAGAAAAATCACATACCAGGTGAAAAAGAGTATCTAAATGTGGACATCTCTGTTAGAGCACCTGAGCTTGCTACAACAAAGAGATCAATGGTATCACTAAATCCCATTCTGGGACTCATTTTTTGGGCTTTCAAATTATCCTGGAGCATTCAGTAGCCACAGTTCAGAGCTCGCCTTTGATTCTTGCGGAAATGAGCAGCGATTGTACATTCAGAACAAGTACAGCATATGCACAAATTTATCTTCATTATCAGTCTCTTTTCAACGACTCCAACAGTTGAAACATGCCAGATTTTGGGCTTATTTATGATACTCATGAGAGTGCAGATATGCAACTAAATATTCACACCCGCATCACTGAGACATCGCTAACTGCATTTCTTCAATTGTAAAATGGGAATAATAATGCTTAGCAGTCCACATTTCTCATTTAATGAAATAATTAACCAGAGACAATTTATGTTCCAATTTAGATACTCCTTATAACTACAGCAGAAACAAGAGACATAAGTCATGGCACAGTGTCTCCGAGGCGATTAAGTGCCACTGGCACCTGCTGAGGCACAGTGCCACAACAGAGGGGCCACTGCTCAGGTTGTGACTTTGAATCTGAGAAGAAAAAAAGAAAGAAAAAAAAAAAAAGCAAGGCCACTTGAGTTAGCACAGAAGCTTTTTCATCTTTGTGAACATTTCAATGTGTTAAATCAGCAGAGGCTGAAATTATTGACTGGTCGACCTTTATGCAGATTAGAAAGTTTCATGCAGACTCAACTCATTAGGCTACAAAGCTCAGCCGGAACAAGTTACTGGACACTGGAATGTTTCACATTAATCAAAGAGTTATGTGTAATCAATTATTTCTAAAACTCTTTTAGGAGTTACACACCTCTACAGAGCTGTGGCTGCACCATCACTGGAAGTGTCCAAGGCCATGTTGGAAAGGTTTGGAGCAATCTGTGAGACTGGAAGGTGTCCACATTGACAGCAGGGGATTGGAACTAAAGTATCTTTAAGGTCCCTTCCAACCCAAACCATTCTAAGGTTTTAGGAAATGTAGCTTTTGTCTTGAGAGACTTTGATTGGTTGGTTTTAATGTTTAGTTAGGCAATGAGAGTCAGCAGCAGGAAGGGTTGCAGAGCCCTCCAGGGTACCACACAAGGAGCATTAGAGAACATTGACCCTGATGACAACCTATGAAAACATAGCATTTACAGGATAAAGGTCACTGCCGAATGTCACCTCAGCTTTGGCTTCCAAAATCTCTGGGGTACACATTAAAGGACGTGTCCATCCACATTTTCTTTATTCTAAGCATCAGCAAAGCACTTTGCTGAGGCTAACCTAGAACTCATCACCTAACAATTTCTTCTGATTCTCTGTGAGCCATTTACAGCTATGAACATTAACACAGGAGTTTAGGAATATTTCAGAAGCCATTAGCAAAACACTCTTATTAGGATCCTCAAATACTAGAGTTCAAAAACGGCCTTTTTCAATTGTAAGGTCAGAACAAACACACAATCAAATTGCTAAACCTGTCATGCACAGGAGGTACACATCTGTGTTCCTATGGAAACCACTTTGGTTATGCTTTGGGTTGAAATTTATTCATTTCTCTATTGTTTTACCAGTTTTCAAAACTCACCTGCTCATCCAAAATTTTCAACTTCAGAGGCCAATCTCAGTTCTGGGAACAATTTCCTTGAAGCAAACAATAAAAAAAAAGGCTTTTCATTAACGAATATGGAATACACAGTGGTTTGGTTGGGATTAATGTTTGTCTAAATCTGAGAAGAAAGTGAATGCCTAAAGTTGGCATTTCTAAAATCTTGCCTGAAGTCAGTCTTGTCGTCACACTTCTTGTCTGCACCTTCAAAAAGGATGTTGTGCTACTTCAGCCATTAATTTACACAGCCTTTACTTCTCTTATTTTTACTGCAAGCTGACTGCTCAGCCAGGATTTTCCCCCCGATGTACCCATCTTGTCTGATTTTCCTTGCTACATTTACAGAAAAGTCTGTAGACATGTTATGCTTCACAAAGCTTTTTCATACATGCAGGAATTTCTATCAGTGTAGTTTGAGAAGACTGAACAAATAGCAAAATCCGGGAACTGACCCAAAGGTGCTGTCAAAAATTTAAAAACTGAAATTCTTTATTCTTCTAGATGAACATACCAATTTAATGATAAGTGGCATTCTTCTGAACTTCCATACTGCCCAAAAGAAAATAAAACCTGTTTATAGGAGATTACAGGTCCAAATGAGGAAACAGTCACTTCAATGGGTACAGTAAGCCCATCACTCACTAACCAGCACAATTTGACACCATTATTGTTGGTTATTGGAGAAGTACTTCTGATATTTGGATTACCTAGAAGTATTAAATACTTTATTATTTTCCAATGACTACTATAATAATAGATTAGATAGGCATGTCTAAACAAGGAAACAAACACTTTGAAACAGATACATTCTGTAATTAGACATTAGTTATGAGATAAATGAGTTTCCAATTTAATTTAAAATAAGAAAGCAAGAAGTCAAAACAAGGTTGCTGTTATTCCAGACTATAAATACAATATATTACATGCAGACTATTCCAGAAGAAGATAAAGTTGATATTTCTTAACTTCTACAGGCTTTCAGAGAAATTTATTAAAATTTGCCCCTCTCATTAGCATTCTTGCTCTGGAAGGAATGATATAATTTACAGACATTTTCCTAAACATTCCTGTCCCATCCCAGAGAAGCATTTCCTTCTCCAAAACATTGTGGTCCTTAAGCAGTCCCTGCAATGAAGCAGAATTGCAACCCATCAGCTTATGGGTATCTTATTTGTGGACCTTACTAAGCACTGTTTAGGAACTGTGCTTTTATTCTCCAATTTCTCTTTTTAATTTCCCCCCACATTAACCCTCAAGTTAATTACTACCTCTGGTCCAATGAGAAAGTTGGAGACACCCTTTAATTTTTGCTGTCCAAGTGCAACAGGATAAACACTGCTGTACAGACTTTAATACAGATCCAAGTACAACATGTACTCCTCATCACATTCAAAGTATTGACAAGTGAAATTCCAGGCTCCCTGTGCCTGAGGGTCAACACTACTTCTGACAAGCCCAGGCTGAAGCAACGTTGCTGGAGCTGAGCTTTTCCTGCCAGTCTTTTTATTCTTTTCTAGCTGTTTCTGTGTTGGCAAGGCTCAGTGACTTCTGTAAAATTTCCTGCGAGGATCAATGTCACTGTGCAAAGAAAAAGCTGTCTTTCTCCACCTTATCAAGCCACTCATCATATTCGCCTTAATCAGCTTTGCCACCCAAAAGTTGAGTTGCAGTGAAAACTCACCTCTGAGGCTGATGTTATGATGCCATCACTGTATTAGCAGCTACCCTGTGTGTCTTGCAGCAATAACTGCTCTGGTTAGAAACACTTTCACAGGCAAAACAGCTTTTCTAAAGAAAAGCCTTTTGTGTTCTGAAAATTCCTTTTGCAAATTTACATTGTTGGTCCTTTTTGAACTTTTGATATTTTGTGCTATGCAACAATAATGGCTTGCTCAGACACCATAGCTTTTACAAACCTTTTTCAAATAGACCATGATTTAGGCTAACCGTATATATGTGTATATCTGGCCTCAATTCTGGGACTGTCTCTTCAAGGAGACCATTCTTTTGGTGCAATTTTAGCCAAGTTTTAAAGGCTTCTTTCATAGCTCTTGCATTTTGCAGTGGCTGACTAATGTACCTTTTATTTTTTAAATACATAACAGAGAATGTGATTCAAAATCTTCTAAGACTATAATACTATTTGGACTTCCCTGTTTTCCCAAACAGATGGGACAGACTTTCAAAGGTCCTGGTCCGAATCTCTTGCTCAAAGCAGAATTAAATTCAGAGTTAAACCTGTTTGCCTGGAGCAGGACATGCTTACTGCTGGACATTGCTAAGGATGGAAATGTCACAGCTCCTCTGGGCACCACTACTACCACTGAATATTCTTTCATGATGAAATGTTTTGTTTTGTTTTGTTTTTTTTCAAGTTGGAATTTCCCTTGCTGCAAGTCATGACCACTTCCTAATGTAACCAAAATCAGAGAAAGTCTCCTCTCAAACACAGTTTGTGGAAACACTATTCCTCTCTATCCAGCTCCTCACTGCCCAGGGGCAGCATTCAAACCACTGAACTTCATATTTCATTTAAACATACACATTGCATATTGGGGGACTGATTAAGAGTTTTATTACCTTTTCTTGGTGTTTTGGGAGTTTTATTTGTTTGTTTTTTATGGGACTGGGCACAGGTTGCCAACTACCATGGTGATAATGCTTTGAGACAAACTATCTCCACTCTTCTATTTTTGAGGCAGAGTGGGGAAGCCCCTAGTTCAACTATTTTTTTTTAATTATCTTTTTACTAATTACTACAATGATGATTCAGAACTTTTAAAATTATTTGAGAAGTGTTGACAAGCATTGGTAGAGTGACTGTTATTACTGCCAACATAAAATAAGAACAGACTCTGCAAGATTTCTTTGCCATAGTGCCACAGTAGCTGGTTCCACAGGACACTGGAAATTTGTTATCAAACATCAAAGCATCATCTGACATTGCAGGTACCTTTTGAGACAGGACAACAGACAGGCAGCCTAAACCTGCTGGCCTGGCAATAGTAAGAATTTGGAGCAAGATTTCTAAAACCAGAACCTACCCACCCCACCCCACAATCCCAAATAATGCACAACTCTTGTCTGACTTTGCAGTCAGGAAGTGCAGAGAACTTTGCAATATTGATGAATAATCTAATCAGTTATTCTGGTTCCTATGCATGAAGTTATATGCCAAGCCTTTGAGTAGATTTCCAAAAATTCATGTTCCAAATCAAGTGATGCAGGTTACTTGTAGGAAATCAGCTGGCTTGGGGTGTAAAGACAGATAAGAGAGAGAACTGTGATGTCTTGGGGGAGAAAAGAGAAGAAGAAAAAGGTTGAAATGTAAAACTTCATGAGCTGTAGTGTAGAACAGCAGAGGGGTAACTTTGTAAATAGCATAAAAGATAACAATGGCTCTGAAATCCCTTTGACAGGAAAACAGAAGCACAAACAACATTAAAAATATGTGTTGATATGCTCAAAGCAACATAACAACTTTCCAGAGTAACATACATATGGATATGTGTTTCCTAAGGATTTAAAATTAACTACTTGATAGATTGAGGGGAATAACAATCTGTCATAAAGAGATCTTTTAAACAAGGCGCATATGCACTGTAATAATTTAATTGTACATCTCTGTATTTTAGAAACACATCTGACCTTCTGCACACTAAGAATTTATTGATTTTCAATAATTCTTAATGCTCAGCAGGATCCTTGATTCTCAGAGCAAGCCAACAGCAAGTGTTTGTAAATCTGTCTCTTAAATTGTAACTGCCTAAACAAAAGGTGTCTCAGCTCTTTTTTAGAGAATTTATCTTTTGAAAATTTAGCAAAGTTACGTGTGCATCTGTCAATGTCGTGTTCCATCCTTATGATTACAGTTTTATGAAAATAGCAGCCAGGCAGCCACCCAATTTCTTCCCTAAATATAGAGGCAGAGGGTGGCCATGAGTGTAACAGAGGGGCTGGAATGTTTGGAGCTGGCAGTTGGCAGTGGCATGGCTGAGGGCATCTCTGAGTAAGGACTAACCTCAGGTACAGGAACAGAGGGAACCAGCCAGGAGCAATCCCTCCTTGATTTGCTGCCTGTTAGCAGAGAGATGCTCTGCTCACAAGGGAAGTGGTGACTGGTGGCCATCGTGGCCACAGTAATCATGAAAGAATGGAGTTTAGAACCTGATGACAGGAGGGAAAGCACAAATGAAACTTGGGCATGAGGAGAGCAGATTTCAGGCTGCTCAGGGAATGAGTAAAGGCCCCTAGGAAAACACTTCTGCTGGGGGCCATCAGCATTGGTCACTTTCTAGCAAAATCTCCCAACAGCGCAGGCAACTTCAAAATGCCAGAAGACAAGCAGAAAAGGCAGGATTTAAACCCTCCAGCTGGCTTGGCTGACCAGGGATGACCTTCTGAAGCTAAGGCAAAAAGAAATAGGGTAGAACCTGTGGAAACAAGGTCAGGTGATGTGGGACAAATACAGAGATGCTGCTCACCACTGTAGAGAGAAAAATTGGTGTGGCCAGAGCTCAATTATAGTTGAAGTTGTCCAGAACTGTGGGGAACAATGAGATTACTTAAATGCATTGATAGCAAAAGGCAGTGTAGAAATAACACTGAATGTGGAATGATAAACTCCCAGTCAACCATGAACTTGCTCGGGATCTGCTGCTCCAGCTGGTGCCCTGGAAGTCTATGGGGCCTGATGGGATTCAGCTGAGAACACAAAAAGACCTGGCTGATCACCACAAGTCATCTCTCAATGATTTTTGAACAGTCTTGGGGATCTGGAGAGGTCCCAGTCGGCAATTGTCATCCCAGTTTTCAAGAAGGATGACCCTGGAAGCCATAGGCCCCTCAGTCTCACTTCTTTGCCTAGTAAAGAGGCTCTGCAGAAAAGCCTGGACAGATTAGAGCACTGGCAAACAGCAGCTCTACAGAGATCAACAAAGACACCTCGAGTCCTGGCGGCAGTTTTGGGCACCACAAACACAATAAAGAAATTAAGGCATTAGAGAGTGTCCAAAGCAGGGTTACAAAGATGGTCATGGCTCCAAGGCTGCCAGAGCTCAAGGAGAATTTAGACAATTCTCTCAGGCATGTGCTGTGATTTTTGGAGCTGTTCCATGATAGACCAAGAAGAGTTTACAATAAGACTTTGACAATCCTTCCAACAAAGGATATATTATGATTCTAAATTATTTTCCTTATACCATTCTAGGATCAAGAAGTGGCTTAAACACACATGTTATTCATAATGAAGCAGTGATGGAGTCAACAAATTAAATAAAATCAGCCCCATGCATGAGTTTCTTGAATTCTACTGAAATACTCCTCAGTCTTCAGGCTGAGCAGCCCATTGCCACGTGCATGGCAAAGGAAAAATGACATCTCCAAAGGTTCCTCTTTTTGTCCTTGACAGAAATGATGGGGCTACAGGAGATGTGTATCAGCAGGATCAGCTCTTACCTTCAAGTTCAAGGGTTTAGGATGACTGGGAAGAGGTTTATTAAAGATCAAGATGTCAAAATACTCCCTTTGCTTTTCTTATTTTGCTTATACTGTTCCTTTGATTGCTTCTGTCAATCTATTGTTTGTCTTCCCTTTGGTTTGATTTACCTCCCATCATGAATCCCCTTGTATTTCAGTCTTCTAAAGAGAGTATTTTACACCAGAGGGAACATCTCCTCAGGAAAAATTTTGTTAGATATAAAGCCTGCCTATTTTGATTTTTGAATAACACTCAGATCTTGCTTTACACATTCTCTTTGAACAGTTGCATTGTTCTGTTCATTTTATTTCTTATTTTCATTTAATCTCTAGGTATTTAAAGGTACCTAGAAGTCTTTTTTTCTGTAATCACACATTCAGAGTGGTGAGCAAACATTCCATGGTGAACATCACAGTTCTTTTTCCCAACCAAAATGAAAAGAAATGTCAGGACTGGGTTGAAAGCCAAAGGACAGGTACATGCTTTAACATATAATTTCCCAGTGGACCACAGCACAAGCTTCTGTCTCGCCAGTAAATACATCCTGGTAAACACTTTTCCTTCATTAGTAAAATATCACATTTCTCCACCAATTAAGAATATTGCTACATACTTCTTTTTAAAACACTTTATCAACTGGACTAAGCATGAATATTGAAAAAACATAATTCTCAAAAAATTGTAACAATGCTACTAATTTTTTTTCTTTTCTCGCCTTAACAGCAGCATAAATTATTCTTCAGCAAATAACATCAATTAGCAACAGAAGTAAGATGTGCTTCTATAAAAGGACATTATCTCCCCTTGGCTAATATGACCTTTTTAAAACCAAGGTAAAACTTTTAATTAAAATCTGAGTTGCTCCTAGGACTTCTTAAAACTCCGATTTTTTCATTTAATTGACGTAATTATGAAGTACCAAGCATGCCAAATTGAAAAGTAGTTTATACGTATTGCATATTGATTCATATAGGCTACATAAATTTGTATAACAAGCAGATTGATGTAAACATATTTTATTTAAAAAGTGAGACATTAAATCTATGTCCATTTGCTTTGCTGCATATTGGTTTATGAATAAAATATGTTGTTGCATGGCTGTTTTATTTGCTTGTATATAAGACAGGGGTTCATTTATTACAAATTGATTAATGCATATAATAAGTTGACTTGCAGTTGCAGAATATTAAATGTGGCAGGATTGCTTTTGGTTTTGTAAGTCATTAATTTTTTGATAGCCATACTAGTAGGATTTAAAACACATAAAAGTCTATTTGCCTTTCTTTAACTGCAAGTAACAACCATTAGAGTTGATAGGACTTCTGTGTGTAACTAGAGTCTGAAAAAATATTCTTAGACTTATATGAACTAAAGGGAGAATAAATAGAATTGGAATCTTACATGAAATTTTGGAGTAGTTTGACAGCAATGTGGAAAAAACATTCAAGTTCATAAGACAGACATACACATGTTAGATAACATTTTCAGACCAGGCAAGTGTTGCACATATTATGCAGGTATTTCCTCTTAATATTAGGCACAAATGTTGTGATTGGCCTAATAATGGACATCTTAAGCAGATTTTGAATCTCATGTCATTCTCCTCAAGCTCAGGGCACAGACTGATCAGAGGGAAGGTCTTTGGCAGGAGGAAGGGAGGGAGGCTTCTCCTCCCTCCCCAGCGTGGTCAAACAGCAGAGAGCACAGCAGTTTACAGCCACCTCACAGGTACAGCTGGTTACAGAAATATTGCCTTTATAAGCCATTTGCACCACAGCCTGCTTGCTCCATCTGTGGTTGAGCTGCTCACGTCCAGTGTGGCAAAGAACAACACAAAGAACATATTTAATTTATGAACCCAGGACCAGAGTGCCAGGCATGAGGCTCTGCCCAGCCAGTGAGGCAATTTCAGTGCTGGCAATGGAGCCGAGGTCCATCAGAGCTCCATCTGCTGACACGGACAGCAAGCTCAGCCAAAGCTCATCCAGAATTATCATATCCATAATTTCCACAGATCTTTCAATTCTGTCAAAGCTCTGAGCTAGCGACTAGTCACAAAGAAGGGAGTAAGACCAAGTTTTTCAATGGGAGATGACCAGAGCAGAATTAAAAGGAGGGGGAGAAAATGGGGAAGAGGCACTCCCCAAAAAACAAGTGAACATTTCCTCTTTGACAGCCTTTTCCATGGATTTCAATGTGGGAAGAAAAAATACTATTTATGGATGTGTTTTATATATATATTTTAGTAAGGTGAACACAGTATTACAAAGAAGATTTACAATTACATACATTAAAAACATGATGACCAGAGAGGGCTCTTTCAAGTGTCAGAACATTTCATGTCAGAACCAATGGCAGGTTTGAAAATACAGTGCCCGACAAATTAATGCCTACTTAATCTTTTCAAATGTTACATTTACTTTTAAATAAAAATGTATTTGCTGAAACACAAGAGCTCTACTGACTCCAGTGCACTCCTAACCAGAACAAATGTATCTACCCCGGAGCCCAAATATTTCAGCCAAAAAATCAATGCATTTTAACACAAGCCAATAAAATTACGTCTGAGACAAACTATTCTTATTATATCCAATACATTTCCCCTGGAATGTATGTAACACTACTGAAACCAATCTGGAGTCATTGAAACTGACTTAAATCTGGTTAAAAGGCTAAAGAAGGGGAAAACACACACACACACAGACAAAGAAATCTACTAGTGCTCCAAACCTTACTATGTTTCCAAAAAGTTGGAATATTTCTATTTTCTTTATTATGACTCTAACCTCATTCATCTCTAACCATTTAATGCACTGTCAACAACTCCATGTCCCTGCCCAAATGATATTTTAGATTGTAGCAATCTCATTTCAATCAGGCAATACACATCCTTAATAATAGAGAAAGCAGGATGGTGCAGAGGGTGTCATACTACTACTTTTTTCGTTGTTTTTTTTTATTTATTTATGTTTTCATTCTCTTTTTATTTACCAGTGGATTTTAGAAATTTCATTAAAAACAGTCCTTCAATTCTTATCTCTATTGCTTGGATGCCTCGTTGTGGGATTTCCTGTGATGGAGCAAGGAAAACACTGAGCCCAGTGGGAAACAACACCTTGACAAGCAGAGCAGGCAGATGATGTTGGTACTTCCCTCTCACATCCAGCAGTACTGACTAAACCCAGCCTGAAGCCTGTCTACACTGCCTGGCCACTTTGTACCTGATTTGTATTTTAAGCTATGCTGGAGAACACAAGGTACCACTTTTGCATCATAGAAAACGTGAGAAATAGTTTAATTTTTATTTTAGAGGGTTTTTTAAAAAACCTGACCTTTATATTTCTTGTGTTTTCTCTTCATAAATGGCCCAAGATATAAAAACTTGACTACTAACACCAGTTATAATATCTCTAGCTCTAGAGTGCCCGAAACAATGTGTACTCCCTCTAGTGTTCACAAAAATCCATTCCTAATGGTGACTAAAATGCATGAAACCAGTTTTAAAATAAGTGCAGATGGAAATTAATACATTTTGAGAATTAACAGTCACTGAATTAAATTTCACCCATTCACTTTTCAAACAGGAATTGAAAATTGATGAAGAGTTAAGGTTGAATACAGATATCATGTGAAAAAGATATACAGCCGAGAAAAGAGAAGTGTTTCATTGTTAGGCCAAAAAAAGTATCTGCTAAATTTCTCTTTGGTCACAAATCACTGCGTTTACCTTGATACACCAGTCAAGTAATTTGTGTCTGAGAAAACCACTAACACTATAAATTCACAATTAGATTAAAATCAATTATTTAAATCAAAGTTTTCTGCTTGTTGGTTTAAATCAGAGTTAAATCACTTTGATTTATGTCAATTCACCTTATTGAACCCTTTAATCTTTCAGTCAATGACAAAGCTGCCATTGACTTGGAGCGGATGGTTCAGGAGGATTCCCTTAGGCTGCACAAACCAAACTCCTGCCTGACCTGCCAGAATCACGTTCAGACAATTATCAGCCCCATCTGATAAATTAGTTTTATAGACTGACACAGACAATGTCAGGAATTACAGCACCTCGTGCTGTAACACTCAAGTAACACGCAGGCAGAATCTTTGCCCGTGTCAGCCCTGCATGTTCATCTTTTCCCAAGCCCTGGTTCAAAGCTAACTTGTTTTTTTCTTGGCATAAAAACCCAGATCCAGTTCCATATACATCACTCTGGTTGAAGCAGTGCAGAACTCTGTTCCCATCTGATCAGGCCCCATCTGTCCACTCATGGAATACTGGCAGGTCAGGGTCTAAAAGTTTCCTGCATTTGATTTGTTTATTTCTGTAATTAAAAATGCAGCACTTTTAATAAAATCTGGATAATGTTCTACTGCCATTGCAGTGGAAGAGAAAGATCTATTATTCACAATGCTCTCTGAACTCATGCCTGGATTTTGCCAACATATTAATTTTCACTATTTTTTTTCCAAGGAAAAAGAAAAGATCTTTGGAAGAGAATCAAAGCAGTGAGCATACACAATAAACACACATGCAAATCCAAATCTGAAAATGTTTTCAGCTAAAAATAGGACTGCAAATAAAAACAGAAAGGCAATTTGAACAATCAAATTAAATAATCCAATTAAAAAAAACTAATTCATATATTCCCACGGGTGTCTTGATGAGCTCTTAATGGAGGCCCAAGCTAACTGAAATTGTACCATTAATTTAACAAATCAAAATGATTCTTACTCCCCCAACCCCACCTTCCCCAACATGGCTGTTTTGCTAGAAATCCCATCTTTATATATTTGAGCTATTCCATTTTAAATAGCCATTTCTGAGCATCCAAAGGGTTTTTGTGAGCAGTTGCATCTTTCTGGGAACTGCATGTAGTTCTGATTAACACTGATAAAATAAAATCAGAATCTACCACCCATAATGAGGCAATTATCTTGCAAGCTAAAAATAAAAATGAAAAATCCAATTAAATTACTTCATTCTCACTAATACTGACCAGTTGTTTTTCCCAGCACTTTTGTCTCAGAAAACATGCACAAGTGATCATGTAATTTGCACCCAGAAACATTGCATATATGCTGCTGTATATATATATATATATATATTTGGGATCTAATTTCACACTTTATGGATAGATATTTAAGAAAAATTGAGCTCTATTTTCATAAATATATATATATATTTTTTTTTTACATTTTTCTTACCTCTTCTGGATAACATCAGTAACAACAGCATTACCATATGGTCAAGGTGGTCAAGAAATCAGTAGCTTATTACCCATGATCACACAAAACTGCAGATGAATTATACAATTTGTCTTTATAGGCCACATTGTGGTGACTACACTAGCATTGTCCCCATGGTTACACCTTGATTAATTCCTGAATTATGTGCAGAACTTCAGCATAAGCAGCTGCTAGGCAAGAACCCAACGTAAACATGGTACCCTGCTTAACTGGGATATCCTATTGAATTATCCTTTATTGTATCACCAGAATGCTATTAATAGTGACACTTTCAATAAGCTGCATTTTTGAAAGTGAACTAGAAATCACCACAGTGGTAAAGCACTTAGAAGTTATTGCTATACCACTGAAGAAATACAAACACAGTTATTAGATGCATTTTTAAAGGGAGACTTATTTTTTCTCCCCATATGATTTACTACACTCACGGTTTTTACGTCTTAAGGTGTTGATTGAACAACACAAAGATTGTGCTTACTTGGCAAGATAATTCTAAATTGCTGATGCCAAGCATAGCACACTAAAGACAAAGCTATTAGGATGTTAAAGATTATAGTGGGAAATAAACAGCTAAACACAAAGAGAACAGCGTGGGATGGAAGAGGTTCATCAACCCAGTCCAAAGGCAGGCTGGTCCAAGAGCAAATGCAAACAATAAATAAGGAGTGGGGGTTTGTGAACACAGAACTTTTCACCATGGGTGCTGTGTCAGAAAGGGATCCTTTTCAGAGCTGCTTTAAAACATCTGTCCAGAAGGTGTGAAGATAAAGCTCACACCAAAACCACCTCAGAGACTTCTGCTGCAGCAAAAGTATAAAAAGGGCAGAGAAACTAGGGGCATGCAGAGGTCAAAGAAAACAAGAAAACAAGGACAAAGTTCACCTGGTGGATGCCCTCCTTGTCTTCCAGCAGGTTTTGCTCTGCATCTGTGCAGAATCAGATACATGGATTTGGGCCAAGGAATACAGTTATCACTTTATTGAACAATATTTATCGAGCTTTTTTCAAAATTTATTTTAGCAAAAAGGGTGAAGCTCCAGGGATGGTTATTCCAGGATAAATACAGGAGCTTTATAGAGGGAAGCTGCTAATGTAGAACAAGGAAGGAAAAAGAAAATATTGTAAATAAATTAAGGTCATCTCCCACCTTTTATTCATCCTTTTTTCCCTAAAACTACCTATCTCACCCTAACATTGTTTTGATTTAAGACTTAAGGATTCTTCTGGTCACTTTACCCACTACAAGTTGAGTCAGACTTCCCACTCTTTCATGTTATCATGCTGAGAGAAACCTGTCCTTTTCTTTTTTTTTTTTCCCCTCCATTTTACCACCTACTCAAAGTGTTCCAGTTTGTTCACCTTTGGATCCCCTTTCATCACCAGTTAAGAGGTGACATTTGAAGTCTGGCAGTTCCTCATGTTCATAGAGTGGGTGTCTTAATCTCATCTGAAGACAAATTTTTATTTATTTGTGTGCTCTCTTCTAGAAAGCATCGTTTTTTCCAGAAAACCCCTGAATCAACATACACCCAATGTACATCTCATCCTCTTTTGGTAACTGATCCTTCACTTAAGAAAGAATTCAATTTTGCAGGTTCAAGAAAAATCAGCTTGCAAAGGCAAATTAAGTGAAAAATGTATTATACTTGAGAATGCAATTGTAATTTATCTCATTTATAAGATTATTCACTGAACAATGACTTTGGGAATATCTTGTGAAGGTGAGTTTTACATGTCTATTAGCTGCCAATCCTGAATCTTTTCCCTCACCCTACTCCCTAATCGGCAAGAGCTGTAGTAGCAATTTGTCTTTAGTTTTTGTTAGTCCTGGCTTACCATGCAAGGGGAAGAGGAAGCAATTCTTAATCTCTGTCTAGCTAAGAACAAAAGGAAATAATACAAGTGAGGCACAGGTGAGCCCTCTCTACAGCCCCAGTGCCCTGCCTGTGATCAGCAGACCAGAAATAAGGAGACCATGGGGAAGAAAATCCATTTCCAAGCAGGTTGCAGGAATAAGGATGCCAGGTGGAAGGATGGCATGCTCTCACTGTGTTTGTTCTCAGGTTTGTAGCTAAGATGGTTTAAGGACTTGGCATGGGAAAGACGAGAGCTCCCCCAGGAGCCTGGCTTTGGGCTCACCTGGGCACAGGCTGCTCTGGAGAGGGCTCTGCCTGGCCAAGGAACGGCTTACAAACACCACCTCACCTTCAGGAGTGGTGGAGCTTGGACTGTTTTCAGCAAGGAACTGAAACAAATGCATTTTCCATGCAGGCAGACTGCCTCTCCTGGTGGCCAGGGCCAGGAGAGGCCTCTCTTGCCTGCAAAGAAGTTATAAATAGCAGTATTATTCATGCACTGATAGCAGATATTCCAACACGTCTCAAAGACAGTGACTGCAAACCAAGGCAGAGCAATACACAGAAATCCACAGCATTCCTAAAATAACCTCTTGTTTGTAGCTCTTGGACAAGGCGCAGCTGCATCCTCCTGGTACAGCAGAAATGTCAAAGGCATCCTCCTCTTTACCCATGTGGATGAACCTGCTAAGAGAAGCCGTGCTGCCGGAGCAAATCAGGTACAGTTTCAAACAGAGATTAAGTGACTTTCATAAGCTGCAAAGAACACTGGAATAAGGGGAATGAAAGGGAGGAAAGATTAAAAGAAAGGTGAAGAGGTGACCTCCTTTGATGAAAAAATGAACAGGTTAAAAAATATGAAGAAAGCACATCCGAAATCCAGAAGCTCAAGCCCTTCTAGTAGTATTCAGACAAACCCCAAATCGGAACAGAATGGTAAGGCTGCTGGAATCAAGAGATGTCATTTTTGTGAAATACTATTTAGCAATAGTTAATATTCTAGATGTATGTAGCAAAATGTTTTTCCCCTCAGACTTTCAATAAATACTTTTTTAAAGCCTAACTGTTAGTATACGTTTTGTATATGTGAGACAGGCTTATGAAAATTAGTTTCTAATTAAAGAAAAATCAACAGGTGGTACACTATAGGCAAGTCTTTATTTTCCTCATTAATTATAGGGCTTTGCCTGAAAATTCTTATGTGATTCAAAGAGTTTGCAATTTAGACATGACAACTCTGAAAAAGTCACAAGAAATATGTTTAAACTGGATTGTCCCTAACAACATCATTAATGACAGATGAAATACATATATATACAAGGCAAAAATTTGGAACAACTTATGTTTCCTAATTTTTACAAGAATAACAATTTTTTCAGACACTGAGATTGTAATTACCTTCTGTTAACAAGGTATTTTAATTCATACACACAAACAAAAGACTTGCTGGCTGCAACTACATGTGCAGCTTTGCACAGGGAATCACAGGATTACTTCTTGTTAAATGTGAAGTGCTGGAACTCTCTGTGCGGAGTATTACAAATAAAAATATCAGTAAACTGAGCTGCACACAGACTGGATCCTAGTGAGGAAAAGCCACACAAGAGTAAAAGTGAGTCTTCCTCACCCCAGCCCTCCAAAGCACATTCACCTTAATGTGCTTTTTTACATGACAAGTACAACTTCCATCTAGCTGACTTTACCTTCCCTAACCCTTGGCTGAGAAACAGGATGGACTGGGCATGACTTCTGGAATACAGGGCTCAGACACAGAGGGAGTTTTGTTCTTGGCTACACAGAACACGATTTCAGCAGTGTTTTCTCTCCCAGGAACTGTCAGAGGCAACTTCAGCCACAGCAGCACTGGCAGAACCCATTCTGGGCAAAAAAAAATCCCAGAGTACCTCAGACCCTACTTTGGGGATTTTTAACCAGCACTAAATTAACTCCACACCCCCTGGACTCACCCACAGCAATATCTGGGGGTAAACAATGAGTACAATAACTCAATAATATGTTTTTAGTTGGTGATCACACATGAAAGGTGATGATGCCACAACTCAAGAGGAGCAGGCTGACATGTAAATGCATGGGTTTTGGCCTTGTGCAAATAAGGCACAGTTTACTGTAGGCTGATTTTTCTCTGTGCGATATCTGGATTAGCAATTAACATTTTAATTAAAGATGGATTAACAAATATTAGGAAAATTACATCTGAAACTGTTCAATTTAAAATCCACCATATATACACAGATAAACATGTCATTAAGTGCAAGTCATTTTCTGGTCTGTGTAAAAATGATACGATTTATGCCTTTGAGAGACAGCATAATAATTTGATATTATTATACATGGAGATAACTACTGAACAAATATAATACATGGGGAATTTTTTTTTAAGAAGCTATATAATTATCATTAAGCTTTAGATGTTCATTTAGTGGAAGTTCTGACTGCAGTTCAAGCTATAGACTAGTTGAACTTAGCTATGCTCAAACAGAGCATGGTGGTGAAGGAGGACACACTGTTCTAAATGTAAATTGTATTAGCAACAACATATTGAGGTTTCTGTACTCTTTGTTCCATTTGTGGGTTTTTGCCACTAGAATAAATCACAGCATGCTTTCTGTTCTTGTAGTAATCTTTGCAGGGAGAAGCCAGAATCTGCACCATGTGCTTTTCACTCTGCATCTGGTCTCCTTTTGTCGAGGCACTGGGTTCTGGGGTTGCTTTTTCTGCTGTGTTTTTCTGCGAGGGTAAAACCTCCTAATCGCCATCTCACCTTCTTACCAGAGAAGGCAACATTATGATCTGAGAATAAGTGGCAGTAATGGCCAAGCAAGTAAAATAGAGAATAGGAAAAAGAACATAATGTGTGGAATATTTGGACCTATTTACTAGTCATTAAAATTATAGGTAAATTGCACTTTCAGCATAGTCACAGAAAGGAACTAGGACTAGCACAATTATGGCAAACAGTATTATCAGAACCTGCAAAAAACTTAACTGTTCTCATCAGCACCTTTTAAACCAATCTGGATATGGCTCAATGATTTTGCATTTGTAAAAATTTACTATACTTGGATGAGTAGTAAATAGCATAATACATACAATGAAGCATTGATTTATAAAGCCAGCCTTTTCACTCTTTAGTCCCAAGGTGGTTTAGCTTTCAATAAAACACTCAGAAGAAATTAATCCAGAACATTATATAGCACACTTTCTAAAGCAGTAGCAAACAAAACAAAAAAAATTCTTTAAGCCAAATAACTTCAAAATGGCAAAGCTTTCTGGTTATATAGTTGCCAAGCATCTCCCTGGGTTTAACTTCACTGACATGAGTAGTGACAAAGAAATTTATTTCTGACAGGTACTGAGGTGGCAGAGCACCCACTGGTGGGTAGAGATACACCAACGAGCAGCAACTGCAACAATTCACAGCTAAACAAACAAGAAAACGGAATACCTTTGGAAAGGGAAAAAACCTTTTCATCCAGGCCAATGTTTAAGGCAATATTTATATAGGTCATGTCAGATTTGACTATGACTCCTTTCTGTATATCAAAGTCATACATCTAAAAACTCACATTCAGTGTTCGGAAGGAAGAGGAGACTCAACAATAAAGTCTCTTGTGTCTACAAAGCAACTAGAAAGCACTGAGGCAGCAGAAATGCATTTTAGAGCTGCTCACTTGAGTTTAAACATGACACTTTGTCATTTCATGGGCAAGCAACAACAGAGCAATACTCACAATACAGAGTGCTTAATCTGACACCATCCGTCCTAAAGGGCTTTTCCAACATCTTCTTGTTTGGGTTTTTTTTTTTTTTGGTTGTTGTTTTTTTTTTGTTTTTTGCTTGTTTGTTTTGTTTTCCAAAAATACTGGTGTCAGTCTTTGTTTGGGGACACTGAGGTTCAAAGCCTCAGGCTTGGAACTACCTTACCCACATTTAACTGTGCAAATGTTGGCACTGGACAAAAACAGGGCCCATGTAGAAAGGCAGGGATAGGGTGAATTGGTTCCTGAGTGGAAACTTTTCTTTCCTTCCCAGGCAGCCTCATGATTGTAGCAGACAGCAGTGGCAAAGCAAATACAGCCTCAGAGTCTTTCTGAAAAATACAACTGCATGATTTAACATCTTTATGGTACTGAAAGCCATTACACAGCCTGGCCACAAACCACAGCCAGCTCCTCTGCAGAGGCAAATCCCTGCAGCCACCTCCAAGACTGTATCCCAGCAGGCATGTCTGTATTCCTACCGGGTGTCCGAGTATGTAATAAACTATTCCCATCCATTGTGAAGTTCTTGGATGTGAATTTCAGAAGCACAGGCCCCATACATTTCCACTGTAAACACTGTAGTGTTTGCACCTGTTCTTTCTGTAAATGTTTTGACTCGTCCTCAGAGCATCCTTTAAAATTGCCAAAGAACCAACACCTCCTCGATTCTTTAACTTGTCAAGTCATGCACTGCTATTAACATTGCAGGAATAAAAGCAGAAACAAACAAAACCTCAGCTGCATTATTGGAAGAAGAGAAATACAAAGTGCTGGTCATAAATTACACTGAAAGGGAAGTTTTAAAATGCCCTCACAGAAGTTGCTGCAATGTTTTGAGGGGAGAGAGGGTATTTGGAAGTGGCACATGTGCTGCCTGAAGCTGAGCTGTCATAGCAACAACCTCATTAAAGCACCCCTCTTGGGAATGTTAACCTGTATTCCAACTGTGGAAAGATGTCGTTTATAATGCGACTTAATTCAGTTAAGAGTCAAAGTATAGTAGACAGGAGAAAAGTGAAACTGCTAATTTAAGGAATTCATAAATGAACATGAATACCATATCAAACAACTGTGAAGAAATCTGGCTTTTCCTCTCATCTTCTTCCATTCCCTGAGACCACCACACCACTATTTCAGTCTTTAAGACTATGATTTATAAGTTATTGGCAATTCCTCTTTCCTTGCCACCATTCCTCTAACCAGGGCTCAGGATGTGGCTCTTTTCTTATCTTGCCACCCCTACACAGAAGGTATCACCATCTCAACTGCTCACTCTTAACTGTCTCCAGCTCTCACACTGAGCTCCTGCCCCAGCAACTCACCCCACAAACAATCCCACAGCAGGATCTACTCTGCTCCTCTACTGCACCATCCTCAATGTGCTCCCTTCAGTATCCATCTTTCCCCCAGAATGCCCCAAAAATGGCAATTCAAATGAACATTATGATCCTTAAAAAGAAACATCTGCCAATATCCAAAGCTGCCTGGATATGATACTCATCACTTCTCTAATGGAGTGGCTGTGCAGCAGCCGAATAAATTAATTCATATTTGGATTTCACTTTTAAAGATTTACAATTTAATAACTGATTGACAACAATAATGCATCAGTGGAATATGTTTTGGAAGGACCTTGCAGTTTTTAGAGGAGTAGAGATAATTGCAGATGAAAAATGAAAGAAAAAGGCACTGCTTAGTAAATGAGTCGTTAACCTTTCAACCCGAGAGCTCCCGCTGGAAGCCTGACCAGAGGGACTGCAAGAGCTCCAGCAGCTGCAAGAGAGAGAATAAAGTTAATTCAATAGTTTTGGATTTCTTTTCATTCTTTTAAACACTTCCAAACTTGGTCTCCATCTCCCCAAAACAGTTGCTTGCCACAGCATTTTATGCATCACGAGGCAGGCTCATATTTCTCCCCTCAGTAGATCTCCCAGTGAAGGTGAGCTTTACATATCCTTGCCCATAATGTGCTGTCTGCAGCATTCTAAGCTAAAACACAAACGAGTCATTTGGTATCAGTGCTTTGACCTTGAGTGACAAAAATCACAATTTTTCCCTTTGTGCTTTCAGCAGGAACAATCTCCTCAAAGGCCAGGGAGATGCAGCCTGCAGGGCAGTGCTCCTCCCATGGGAAGCTGGAAGAGGAACAGCGATCAGCAAAGCACACAAACTCTCAGTTTTAACTTCTGTGGATCCCAGAATGTGTCTGAAGTCATGATACATAGTGCTATCTCTCAGTCAAGATTGCTTGGACAAATTACATGAATGTTTGCATAAATCAGCTCTCCATAAGCCTCATTAAATCTTGTAAGGCCTTAATCCACAAACTTGATTCGAATTTTGGTACAAATTTGAAGACTTGCAGCTCTGTATTTGGATCACAGCTTACAGTGTTATTGCTTAGAATAACAACATAATACAGAGACTAAGCAATAAAAGTATCTGAGACTTGCATAAAATAGGTTATTTACATCAGGCTCCTGATATGACTTGAGTTAAAAAGAAAATACTGTTCATATTTGTACTGATTTCAGTTATCCTGCACAGCCACACTTACGAGAAGATACACAAAATACAATTATTATCTTCTGGTTTGCTGGTTTGTTAAAACAAGCCATCTCTGCAGTTCAAGGTATGGTTTTATCCAGTACACATGGATCCGTACAAGACTTTCTGTATTAATGTGTTTATTTGTTAACTGTTGGCAG
Source organism: Toxostoma redivivum (assembly GCA_013397375.1). NCBI lineage: Eukaryota > Metazoa > Chordata > Aves > Passeriformes > Mimidae > Toxostoma > Toxostoma redivivum. The sequence goes on along the minus strand of VXBI01005646.1, from coordinate 762,958 downwards.
ACTTGCACAAGAGTATGTTTGCAGCCAGTCGCAACTTACAGATTTTACAATAAAAAGGGAGAAATATTGGCCAGATAGTTAATTAAATGGCACTGAAACAGTTTTTTTCCCCTTTCACAAATTCCAGTTAGTATTCCAAACCTGTCTTAGGTGCTCCAATGACATGAAAACCAATAAATCTTCATTTATTGTCAGTAGATTTCTAACCTGGCTGTTTTAAACAGCATGATGAACACATTTTAGCAGAATATATTAGCTGTTCCAGTTTAATATGAGGGAGATTGATGAAGTCTTTCTTTTTTTCCTGTGTATGAAGCACAACACCCAGGGAAGAAAATTCTTTGGATTTTCTTTCTTCAGCAACACCATTGCCTTTACAGGGACACCATTTTTCCTCTTTGGACTATTACTAGCCAGTCTTCTGCAAAAGAAGTTTCCACTGAATTTCAAGAGCTTTATCAGCACCCACCTGATGAGAGAGTGGGAGGAAGAACAACCTCAGCCTCAAGGACTGTACTGCTGTGCCCGAGCTCTGCACAGGTTTTCCCTCCCTATCTCTATCCTTGGGTCCAAAGCCAACACAAACTGAATGTGGTCATCTGGCTCTGACAGGGATTGAGGTCTGAGGAGGGGGCACCCTCCTCTGGGGAAGAGTCAGGGTACAGCCCAGGTGGGCCAGAAAAATACAAATGCTTTTTTTTTTTTTTTTCCTTAAGGAGAACACTTAGCTGACATTTAAAATTGCTGCAAGAACTAATCCTATTCTTAATGCCCGAATCATTCACATGAAGAACCAGAAGTTGCTCATACCATGAGCAACTCTTCTCCATCACCATTACAGCAGAAGCATGAGCCCAACCCCATTCCTTCCAGAGGTGCTTTACTACCTAGTCCCAGCTGCTCAGGTATTTTCCTTTCAAAATAATTTACCAGTTTTTCCAAAATTTTCCCCAGCCCCTTGTGTAGAAAAGGCTGCAAAGGGAGGCAGTAATTGTGACCTTGGCAAATGTACGAGCCCCAGAAGTCCAGCAGGAAGGAGATGTTTTGAGAGGAGTTTCTCCCCCAGGTATGGGTATGCATAACGTTACTGGCTAATGAAATTCATACTCATACTTCCCACTTACTCCTTCTGTGGGATATCCTTTTGGATGTTTTGTGGTCCAACAGACTTTGATATCTAAGAACCTGTTAGTCTGCTTTTTATTCCTCTTGTAATTAGAACAAATGTTCAGGTTATTGAGAGAATTAAGAAAATCAATATTAATGAGCTTTTGGACTATGTTATTAGACTGTTTCAGCCAACAACTGCAAAGTACACTGGCTTACTTTGACAGGGTTTTGGGTTTGTCTGTTGGTTTTAAACACTAACAGACTTCTCAGGGGAAAAAAAAAAAAAAAAAAGTAAGTCTGCACACCCAAGCTGGCCAAATTGTAAAAACTCAGTTTATGCCAATAATTTTTCAGTCCTGCCCCTAAAAACAAAAGATGTCTAAAGAATGGAGCACTATACCAAATACATTTTTGAGCTATGTACTTACATTAAATATAACCAATTGCTTTAAAGGGCAACCATTCCCACAGCACAAAGTTCACATAAATTTTCCCCACAAGTCCCAAATGCAAACACTATCTGCAAAGTCCACACGCTTTGTATTTCACCAAAGCTTTGCAGAATACATTTAGCATAAGAGAAAACAGAGTTAGGTTTTACTCTTCACTTCATCTTTTCTGACAGAAAGGTGTCAACAGAAAGGTGCTGACAGGAAAGCTGGCTGCAGCCCATGCAACTTTATTACTGAAGTATGGGGGGGATTACTTGCTGTTATGGAAACATCACTGCACTACTGCTGACTTCATTTTTTCCCTCCTTACAGTGGTAGTGTCTTCTATTGGGATGAGTTACTTTTAACCTTCAGTTATTTATCAGTGGGTGGGGGGGACGACAGAAAAAAAGAATTCTTTAAGTCCAGAATAGGGCAGGTGAATGCAAAATACATCCGTGCAGAATTGAAGTCCCACAGTGGGTTACCATTCTTTTCTATAAAAATTAGATCTGGATCATCCATGAACTCTTCACTAATACACTCATTCCCAAAGCAAGTACTTCAAGAAGCCTCCTGTATTTTCAGGAAAGAAAGAAGAGATGTTGATTTCCCCATGGTTTATCAAAGACAATACTTGCACATACCAAATGTTACTGCTTAACTCTTCACGTATTCAGCAGCACAAGCTCTTTTTGGTTCAGAAGCACTGTGCAGACTGTTAGGGTTTTTTTCATACTGAACACGGCCTTATTAGCTTCCCATCAAATAAAATAGTGCTGTAATTTAACAACTAACCCTCCGCCATTCACTTACAGTTTTCTTTTTTACCCTGTGGCTGCAAACCCCAATTGAAAACACAGCATTTGACAGGCATCTGTACCATCAACATCTGTGACTCTCCAATGAGCTTTGCAGCACCTGGGCTCCTGAAACTGTAAGAGAATTTCCCAAACCTGAGATTTTGTAAATTTGATAGGGATGAAAAAAAGGGAAAAAAGAAACCAGAATTCATGATGTGAAATGAGATGCAAACTAGCTTGAGTCACCATTCTGCTGGCCCACAAGCACAAAGCCTGTGGGCAGCTTATGCTTCTCAGGTGTCCTATGATATACAATCCAAGATTTCCGCTCAGGTGGGGCAACTTTTCCACTCAAATGGAAACCGGATACCAAATGAAATGAAACCAAGATTTATTTATTTTTTTTTTAATACTAGTGAGGGGAAATTACTCATGTGCATCCATAACCAGGCAGTGGTAAGCAGTTCAAGATGACCATCCTCAGCAGACAAGTCTTTCCTCCCCAAAAATTAGCAGAATAATCATCAGCTGACTTCAAGAACAAGCACTCTGCTGTGTTAATTTACTCCTAGTACCACACCAAGGACATGCTGTGCTATCTTTAGAAAAAACTGGCTACTGTGGGGTGAAGCAGACTGTTGATATATTACGCTCTGACATTTTTCATTAAGATATATAAACTTGTGGAAGACGCGCTGTTGAATTTGCATATTTGCATCATGCTTTTCATAGACACGTAAACAGCCTTTAATGCACTTAAATTACTTTGAGCTGCTGGATTAGCAAAGGGCATGCAGTGGAAAGATCCGAGTTGTGCCACACCTACAAAGCCTCAGCACTCATTTTATCAAATGCTTTTAGTTATGCTCACAGCCACTTATTAAATGCTCCTGAATTTTGAAGTCTTTTGCTGGTAAGTCTTCAGAGCAGCAGTCAGCTGCAGAATGGCAATCATGGGCAATGACTGAGAGTTTAGTTATGTTACAACTTTTTGTGAGGCACTTCTGACACAGTATGATGCCACCGTGGGAAGACAGGCCACCAATTAATGTAAATCAGCGTGGTTTCATCAAGGAGCATTTAACAATTCTAACTGACATAAAATCATAACATGGTTCATATACTCATTACTGAACACCACTAATTGGTGTGGGGAGTTATGCTGATTTCAGAAAAAAGTATAGAACTTATGAATTGTTCCGAGAATATTCCACATCAAAGGCAGCAATAGCATTGGAAATACAAGCAGGCTTTATACACTTGAATGTGCTTTAAATACTCAACCTCACAGTTTGTATCAGAGCCGTATTTCAGAATTTTGTCATCATCTGTTGACAACCATCTGCTTCAAACTTCTTACCGCCTTGAGAATGGCCAAAATTGGATACTGACAGAGAGAATTTCTGCACAGAAAGCAAACTATTCACAGGACAAAATAAGTGTCAAAGGCTGGAGACCTGGACACACAGGCCCAGAAATCTGAGGTAAATAAGAAAATTATTGAAATTTAGATCTGACACTCTCCTGCAATACTACTAGAGATGCAGTTCACAGGTCTCTGAAAATGCAGAAGTAGCAGATTAGCTGACACCAATTCTCCAGAGGAGTATAATCTACAGAGTAAATAGGTAATATTGTGTACTGTCAACTCTGTTCAACTCACAGCCACTAGAAACACAGAGAAAGAAATGTAACACAGCAAGTCCAAGCTGAGGAATTCATTCACATGGGTCTGTACACACACACTGACCTGAAAAGCTTGCTCCAGTTTGAAGAAATGTGATAATGGGCCACTTGGGTCAGGGCATCAAATTCTATCTGCTGAAAAAAGCCCTGGTACTCCTGGCTTTGCTGTACTTAGCACAGCACCTTTCATGGCTCCCCTTCTATAGACAAGGCTTTATATACATATGGATATATGTGCAATATATTCTCATAGGGATATATGTGCCATACATTCTCACAGAAGTGGTTTACAGCAGCCCTACAGCATCACCTGCTCAGGTGAGTTTTCAAAGCTTTTTTTTGCTCTAACACAGAACACAGCTTTGTTTCTACCAAAGGCATACCAGCAATTCAACCCACGAGCTGTAGGCCTGGGACAGTGCTTAAGTTTTCACACTTCTATAATCTTGACCTGCTTCATCACCCTTGCACAGGATTTAATGTTGCAGCCTCAAGAGTCTTGCCTAAGACGCTGTACTTTAAGATGGAGAAACCATTTGCTGCTCACCATTCTTTCTGAAATCTAAATATAAAAATAAAAACACTTGGCTTAGGACGTGGGCCCAAGGGGAACAAATTCCATTTTGCAGCCTTCCTCCACTCCTTGCACTCTTAAACTCCCACTGCCTGCAAACATCCCTCAGAAAAAAACAACCTCAATAGTTACACAAAATAAACCTGTTTTAAACCAAATGTTTCTGATTAATTTGGAAGGCAGACCAGTTTCCCTCCAGGAGATATATGACTATCAGCACTAGAGAACATACAGACTTGACCTACCCCTCATTATACTTTACTAAATACTGCTAGAAAAACAGCTGCTTTAGGACAGGCTCCAAAAGAAGGTCAAGTGTGCTCATCTTTGGATAAATCTGCAAAGATTCATAGGGAACTGATATGCTGACTGAGAAGGTGCCACCTTTATAGTCCTTCCTACATCTCCAAAGCCAATACACATGTTTCATGAAGAAAAGGGTAGTGCATAATTTAGAAGACCAGCAGATTCTTAAGTATAGCAAAACTAGGTCCAACGCAATGACTTGCAAATAGCAGACCATACACATCTTAGCATATTGAGCTGTCTGGAATTTTCTCTGGTTTTCTGACCTCACAGGAAGGCAGTCTCCTTGCAAAAATTGATGTTTTTACATGAAAAAATATCAAAATAACTTTATTAAAAATTACTTATGTAATAACCCCTTTTACAAATTCTGAAATGAGAAGTTATCATGCATTTGATGCACATAAATTAAAATTAGGTAAGAGAAATATAAATATGGGGTCAGTTTAAGAAACCCAACAAAAGCAAACCAAATATTGGAATAGAAGTATTTCAAGAAATATGTATTACTTGCATAAAAGTCATAGGACAATACAGACATCTTAATTTAATTAGAGGTCCTCTAATTAAGAATGTCTAGTGAAATTTTAATAAAATTGTTCAAAGTTCCTTTGTCCTTGCATGCAACCTGATTCTATTACATCAAGGACAAAACAAAGAATCCATCAACTTCAGTGGTCTTGATGAAGGTCTGAAATCTATTTGTTTACAAAACATAAAAAATGTTTTGCTCCAGAGAAGAAAAAGTCTCATTGGCAAATGACACACTTTGATTTCCTAAGCACACAGTTTTACACAAATACCAATATACTTTGGGTAAATCAGTCTGTGTTTGCATATGCAAAAGAGCATCCAACCAGCAATGAACTTACTTTGCTCTCTCCTCTTTTATCTTCACTGTATTTGGAAGAAAAAAGAGGCAGGTGTTTTGTGGAAATCTACCTATCTTGTAGAAAATTGCTGTGATTTTTCGTGATCTTGTGGCATTAGCGTAACTTTTTCAAACTTGCATTTTTATGACTACACAATGCTACAGCATTTCTACAAAAGAAATTATACAATAAGAGGAGCATACCAAAAACAGTGGATTTTTGGTACTTCCAGTGTCTTAAAATTATTCAGAAGAACTTTGCTTGGGGAAAAATACTTTCCTGCATGTTAAGAGAGGTGGAGGCCCAAGTGTTCTACATGCTATCACAGCCTCTAAGAACATTACGAACAGCAGCCCAAACTATTTGACAATATCAAAATGGTACTTTAAGAAAGTATCACTGACAAGATATTTTTGTTAGTTTCCAGGCAGGTAAGTTACAATCACAAAGCTTTAGAAGAAAGCCATGTGGGAATTTTTGTGGGAGCATGTCCATGTCACAGAACAATCTTCTAGACAGAGCATCTCACATAAAAACACTGCATTTGCAGAGCGTTGCATCAGCATTTGTCTTGCTTGCACATGGCCTATCCTCACCCCAAAATACCACTGCAAAAACCAAAACTGCACCTTTTCATCCCCTCTGCTCATTCGAGGAAAAACATGAGTGACTCTTATGAAGTGCTGTTAAAAACAGAGCTCTACAGTAGTGAAAACTTTGAGGAATATATATATATATATATTATTTTGACAGTTTAGATTTTGGCTTCTAACACTTATTCTATTGCACTTGAAGTGTAAGTCATTCAAGAGCGCCAAGCCCAAAAGTTACCAAGGGATGTCCTACAGACACCCAGGCAATAGGTAACCCAAAATACATGGATATTTCCAAATAAAGGAAATAGGTACATCCTTGTTTCTGAAGAGAAGCTGAGTTTCAGCTGTCTGGCTCCTCTGGAAGGCCTCATCACTCAGCAGGAAGCAGCAGGAGAGGTGTTTAGGAGCATCGGGCGGGTTGGGAAGCGCATTTCAGGATGCAACGTACCATATCTAGAACTCGTAATGCTGTAATCTGTTTTTCCACCTCAGAGAATTAGGCTGTATTTCCAACTGCATGGAAATAAAAATCTCCAAGCGTACCTCACTTCCAGACTGGCATTACATCATCTCTAAAAAGCCCTATTACTTAGCAGCACACTCTGCATATTGCAGTGTTTTGTTATTAATACACCATTGCAATTTATGGCAAAATGGTCAATAAAAATGCGGTTTCTGAAGAGACAAACAGCCTTCTCTCCAGCATGCAGCCCTAGCCTCAGAATGCCAGGGCTCATAACCACCACACACAGAGCCCAACCCCAATTCTGTATTTACATACTGCTTGGGAAGCAATGACATATACAACAACAAGATATAATGGGCTCATATAACACTTCCCAGGTACAGAGAAAAATCTTACTCCTGCTATGTGGATCTTGCAAATTAAATCAGATTAATAACATAGTGAATGTATTACTGGCAAAAGCATGTGTTTATCTCTAATGATCCTTCCCAGTTCCCATTAAATCTAATTAAAAGGCACTGACTGAGTTTTATTGGAATTCCATTACTGAGGTCCAATCCTGCTCTCTTCTCTCACAGCCCTGCACCCACAGGAAAATGCCCTTCCCTCCTGCAGGCGCTCCGGAGCATCCTCACCAAAGGAATCCTGTCAGCAGGACTACGGCTGGGCTGGACAGCTGGTTCTACAGCAACAAGTCCTGGTTATTTCACTTTACCAACTGCTTAAAAATGAAGATTTGTATCACGTTGCAGCACTGTGTTTTGGTACATCTTGGGAATTTGTCCCGTTATGGTCAACAACTGGCTAGCTAGCTAGGATAAGTTTACAAATATTTTCATCCCTTTGATAATTCAAGGGGGGAGAAAAATTCAACTTGTTCAATTAAAAAACAAACTAGTGGGTTGGACAGAAGGTGCAAAGTCATTATTTGAGTAATTATATTTTTAAAGAAACCCAATTAGTTCCTAATTGCACTTACAAATTTAAGACCTAGCTCTGCAATGTCTACACTTAGCCCAAACTGACATTAAATACAGACTCAATAGTCTGTATGACTCGCTTAGAAGTAGCCAAGTTCTGCTATTTTCATCTTCACTGTTCGTCATTAAGAATGTTTTGAGGAAGTGCAATTAAAATGAGTTCTCTAAGCAAATTTTTTTTAATTGCATTTGAAGAACGAGACTATTAAGAGACAGATTAATACATAAAAACTAGGAAAAAGGCAACAACACGCTGGCATTCCAAATATGTATGCTACAGTAACAAAAACAATGTTCTATTATCTAAATTGCCAGCCTTTCTAGAGAAAGCCATAATTCTAAATTCACGAGTTACAATTATGTAAGTCCTTAGAGCCAATAAAAAATGGAGAAACCAAATTTCTTCATTTGCAAATAACTAGTAAAGGACATGGAAGAAGGTGCTGGAGGAACATTCAATTCCAACCTGCAGACTGAAGTCAATGTGAGTTTTGCTACTTTAAATGCAGAAAGATCGGGGTCCATATGAACCTCAAAGGTATGGCATATGCTCAGATTTACATAGCAGCCGTCACGCAGCTCTTCAAAGGAAGCACTGTGTGAAGTGAGAGCTTCTCTCCAAGCCTTTGGAGGACAGCTCCTTCAACCTGCCACAGCTCCAGCAGAACTGCTGTGATAAATTAGTAAAAGACTTGCTGCAGAACAAGTTTACACATAGTCTTTTCACATCAAACACCTAGGTTTGAACTTTGAAATGCAGCTTAGCCTTTAAATAGTTTGTGTGTTTCTACCACTTTCTTTTTACCAACCTACAGCTCTCGGAAACCACTGAACTTAAAAGAACAACCCAGGTAAGAGAGAATGTGCACATCAGCTCAGAGAACCCACACACAGAGCCTGCCCAGGCTCCAGGAGTGCCAGGGATTTGTGTGTGCACTCACACACTCAGCTGAGGGTAGACAGACATCACTGAGTGCCTCAAAACCAGCCAGCCACTGAAACTGTGCTTGTGGACATCTCCCACAATTTCTAACTTTAATTAACCATTATCACACATCTTGCAAGGAACTGTCCCAAATTCCCTGGTTGTTTTTCACCTTCCTCTGTAATTTTCCCTCTTTAATGATAGGCATGTTCTTAAGTAATAGTTTTTTTTAGGCTAAATAAGTAAACAGCAAAGTCACTGTGACCTTGGAAGCATCTCTTTTGCACAAAAGATATTTATTATCTATGTTCAAAACATAACAAAGTTAACTATGGGAACATACACCTCTGTAGTACAGCACAGAAACAGCTTTTTTAGGTTTTTTCAAGAACACTTTCCAACAGATGGCCAAGCTGGAGCTCAGTCTGTTGAAGTACAGCAGTGCTGGTACACCCAGTTTCCAGCATTAAGCTGCTAATAATGACAAAGTTGTATTGCGAAGACTCCCAGTGCACTCAGAATCACCTGCTGTGGCACCTTACCAGGGAATTAAGGCCATCAGCAGTCGCCCCAAGGAGACAAATTTATCTCACCTGGTTTGTGTTTCTTCCACAGGGGTGTGTAATCCAAACTCCCACCAGTCTAACCTTAAGCCTGAAAATTCCATTTCAAAGTAATTTGCTTCCAGATTGCACTTAAATACGGTCAAAGGGCACTGTGAGAACAATAAATCCCCTGCTAAGTGGGATGAAGACAGAAGTTTTGGAAGTGTTTTTGTGACTGCAGAAAGGAGTAAAATTCATGAAGATTTGTTGTTCTTTCTAAAAATGTTTTCAAATTAGAAAAAAAAAATATGTCTGATATACCATCTCTCATGAACTTGAGTTTTAAGATATGTGACAGTATTTTCCCATCCCATATAAAGTCTCCCTATGTAGGAGCATCTCTTGTCTGCAAGACTGAGCTGAGAAGCTTTTTCACCATGCCAGCACCTGCCTGAGTGCTCCAAAACACTAAAACCACAGATGAAAGAGTGGGAGAAGGCAGTAGCTCAGTGCTGCTAACAGCAGTGACATGCCACCAAAACCCAACACAAACAAGCCTCAGCACAGACAGCAAGTCGATTAATAACGAGCAATGTAACTCATTAATACTGGTGTGGATACACATCTCACTGACAATACCGAGGTTATCCAGTCAAGCTCCCATTATCTGGAGCATCTCTGCAATTAGGATCATCTCTAGGTAATCACTCCAATTAGTGCAGTGGATCCATGTAATCATGTTCACAGCACCAGACTCAAAAATCAAGGACGACAATAAGGGTGTAGGAGGCCAGGCAGGAGCAGGGTGAAGCTCCAAGGCTGGGAAGAGCTGTGGGAAGGAAACGCCCACGAGAACCACAGAGCACCGATGGGACCTGTGAAGTTCCCTTGAGCATCTGTAGGGAGAGAGAGCAGGTAACAAATGTTGTCTTGTCAGCTTTCCAAACTGTTTGCAAGGCTTTTCTCAGGCTTTTGAAATTCATTTGTGGCAGTTATATTATGAAGGAATTGCAAGTGTTGCAAGGAATCTGGATCCATCCATTTCCTGAGGAAGAACTGACTGGAGAAGGAAAGGAAAACACCTCTTCGTGGCTCCAGTGGCACAACCTCAGGTGCAGCAGGACTTCACCATTATCCTACCACACTCTCCTGTTGTGGTAGGTTCCTTTCTGCTCACTTCCCTTTTCCATCTCATTTCCAGCTCCCCCTCTCCATATAATTTTCTCTTCACAATTTCTTTTATATACATGAACTTAGAGGAGCTGTAACCTGGTTGAGGACAGACCTGATAAGACTGAAAGAATTTAATTGTATTTTAAACCCAGAGAAAAGGGCTTAGATAATCCAAACTTTGGTGGGGTTCCCCCCAATTCTTTTTATCCTCCTAATGCTGCCCACTGATCTAAGAGAAAGTGTTGCCTCTCCCTACAGCACCTCACCGATATTTTATATTACCATGGCTACCACAACACTGCTATTAACACAACCCATGACATTTTCCCAATTCTCTTATTACCTATGGCGAGCCTCACTGCATTCCAAATTTCAGTACCTTTCACATATATTAAGCTTAGCATGCTCCAGTGACTCAGAATTTCCTCCTGTAAAGGAAAATCAACTTGGTATGGTCAATAATTTTTGCACTGTATCATAAAGTTTATCTGATGTGCAAATGTAATTCCCTTTCTGGATGCCTCATCCTGAATCCCTTTTAGGTTGAGACCACTTGACATCTTTTGTGAAACAAAATGCCTTTTAAGTCATAATTTGTGCAGTGCTCAGTTTTGATAAGACATGACATTATGATATGATGAGTTAGTTGATTCTAAGTAAATTTGATTTATCCCACTTTTGGGGCTGGTATGATTTACAAGGATGCTGCCTTTTAAAATAGGATTGATTTAAATGTAAGCTGACGGCACTTTTTTTTTTTTTTAGTGAAACACTAAATCAGAGGAAGGTAACTATGAAAAAAAAAAAAAGGTAAGATTAAACAAAATTTAAACACCAGACATTAATATTCATGCATAATTGGCACTTGCTTACCGCTGTGAAGGAATACAGAGCAACAAATCAGTTTTCAAAACAATTCTACAAAATGTTTGGAACTTTGATTTTTATTCATAAGATCAGATGCAAGCTATAGTTGCTGAAATCTAATCCGACTATTATGTGAATACCATGGAAAGTTCTTGAAATATTTTCCATCAAACAAGCACTATCACGACCACGAATCTTTGTGAACCAAAGCAAAAGCATATGTACCCTTCGTAAAACTGAAAAGATTTCCCGAGAACCTTTCTTCTCTGGCTGTTCAAGTGCCGTTCTATGGAATACTACCCTCATTTCCAACATCCCTGCACCTTGTGATGCAGTATTTTAAACATGCAAGTTTGTGATGCTGCAGCAATACTTTTGTCGTTGATAGGTAGTTATTTCTCATTTTCGCAGCATGAATCACCTGTGCAATTCTGATAGCTACGTGGGAAAGGGACGGGAGAGGTTTGGTAGTTGGACTGAAGCAGAAATCTATACCCCAGACCGACTGTGCAGAGACATCCGCACTTACCCAAAGGAGTTGGAAGCAGTTAGTAAACAATTTAGGAGGTAATGTGTACGTGATGGAGAGGAGGTGGATGTCTAACAGTGAGAATTCAAGGCTTTAGAGAGTTACATTTCTGCTGAAATCTAACTAAACCCTCGCAGACTGCGTGCACCACCACCGAGGGCATCTCATTCATGAGACCACGCAGTTTGGGAGCTGAAGGGCTACAACAAGCCGACAGACAATTTTCTGGTGAGCAGGGTTTTCTACAGCGGTAAGAAAACCTGAGTCAGAGCAGCACACCGCTGTTCCCACACCTGAGCCGCACAGAAGGCGGGCTTGGGCTATACTTAGAAAATATCCAATTCAAACATCTCTCAGGAAAATGAGAGCGCTCTAATGACTGTGCAATAAGCAACACGAAACCCCGAGCCCCGCTCCGGTGCGGGAACCGCAACCCTCTTGCATCAGGGATTTCACTGAGCAGAACAGAGTGTGAAGTTCCGTGATCGCCCACCCCGTGGCTGCGGGACCCCGAGCCCCCGTGCCCAAATTCAAGTTCAGGCACGGAGCGAGTGGCAACTCGGGGACATTGAGGAGGGAACTTTTGGAAGGCTGTGGAAGCGGAGGGCGCTCGCCGCTCCTGCGGCACATCTCCGGGGCTGGCTCGGGGAGCCGCGGCCGGGACCGGGGGGTCGCCGGCAGCAGCGGCTGTTCCCCCGCCGCGTGGCGGATCGCACCCCGTGGTTCGTGCCTGGTGTGGCCATCGGGACCATTGGGGACATCATCCCGCTCCTCGCCCCCACCAAGGTTCGCCCCAAACCCAGCGCGGCGCGCCCGCAATCCCGGCGTGCGGGAGCGCGGTGATGGAGCGCGGTGAAGGGTGCGCTCCGCGGCCGCGCCCGTCCGCGCAAGGGAGCAAAACTTCCCAAGCAGAGGCGGCGGGAAGTTCCGCGGCTCCGCACCCCGCCACGGACGCGCCTTACCTCCGCGGGCTGCCGCTGCCAGAGCCTCGGCNACGCGCCTTCCCTCGGCGGGCTGCCGCTGCCAGAGCCTCGGCGACGGGCGGTAATCCCCAGAGCGTCGCCAGGGCCAGGAGGAGCGCGGACATCGCGGCGGGCGTGCGGGAGAAGAGGCAGGAGCCGAGCCTATCAGCGGCGGGTGCGGAGCGGCAGAGCCGNGCGAGTGAGTTAGCAAAAAGAAAAATAAATATATGTATATTAAATAAATTAAAAAAAAAATAAATAGCCCACGAGTCCTTTTGCCGTGGGAAGCTGAGGGGATGCTGAGGGGAAGGGGCGCGCGACCAGGCTGTGAGCACGAAGTCGCTGTCCAAAGCTGCCCAGGACAATTTGGCTTCGGTTAATGATGCTCCACAGAACCGCAGGATGCTGTGTGGCAAACACCAAAGCCCATCCAGTTCCAACCCTCCGCCATGGGCAGGGACACTTTCCAGTAGACAGGGTGGCTCCAAACCGGCCAACCGCTCCTTGAACAGGGCTTTGATTTTAATTAATTCACTGACAGTGAAGGTAGGGGATCACGCTACTTTAACAATACAATGCCATCTCCAGTGACCACTCAATAATCTCTAACTGTTGTCTTGAGTCTCAGTTCACAGTCGATACTGCCTGTTTAGACTTTATGCGACTTTACCATAGGAGTATTACCTTGAAATGGCCCCATACTGAAGTAGTTCATCACATCCTCACACATTTGTTTTCTTTATAAAAACAAAAAACAAACCAGACTCTTTAACAGGTGAAAGGTGATAAAGCTTCTACATCATCCTCAGATATTAGTTTTCTCCAAAGACAGCAGGTGCTAATATTGATGGCTAAAACCTTCACATTCCAAGGGTAAAGCCTCAGCTCTTTCACCTTCACATTTATATCCACAGCACAGAACCTAAATACCTTTTATATGAAGCACTACCACCAAGAGGCTTCCAGGACCAGAGAGACCAAGCAATGCTGAAGGACAGAAAAGTACACAATGCAATGTGTCAAATATTTAATTAATTCTGTTGAACTGGGGAAAGTTCAGTTGCCCAAGAGCTGAAGAGTCCAGTCTGGGTCCCTGAGTCGCCTCTGAGGTCAGGGACTGTCAGGACTCACAGAGGGTTGTAGGTTTGCTTGTTGACAGCAAAGAATTTACAGCCGAAGGGGAAAATTCAGTTGGATCAAATTCTGCATTCATCTACTGCCTTTAAAGCCTATGTAATTCACCTGCAGTCAATTAGTATTTATACAGCCATAACTGAGCAGAATTATGGATCCCAGAGTAGAAAACCTTTGCTAATATAGAAACAGGTCTGAATAAAGATGAAAAAATCTGGCAGTGTCCGTGGTCTTGGAAATCGGTTGCTTTTATAACCAAAATGAAGTCATACTGAATGTCACACTGGAACATCATTCCACTGGGTTTATGGAAGAGATTGCTCTGTGTCCTGCCTCAAACCCCGTAAGCCACCTATACAGCTCTTCGGCATTAGTTGTGGCTTTATTTGAGCAACCTTCTGCATTCAAATACTAAAATGTGTAAACGCTGGAGCAAAGTGAGAAAAAAAGTGTGAGGGAAAACAAGGGAATTCCAAGTTTTAAGGAGCTCCTCTTTAAATCAGTGATATTTCCCCGGTGCCAGGACTGTCACATGATATAAAGACACACATATTCACAGTGAAGTTCCAGCATTCTCAGGGTGTGGAACTGTCTTCGCAGAATTGTCTTCTTTCATCTTGCAAAGTCTTCTCGCATCTTCTGCAAAACTTTGGAGATCTGCAGGGTTGCAAGTGGTCATGCTTTTCCCCCAAACAATATGTTAATTGGCATGCTGCCCTTTTGTGCCTCCTCACAAAAGCACCTCAGCTAAAATCCTGCTTTTCAACCATCTAATTTGCTCCTTTTCATTCTTATTCCATACTTATTTAACAACAGTCCTCACTACTCTCCGTGAATAATTTCCTTTAATGATACGGTGCCATTTAGTGCCCATTTTAAACATTAGTATTTATGAGAGACTTTGAAGAACTGATTGATCTTGCTTTCAATACTGCTTATCACATATGCACATAAGCTTATTAAAATATTTACATTATATTTATGATAAAAGTCAATGGCCTCCTTGTTTACAGGACATAAATTGTCGATATGGAGTATGCAGTGAGAATTACGATTAAAAATGCAATTACTGATAAGTAATTATTTTTCAAATTGCCTAAAAATGTAACTTGCTTTAAGATAACATCATGAGGCAAGAATTCTCACAGGAGTCTGCTTTTTAAAATACAGACTGTTGAACAAATAAAAGTTGACCTTTGAAAAATCATTCCCCTCAACTTCATTTCCATTAAACATCAATTGCTATGAAGTGATGGAAGAATGGCACATCTCTATATGTTGGAATGGGATGACCTCAACAGTACAGTAAAAATACATAGAAGTAATTGCCACACTCATCTCTTCCTTCCACATCCAAAAAAAAAAAGCTGCAAGTAAGGTATGAAAGTTTTAATGTCTACATTCTATGAATAAACAAAAAAATGTTTGCTAAAAATGACAAGGCAGTATCTATACATATATTATAATTCAGATACTTTGAGCCATCACCTGCTGTATGACATCCTTTTTAGCCTCAGACTTGAGAAAAGGGAATTGCGATTTTAGCTGGAAGCAGTTTCTGCATTTCCAGCCTCCCTGTTGCTGTTTGAATGCACACAGCTGTGTTCAGATTTCTGAATGTCGAGACACGCAGGACCAGTGGCAGGTACACAGCACAGGAGCCAGACTGGCTTGTCAAATATTTATTGAAGTCTTCACTCAGTCCCACTTGAAAAAACCAAACCAGGAGCACTAGGGAGTTACACAGAGAGCAGATACAGTGGAGAGCTACAGAAAAGAATCGAGGGAATCTCTTTTCCTTGCTACAGCCAAAAAAAAAGAAGTTAATTGCATAGGACACTGGACTGAAGTACTTGTCAGAAGTAAATTCAAAGTTAAATCTGCTGTTAGAGATATGTTCACACCTACGGTACTTTATAACTTCTTCCTCGTAATCAGCGTTATTAACACTGACAAGTTAAATAAATTAATACATCAAGCTATAGAATATTATGAAATCTCTTATTGAGATAAATTAAACAAAGTAGAACCAATCATTCATACTTGCCAGTATAATACAACACAGGAATATTAATTATCACCAAAAGGTAATTGTGGCATTAGTCACTACGAAACCGCCTGGACTGCATCACTGAAACTTGGGGTGTGCTCTTGTTCATTGTGTACCAGCCATGGCCTTCGAGTGGCTGTGTGGGTAGGCAGGGAAGGTGGCACCAGTGACTTCCCCAGTGCCTGATGTGACGGGGCAGTGGGGACAAAGGTTGCTGGCTGGTGTGCAGCCCTTTGCAGAGCATCACAGTGCCTGGCCTGGTTGCTAGGGGATGGTGCTGGCAGCCAGTCCAAAGGCGGTCGGGTGCCCTGCCCTGTCCCACCACACAGAGAAAAGTTGCCAGGCAGCAGCTGACACAGGAGCAGAAAGAAGGGAGAAAGTATTTGAGAGGATCGAGAAGCGAAGAAAGACCAAAGATTAAAAACAGAACAAAAAAAAACACCCTCTCTGAATTCAGGGGGTTGCATTACACGCTGTCCCTGCTGGAGAAAACATCCCTGAAGGAATTTTTCATTACTGCAGTGCAACGTTGGTTTCATTATTAAAGACTTTCTGAATGTGCATCTCCAACAGCTGCAGGAAAAGTTCTCCATGTGTGAGCTGTAATGTGGATATTTGCATACCAAGTGTCACGGATGGAAATTGTTGCCTGGCATTCCAGATGATTTGGTGTGGCTTTAATACATAAATTGGGAGGTATTAAAACCCACATAAAATGGATTTGTGCAAAGACCCTGCCTCAGAACTGCAACAATAAATGGGACACAAAGTCCTAAACCTGGAAAACAATGACCTTGATCTGTGCTAAACTCCATCTTCCAGCTATTATAAAGAAATTCTGCTTTTTT
>VXBI01005646.1:613194-746075 GCA_013397375.1 Toxostoma redivivum | reverse complement strand
TTTGTTTTTTTTTTTTTTTTTTTTTTTTTGCAAAACGCTTGAGAAGTGGTGCTGGCCCATACCAGGGGAAATGCAACGAACTGATGCAACTCGGCTAAAGGGCAGCTCAACGCCAGCTTGTGGTTCCCAGACATCTGCTCAGGACAAGTGACATTTTGCAGTTAACTGGACATGCTTTAGCGAAGGCATAAATGGGAAATCTTAATGCTGATTGCAAGGTTTGCGTCTCGTAAAAATAGCCTCATAAAAGTTATTAGAACAGAAAAGAACTCATCATCTTTTGAAGTCTGTTTAAAGGACTATTTTGAGACACGCACAAAAAAATGCATTTTTTTCAAAAGAAACTTCCAAATCATTCTATTACCCAATAAATTAAGGTGTTTATATAAAACAGGCCAACTTCCTTAGCCACCATCCTGCTGTACCCACATGCAGGGAGAGATGAAATTTATTTCCAATTAGTGGAGTAGAAACTCCTTGTCCAAAAAAAGTATTCACAGTCAGTGCTCAGGAAAAGTATGAAAAGTAGAAAAAAAAGAGAGAAATATCTGCTTCCATCTGTTTCAAACTCCCATGGTAAAATTTGTGACCAGTCTATGTGGCATATTAGCCAGTTCAAAGTACATCCTTCACCAGTTTATCCCAAAATAAATATACTCCATAGCTCTTGAGTAACACAATAAAATTACTTTTGTTTAATATAATATGATTTTCTGAGACTGTGGACAACTAAAGTTCATCTCCCAAATACCCATGAGCATGTGCTTAATCATGAATTTGTTCTACATCTTCAGTCCTGAATGTTCAGTTACTGAAATTGTTGAGATTTGGACAACTAAGTGCCTCTTCAGCAGGACCAAGGGGTAGCAGAGACAACCAGTCCTACCATTAGTAACTTAGGATTAACTCCATAGTTTATGATATTCACACAACACCTATTCAAAAACCCACATAAAAATTGCCAAAGGAGAGAACTCATATTTTTTTCTTTTTTTTTTTTTTCTTTTAAAATTAGATCTCAATGAAACTTATTTATGAAATTTTCAATTTCATCATGCAAGTGTTGTGAAGTGTACAGATCTATCCACCTCTTTTATTTTCCTAAACACAGCATCAGGAATAACCTAGCAGGATCTTTTTCAGTGATGGTAAATGATTAAAATAATAATAATGCATAATTCATAATTCATAATGTCATTGACAGAAGTCATTATCTATCTCCAAAATCTCCTATTATATTCCATATTTTACTGCTTTCAAGGGTCATATATTTGCCATTTGCCAGAAACACAGAAGGAATATCTAAAAAACAAGGTTTTGAGGTTTTTTTTAAGACTTGCACCTGACTAAAATTGGAGATACTTATTTTGTAAATGGATGCTATTTGATAAATATCAATCATGTATACCCAGTCGTGCAGCATAAAAAGAAATTATATACCACAGAAATAGGGGTGCCTCTCTTGACAAACCTGGGGGGCTCATGGTTGTTTGGCAAGCCCTGGAAACACAGAAACCATTTCTTCCTATGCAATAAAACCAACTACAGTAAATTAATTTATTATTAAAAAATTACAGTTGCCACTCTCTGTTGTACATTGACTCTTCATGCCAAAATTATCCCAGCTTGAAGCAAAACAGTGCTGACACTTCACATTTGTATTTCAGGAGATTTTCCTAAGGAAAGAGCCCTCCCTTTCCACTCCAAACATACCTGCACAATACTCGACTCAGCAGCCTTATAAACTCATGGCATTTTACCTTCTTGATAAACGTTAGACACTTGCATTACTGAAGGAGCCTATACAAATGCTTTCCTTCAGGCACAGTATTTTTCTACAGAGAAGTGAATTTTACTATCTGGATGAAGTGTAGCCCCGTGGCTGGTGGTGCATCATCCCAGGCTCTGTCCCACGCCTACTGCAGCAGCATCAGCACTGCCTGGCCAGGCACGAGAGCTTCTGTGCATAACTGTTTGCTATCCAAACTTCCTTTAACTTTCCCTCTAGGAGAAATTAGTGGTATTTATCAGTCTGAGATGTTTGGAAAATTATTCTGCTGGCAGCTATTATATTCACTTTTTATTCTCTTCCTCCAAAATGTATCAGAATGAAAACTTATGAGTCTGCGCCACAGCGTTTCAAAGGCTAAACAAGCCTCCCCCACGACTACAAAGCAAATTATTGTGCGATGGCAGCCAGGTGCCATAGCAGGGTTTTCATTCTGGTTTTGGGCTAAATCTGATTAATCATAAAACAGATCAAATAAAAGAACATCTGGTACAAGATTTTTGCCATCAGATAAAGGCTTTATGGTGGTGGTCCAAATGACTGCTGCGGCGAACAGCCACCACTACAACAGTAGGCAAAATTTTCCTTCATAGGAAAAGAAAAAAAAAAAAGAAAAATCAAAACAATTTGCATAAATAACCGTTTCACTCCATAAAGCCAAGAACAGAGCATGCAAATGTCGTTAAAGCTTAAAACAATCCCAAAAACTCGGTAGGCAAATAATAATTGTCTCTACTATTGAAACATGATGTTCAAGGTACCTTGTTTAGAATTTAAAAATGCAGACAAGCTCCATAGTCTGCACGATGCTCTTACGCTTTTAGCATAATCAGGCTCTGAATGTCATTTAAATGCATCTTTTAATATAATTTTGTTTTTCATCGGGGAATAATAAGGCTGCGACCAAAAACAAAAAAAAAAAAATTAAAAAAAAAAAAAAGGTTTCGTTTATTTTCCTCTTATTTTCCTCACTTTTGTTCTTTTTATAAAAGGTAATGTGAAAATGTGCCCAGGGTCTGCCCCATCCCGGCGCAGACGATCTGAGAAGTTTGGGAGGAATGGGATCTGTTTGCAGTCCTTGAGTGCCCCCCATAGGCTACTGCTCAAATCATCGCTTTAAACTAGGCTCAAACCCAAAAAATCTTTCAGTTTTGGGGGGAAAGGAGCCTAAAATCTTGACATTTAAGTCGTCTCCCCCAGTAAAATTATAGATCACAAACGAACATTATAGTGGTTTACATAACTGTAGAGCCAGTCACTATTTACATTGTATTTTATTTTCTGAATAGTCTGTGTTTTAGTAGGGTTAAGGATTCAGATAATTCTAAATAGAAATTGTTTCAATGTGGCCATTCAAATTGAAAAAAAATAATTATAGCATATTTCAAGAATCATAATAGTTACTTTTCCAACAGAATTAACAATGAATTTAAATTTTTAGGGGAATAAAAACTGCAAAAACATGCTGTAACTTGAAATTATATTGTTCTCAAAATAAGATAATTGTTATAAATTCATGAATTTTATTTGAAAATAAAAAAAACAAAGCTAATGATGATGAATAATTTAAAAGTAGGACTTTTAAAATTATGTAAATATTCACTCTTTATATAATTGACACTAAAATATGTGTCATGTGGTTGATGTTAAACCTCATCCTTTGTAGCTAAAGAACCTTCACACATATGCCCTTGGCAGGGTCAGATACCTGCTTGTCACATACCCACCCTCCTTTGGAGCATCTCGTGTGTCTGCACAAATGCACTTAAGGAGCATGAAGAAGGAAAGTGGTAGAAGAGGCAAAGGAAACTATTGAGAGAAAAAAATGAACTGGGATATAAAAAAAATTTTCAGTGGGTGCAGTCACCGAAGAACATGTTAGAAGGTGCTTCAGAATGGAACATAAACCCTCTGAGGGGTTAATTTCCCCAGGCTTATTTAGCTAATGCTGCTAGGGAATCACAGCATTTACTCTCACGTCTGTAGAAGGAATAACAATGAAATGTAGAAATTGCTACATGGAGGAGAGGGAGAGCTGAAAATGAGAAACTACAGTGAACGATGCAGAGGGAAAATACAAATTCAACTTCTAAACAAAGATCACATTCATCTTTATTTATCTCTTCCTTGTAACAGAAGCAGGTAGATCCGCTACCAGTGCAAGTGCACAAATCAGAATAACGTGGCTCTGTACATTTAATTTAATCCCTGACCTAAACTGCAAAGTAGCTGCTCCCATGGAATGACTTTGGCTCTCCTGGGTGTGAAGTCCAGCTCGTTTGCTGTTACCTTTCTCTCACAGGAGTGACTTTAGCTCACGTGTAAGTGGCTGATGCAGTGGGACACTCAGCAGCCTGTTTCTCCTCCCAAGCTCTGCAGTGCACAATGAATGGGTCTGAAAGAAGTTTCCTTAAACAAGTTGCTAGACAGATCTTGACTGATAATAGTTTTACAGTCTCTGCTTGAGCTTTTAGAAGGACTTGTCTTGAAAAATATGATTCTGATTCAAAACACTGATTTGCTCCCCTTCCCCTCTCTCTGTCTCCTCTAAAGGATGGGTATCCCCCTCCTCTGGGCAGGACAAATTCTGACACTTCTTTACCTGGAAAGAAGATATAGGTAGTGCTGGTGGGGGGAAAGGAGAAGAATAGAAAGACAGAAGACCTTTATGTTGAACCAACTTTGTGTTTTGGTGATCCTGGTTAAGGTAGGAACTCACTTCAATAACCTGAGCTGCTCTTTCATGGCTGTGTGCTACCTGCCCATCTAAAGAGGGAGCAGAGCAAGCTGTGCACTCATGCAGAAATGAAAGGGCACTGGATATTAGGTAATATCTAATGACAGTTACATGTGCAAAAAAAAAAGCTTCAAGGGCTTCAACATTTTTGTTCAATACAGGCACAGCAGCAAAAGAGAGATGATGTCAAAACACATGTGGATATCTATGGGTGTGAGGGACCTGGCTTAGGGGACTGAAGCTTCACTTTCAGCTCTAATCATGAGGATATGAACATGGACTTGTTCTTCTCCAGTCCTTTTCCCTTGATGGCAACATATAGTTCCCTGTACATGTTGAAAAATGGGTCTCAGCTCCTCTTCACCATGCAAGAGGGACGCAGTTCAGCATCTGCTTGCTCCTTTTCAAAGGGCTTTCAAGGATTCTGTCATATAAATCTGAAAGGAAAATTGCAGCAGGATGAGAGAGGAAATTCCTTAATAGATAAATTGCCACATGATTTGAAACAAAGGATAGCAGTAAATTATTATGATTTTCACAGTGGGGAAAGTGGAAGTCACTCCAGGAGTCCCCAAGGATATTTCTGCAGCATCACATGAAAGCTGAGAAGACATCTCTTTACATTAGGGTTTACAGTTTCTTCTAATACATGCAGAAGCTTTGTGTAAACCAGTAAACTGGTGCCTTTCCTCTGAATGAGAACACAGGGGTTTGAAGAGTGAGGAAATGATACAGGGAAGAATAAAAACGCAAAGGGAAACCCAAGAAATGAGCAGAAGGGAAAGTCATTGGCAGCTGGGCCAGTTGGGAATACTGGTCCTGAGGAAAACATTTTCCAGCTGATCTTAAAAGCTTATGCAAATCAACAAAACCAAAAAGCAAATAAACAAACAAACAAACAAAAGAGAGGCAAGAATGTGAATTAATTAATTAATTATCTGATGGAAAGATGGAAAGAGGTGCTAAATTAAATAGTCATTGGTCCACAGGAGTACTATTGAATGAAGGGGTCCTACAGCTTTCAAAACTAGACCTTATTTACCTTTTTACTGTCTTTTTTTTTTTGCAGCAGAATACATTCCAAAGCTGCAACTTGGACAATACTTTCAGATTATGAAAATAAACTTAAACTAGGAGATTCCACCTCCCCCCTCCCGAATTGTTCTGAACACTATATTTAAGGGGTAAAAGTGTCTGCAAAAAAAAACTCAAAACAAATAAACAAAAAACCCAGACACAAGGGATGGTATTTAGGTCTTTTCTCAAAGTAAACACAACTATCTTTGCAAACACATAAACTAGGAAGGAGACAAAATAATTTAACAAGCTCTCATATCAAACACACTTTGATAGAAAACTTAATTCATTCTTTCCGAAAAAAAAGAAATTACAAGGATAATGCTGTAGCAGGACAAGTGGCTGGTATTATTTGAAATGAAGGCAGGAAGATCTTGTAGCACCCTATGGCAATCCATCTGGGGAAGATTTCAAAAATATCTAACATTTACTTTAATATAGTCTGTCCCAAAGGCAAAACTATTTGGTTTTCACAAGGATTTTTATGAGCTACATCTTAAAAGTAATCACTGGCAGAGATAATTTATTGTTAGCCAGGGAGGATATTGAAAGGCAGGGGAGCTATTAATCATCTATGCAGATATGGGTGAGATGCTGGCCCTATGGAAGTCAATAGTAAAATTCCCATTGACATATGTGAAGCAGGGCTATTACTCTCTGTGCTGGAGGTTTAAGTGTTTGCTCTGTCTATTAGGTCAAGTTTCTCGTTCGCATAATTTTCTGATTTATACAGAGTTGCACTAAGGTTTGACTGAGGGAATATCTCCAGTTTGCTGAAATGAATGTTTTTTCTGCAGGAGGACTGCTTCAATATTTATAATAGGAATTGTTTCTGTATTACAAGGTGCAAGCATGCTGGAAAAGTCCAGGTGTAGAGGTACAGTCAGTCTTTGTGCAGAATTGTGAGGAGGCTATGGATGAACTCGTATTGACATGAGACATTGTCACGCTCTCTTCCAGGCAAGTCCATTGGTATTTAATTTTGCTTTCCTTGGGAGACCTTCACAATGGAGCTGTCAAGTGGAACAAACCAACAGCAAATAATCAATCCCAGAAACATCCACACTCAAAATGCTTTCATACAATTACCAGTGTCCTTCAGCATAATCCATGCCTTTCATGGAAAGTGGGGATATGAGCCTCAAGAGTTAACTCTGCATAAAAAAAATGTCATAAAAAATACACAGCTTTAAGAAAAGCTCTTGGAGAGGGTGATATGTTTCATAGCAGATCACCTGGTGACATTATGCCACTTAGATGTCATGATCAACACACTCACTCCTGCTCAATATTTAGATTCTTTGTGAAATGTGTTGTTGATGCTTCATAAAGCTCCATGTCCTCTGTAGCCATAAAGGATGTGATCAAATTATTTCTACCTGCTTGTAGACAAAGTGCTCTGAAGGCATCATTTTTAGTCTCAGCCCATGGGAACAGAAGTGATTAAACAATTGCTGTTTAAAAATAGCATCACACATCACCAGCAGTCCATCGTGGAGCCAGCTGTAAACCAGCAGCAGCAGAGATGTTTGTTTTCACCCTCTTCTGGACTGTCATGACAGACAAAATATTCTCTTTCTCCAAATTGATTTGTTCTGAAAGCCCAAGTATATTTGTTTTCCTGAACAAATCCTTATGATTAATAATAGTAGGTGAGAGTTATTCTGTGTGCTTTATTTTAATGAATAAAACCCAAAGCACAGGGAGGTTTGTGTTCAAACAAGGCTAGAAAAAAATTCAGTGAGAGATTTTTGCTTTTCATGTGTCTTTTGTTTGGTGTTCAGGATTCAATTCTGTAGCATCATACTCTAAATCCCTATATGGGAAAAGCAGGGTCAGGCCCCAGTGATGGATTAAATTTCACTATCCAGAATATTTGAAATTGCTGTTTTGTTCAGAAGCACAGGGCTGATAAAAGGAATGATAGCCTTATCTATATATTTGTTTTCATGTGTATTCCAAACAGGCTGAAAAGCCTGGTCTCTCTTAATTAAATCATGAATAAATATGAGATTTCCTCCCGTTAAAGCCCAGCCTTCTGCCTGAGCTCAGACTTTCCACACCAGGCAGGATTGGATCATGCAGGTTCAGCTGGCTGAACCCTGTTGTCAGCAGCTTGAGTGATATGTTCAGAGTGCATGATCTGGTCTGGTGCATAGAGAATGAGATCTATTGAACACGATCCTGGTGCCCCAGAGCCTGAAATACAGATTCAAAAGACACACTGGCCTCCTTCCCAGGGCTGTGGGATGTCAGTTCTGGCATTCAGCACCATGATCCCACATCCTGGGACCCACATTCCTTATTTCCACATCACAGAGGAGTGTATGGTCCTCTCCAAGGAGTCAGGAGGCACAAGGTGAAACCCCCCCCGGTTGGGATCTCATCTGAGCTTCCTAAAGATACAGCCCCAATTCATTATTCCCTGGAGGAGCAAGCATATGGAGCAGACAGGAAGCTGGGACAGCAGATCTGGACCAGCAACCAAACCCACCAAGAGCACACTCAGATCTCGGATGTTTTGGCAAGCGTTGATCTCCCCACCCTTAGGTCCCATGCATGAGCTGCCTTCTGTCTGTCTGTCATCCTGTGCTGGCCACCCATCCATCCCCAGCTTTGGAGGGGAGCTGCTCCTGGGTGTGGAGCACATGCTGCTTTTTCCTGTGCAGTGCACAAGGCAGCCAGCAGCAGCAGAGGTGGTTGGTGGATGGCACGAGAAGGAGCAGGAGGACAGTCCAGGCCATGTGATGAGTGTTCAGCATGCAGAAAGGCATCAGATGCAAAAAGCATCTTAATTATGGCAATTCAAGGCAGAAGTAAAATTGCCTTCCTAATTTTGGAGAGCGCTGATAGGAAACACCCACTCTGCTAAGGCTGGAGCACAGATGGAGCTGGACTGACAGCTATAAGGTCATTCAAAGGGGAATGTGGAAAGGGCAGTGCCATTGGGGCAAGGTCCTGCTTTTTCGCTGGATGCTGGCTTTCTGCTAAAACTGTCAGGTATTGCCTTTCATTGCCCCAATTTACCAATTCCTTCAGGAGAAGAGCTAGTTAAAAGCATGCTTTTCTGGATTAAATATTTCCCATTTGTCCAAGCTTTTCCAAAGAGCAGCTGATTTCAGTGCCTGTGTGGCTCGGTGAAAAAGGCTGTGACAGTTTGTTCCTCTGGCATTTCCGTGCAATGCACAAAAGCCTTTCCCATTTCCCCAAATATCCATATCCCCAGAAGTGCATCACAAGCCAATATTCATGTAGACTTTCAGAGCTCTGGAATATCCTTGGAGGTGAAGGGGGTTCCCATGGGAGATGACTAATCCTGATTTTTTAATCAAACAGCAGAGGGTTGTAATGCAAACAGATATTCAGATGCCATTTTCACATCCCATTCCTCAGTGTGTTAACCCTCAGTAACACCTTATCTACCCATAGGCTGTGGATGGAAGGGCTGGCTGTGTCCTGCCTGCACTGCCCTCAGCTGTAGAAGACAAAACTCATTCTGCTGGGGGCAGGGAGAGGATTCTGAGCCTGCCAGGAGCCCATAAAGGCCAGCACCCAAGCAAGGGACCTGGACAGACTGAAGAAGACATGATGGAAACCTGAAGAAAAACACTGACTCAGGGTAGGAGCTCCCTTTTTGAAGTGGGGGAACACACAATGCATGAGGAATAGTTATAATTCTGAAGCCAGACCATAAAAGCCATGCTCTGCCACTTGCTATATCAATTTGGGGCACCTTAAAATGTGCTGGGGAAGCAGTGTGTGTATGGTGAAATGTGAGCATGCAACCATGCAAGTGCAGTGCTTGGTACAAATAGAGGCAGGGAGTGGGGAACCAACTAAACATAATTTTATGCTACACTGAAATACTCAGCACAGGAAAATAAAGGTCACATTTTTTTGTGCGGATTTGTCAAGTCCTGGCCAGATTTAATGGCCTAATTTTGAGTTATTTTTCTCCCTCACTGTTCCTGTGTTAGAAATCTCACACACATGTTGTAACAGATTGTGTAATGGCTTTTTTAATCCTGTGGACAGAATCACTTTGGTGCTTTGAAACTCCACTCCAACCTCCATCTCTTTATCAGGTGAATCTCCACTCTCTCATGGTGCTTCTACATTAAGTTGCATCTCTTGGGCCAATTCAGGACACTCACTGTCGGCAGCACAGTACACAAATTTCAAGTTAGCTTTCAAAGTAATCAACAATTTATCATTTATTTATGCATCCTTTTTATATCTAGCTTAACATTTAAGCATTAAGATAATAAAAGTCTTTGAGTTTACTATTGCATTTCATTCTGCATAATTGGATGTATGAATCCTCTTTTGTTTGATATACAAAACTCTTGTGATGGGGTGTAATTCAGCTAACATTTCTGCTTTTAGTACATCTTTCTTCCTGAATTTCACTAAAAGGAGTGGAAAAAACCGTAGATGTGTGTCATACAGAGCTTTTTACATTGTGGAATTCATAGGACAATAACATAAATGATGCATCATCAAGTTCTGCATTGTCTGAGGCACGTACCTGACACTGACAGAGAAGGAGCTTTTCTGAGTAATCCTTTCACACCATCAGCCTTGGAAGGGCTCTGCTGCCCTGGGCAAAACTCCACCCTCACCAGTCACCCCCACAAAGGGGTCCTGAATGTTTTTCAAGAGTCACTCTCGAGACTTTAGAGTTCAGCCTTTTTCTGTCACTCATGTTACATCTGCTTTTCAGAAGTAAGGCTGCTGCTGAGTTATTTTTTTCTGAAAACAGAAGAAACCTTTAGTTCTGTGCTTTGTTACTGGTTTGTTGTTGTTGTTTATTGCTTGTTTTTTTGTTTTGGTTTGGGGTTTTTTTGGTGTGTGCATTTGTGGCTTTTTTTTTTTTCCTGGTTTTGTTTGTTTGTTTTTTTTAGATAAAACTCTTCCTGTTCACAACCCATCTCCCATTCTTGTTCCCATCCTGGCTTCCAATGGCCCAGCAGAGGCTGGCAGACTCCCTGCTACTATGAAAGGAAGAGACAAAGGCTTGTCACCCTACTGAAATCAGACCACCTGAAAACGTCAGGCCACCAAAACTGCCCCTTGTCAGTTGCAGCAGGAGCCATGAGCTGCTCAGCTTCACAACAGAGCAAAAGCGAAATAAGTAAGGGTGGTTTGTTTTGTGTCTTGGTGGCTGTTGCTTGACAATGGAGAAATTTTATTAAATTCAGAAACTTTGAAGTTAGAAGGTATCTGGGGAGAAAATAAAACCTTGACCCTTTTACAGGTTAAAAAAAAAAAAGAAGAAGAAGAAGAAGAAGGAAAAGGAGATCATGAAGAACAATATCTAAAACAAACAGCCTAGAATACTGGGTATTAGTGGCTTATTTGGTGATGGAGAGGAAAACTTACTAGATATGAATTCCAGTAATAGCTTTCTATAGCAACCACAGAAATATGAGATCTGGGCAAAGAGAGAGAGAGAGAGAAATTCCTTTTGCCTCTGCTGATGAAGACAACAATTTTTCCTTGAGCATGTCTGAAGAAATACATCAAAACCCTTTATTCACCACAGGCTCAACACAGGACCATAGAATACCTTATAATGTGATGTGCAGGTACCTGGTTCTCTCCTAATATTCTTACCTATTCCACCCAATGACAGTGAGAAAAAGACTTTTTGTTTTAAGTTTTACATCTTTGAATAATTATTTGCTTTCTGAGAGGGATTTGCATTTTGTTAAGAAGCCAGGGCTCACCTGTACAATCACGTACCGAAGGCCTTAGATGAGAAGATTAAAATGTTCAATAATTTCAAGATAGAATTTGCATATTCTAGCCCTTAAATTGCAAAGATATAGGCATAGCTATGACAATTATATGCTTTTTACTTACTAAACTAAACAATTTGCTAAAAGAGCAAAAAATTATCTTAAATCTTATCCAAATTACAGGAAAAGTGTTTCTGCTTCAACTCTAAAGATCTTTAAATTATAGCTGTGTTTTGAAATTCCTTTTATAGTCAGAGATAAACTGATTTTTTTTTTGTTTACTTACAGTTTACTTACAAAACCTACTTAATTTGGCACTAATGATTATTCGTTAACTTATGCTTCCTTTCAACCATATTTGAAATTTCAGTGAAATTACTATAAGTAATGAACATGAAGATGAGAAAAAGAAATCCTGAGTCCCAAACTTGAGTCTGATGCTGGTTAAATGCTTTGCACTGTTTGTTTACTGCTCACACACACTATTTCTGTTGATCCTCTGCTGCTGTGGAAGAATCCTGCCTGGTTCTGTCTGCCTCTTCACCTTAACACCTATATTTGTATTTCCCTGTTGCTACCCCAGCCTGTCCCTTTTACTCCTTTAGCCCAGTGCTTGCTCAAGCCTAGGAGTAAAAGAGTTTGCGGCCCTAAAAGGTTTGCTTCTACCTTACCCAGTCCTGTCTGGTATGAACTGCTGTAAATTCTTGTATTCCGTATTTATGCCATTTATGCTCGGGTCTTGAGATGCCGCTAGGAAGAGATGTGAATCCTGACAATAAAAATGAACAGCATGAAAGAACAAGACTTTCTCTCTTTCCCCCTCTCCATCTGAATCTCTTCTAGCCAGCAGCACCAAGAGCTTTGGTTTCCCATTGCAAATTAACCTGTCTCTGCTGAAAGGAGGTGTTATGTAAGATTTATATGTTGCAATTATGAAGTATTATTTTTAGATGTTTCTCCAGCATTACAACATTTCAGCAAAAAATCTAAAGTTGTATAAAAGAGCACTCATGGTTTAAACCTTGAAATGCAGTTTTAATAGTGTCCTCAGCTTGGCAGCAACCCAGTATTGCACCAGTCCAGAATCAGGAAGAGCAATAAACTCCCTAAAGGCTCTGGGTAGGGAACATCAGTCAGGAAACACCTAAATATTAGTACTGGTTTGCATTCAGGAATGCCAAGAATATCCCATTCACAACGGGATGGCTCAAGCCAAAGATTCAATCCTGCAAAAAAAGTCTTTAATCCACATCCCAGTATTGGGGGGGACCAGGATATATGTCCAAACTGGCTTGGTAGGTTTCTTTGGACCTAATGAAGCAAGAATGACTAGGTCTAAAACTGGGTTGTGGTCAATGTAAAGATACTGAATCAGGAGTATATTGGTAAAAAGATTATTTGCAGAAAAATGGCAACCTCGGTGCCCTATATCACTTCTCCTCTAAAAGTTCCTTCTCACTACAAAAAAAATATTGAGAAAGAGGAGGGAGGAAAAAAAATCAGTTAGTCCAGACCAGAATTCTTCAGACTTTTATCCAGTTTATTCTGTGTTGCAGAATGTTCTAAGGTATCAGTGATGCCATTTGTGCAGAAGTAAGACTTACCTTACAGTACCCATCTCGTTGTGAGGAAAACAAGCTTCTCAGACATCGCCAAATGTGTCTTTTTTTTTTCCCCTCTAATTGTTGTGTCCTTCTGTTTCATGTCTGACAACGCTCTGTTAATCAGAGTTATCTCCATGTATCTGATAACTATTTATAGGATAAAGGGAGCAACACATGGAGCCAGAGCTACTTTCTACCAGCCAAGAGCCCCAAACTTTAAACCTAGAAAATCCTGTTCCTCCCCACTTCTGGTCCTCTGGCAAGTAGAAATGGGAGAACTGGAAGGTGTCCTTCCAGCCTGGCACCCTGAGGCACAAGAGTAGAGGAGTTCACGTCTCCTTAGAGTGCTTCATACTTCTGAGGCATTTAACTTTTAGTTCAAGTTTCTAGTTCCTACATCTTTGTGTTCTGCTATTCCTGACCATATTTTAAATCTAGACTGAGGTGACTTGTGGCTGTTTGGTGAGGTGTGTTTGCATTTCCACAGACCTGCTGCTGAGCCATCCTCCCTCACCATCTCAGGCAGACAGGCCTTGGCACCATAGCAGCACTCAAGCACTCCCAGGTCTCGTGTGTTTGCATGTGAAACCAACTTCTCTGAAACTCATCCTGTTCCTACATAATGGCTGTTCTGCCTACTGCAGGATAAAATTAACTTCAAGGTGAGAGATTAAACTGTGTGCATCGTCACAAAAAGAACTCACCCCAAAGTTGCCAGCAGGAATGTATTGCAAGAGATCATGCTGCAGGAAAATTGCTCCTGCTGCTCCCTCCATCCCATTTCTGATCCAGTCTCATGTTGATTCATGTAGCTCAAATTTGTTTAAAGAAATGAGATAATATTGTGCCAGTGATATGCAGTCATGATTCCACTTACACCTCTGTCTTCTGCTCATTACAAGAACCTGAAAATGTTAGCAAATTAATCATTAGCATGGATTCAATTTTATTGACTTATTTTAAATTTATGCAAGGTCTTGCTACTATGGGCCTTACAGATGTCCATTTATAGCAACACTAAATTCATGTAAGCCTGAATTTCATGGAAGGACCAAAACTATAAGATATTATTGCTTTGAACAATGTTAAATATAGAAGCAGGAAAAAGGGACCCATAATCATTGCATATACTTTTAGTACTTTCCAGAACAAGATAAGCATGTGGAAATAAAGAAAATAGCTTTGGTACTGGTGATTTTGAGAAGAAACATCTTTAGTTTTATAGAAGTATAAGACTCTACTGAGCTGTATCAAATTTAGCTCCCTACATAAAATGTTGTTAGTTTGCCTTGTCAGTCTGCTGATGCTCCTGAGCTGCTCAGCTTGGCATGGAGGGGAGCTGTAGGTGTCTTGCTGGAGTAACAGAGCCACAAGTGGATATGCTCACAGTTTTTAAGTGATCATTTCTATTCCCTTTCTCTTTAAAGCTCTCACTGGAAAGATTTTATGTTTCTTTGAACTTTTTCAAAGTTGACTGTTAGGACAATAGGGAGTTTTAATCATCTCCATCCTTCACTCGCTCCCCTTTCCTCTCTCACTCATCCTGTTTGCTAAGCAGAAATTTCAGGATATTTTCTTTTACCTCTCCTTCTGTTTGTAATGATTTCAGAATAAACTCCAAATCAGAGTAGTCTTACTAGATAAGTTAATAAATATCTAGTAACTAATATCTAATTTAATCCACAATGCAATGGACATTTAGATTTACATCAAATTTATTAATGATAATCAGTGATCTCCTGTAAAACTCACCAGAATTTGAAATGGAACACTGAGTTATTTTACATATTTTTTCTTAAAAAATTTTAACAGTACTAAAAACCCAAACCCAAGATAATAATTTGATTTGAGCCATCATGAATACACAGAGATAGTTTCTTTAGTTTTTAATTTAAAAGGCTTTCTATTTTTACCCCAAAATATAATTCACATAATTTAGGAGTTATTATAAAATCAGTGGTCAATAGATTTTTATTTTCCCTTCATTTAGTGTGAAGTAGAGAGCTGTGGGCTAAGCCCATTAATCCATGATAGCTGCTATATGAAAACTACAAATATTCTGAAGTTTCCAAAACAAACAACCTCAAACTTAAAAATTAACTTAAAAACTCTGAAATCAGCCTGAGGGAAGCTCAAGGAAACTAATAAAAATATCCAGAAAGAATTAGAATTAACACTGGAGAGAGAGTAATTGGGTTGACTTCAGGCTGACTAATTCACACACTGAAAGTCAATGATTTCGGAAGTTGATATTTAGGGGTTTTTTAAAGACTTCTCTTGTCTTAATCCTCATTATTGGCCTTACTAGAAGGATCCACCAGTGTGCGTATTTCTACCTGCTTTTCCTCACTGCCACAAGATACACACACGCATGTATGTGTGTATACCTACTGTACATTTCCAAATGTATATGGAAAATACCTTCTTTTAAATGAAATACACCCCAAGCAAACTACTGCCAGCCAGGAAAGTAATTACTGCCTGAGGTAGGCAGGCTGCAGTGCTCATATGTGATGCTGTCCTGGAAATTGTGTGACACAGGAGCTAAAACTTCCACTTCAAATGCAGTGTTAATGCCTCCTTCTTTACCATCAAAAAGTAAGTTGTGATATTCTGCATTTTTAGTAGGGGAAAAATGCATAATGGTGCAGTGTGGCTGAATTCTGAGCATTTAGCCCAAGGTAACACAAAAATAATTTCACTTACTTCAATGAAATAATTTCAGATCTAAACCGAAGTAACTGAAAATAGGTATTTTCCATTTGAACTCCAACTTCTTTCCTAACTGAATTGTTCAAGGAGATCCCATATTCTCACCCAGCACCACACAGAGAAAGCTTTTTTCCCCACTTTGAAAAAATAAAATCTTTCCTTGCTGAATTAACCACCTAGATATTCATATGGTCAGCACAAATTACAGGGATGACTCTGCCAAAGGGAGATATATTTGCAGTCAGCAATCTCTCCTCCTCAGATGTCAGTGGACATATCAAGAAAGTAAACAAAATTAAAAATTAGGTTGAGAAGAAAAATAGCAGCAAACACCTTCAGTTTGGTGCTTCCAGTACACTAAGAAGTTACATTCCTATGAAACTTTCTGGGCTATTTGTGCAGTTTCTTCAGGATCAGAGAACCTGACACTTTATAGATAGATAGATAGATAGATATGTAAAGATATAGACATACACAGATATGTACAGCTCATGGTCCCCAGGCTGCCAATGCTCTGCAGAAAAACGCACCAACAGAGCCTTAAATAAGAAATGACATCCAAATTTGGACCAGCTTGGCCCAAGGAATGTGAGAAGTGGGATACAGAAGTGAGACTTGTATTTTCATTTTGTTAGTGCTGCACTGCTCTTCCAGAAAGAAATGAGGGGGCACGCTGCAGGACATCTGGAAACCTAAAAAGAGGAAGGGAAAAGGCAATGTTTAGAAAACTGAGCTGAAATTTATTATTTGCTATTAAAAGGATGTTTCTTTCCCAGACTGGCTCATGGAGTCAGAACTTATGGTTTGCACTCCTGGATTTTCTGGATGAAATAGATTCTATGGAAGCCTCCATGTGAACTCCCATCCATTCAAATTACTGCCTTCCTCCAGGTTCTCCCATACACCAATATCCTGCCGGTGCAGGCTAACACAGCTTGGCCTCTGCATTGCTCCAGGAGCTCTCAGAATGATTATGGGCCGGTATTTCCCCTCCTAAGGTCTGAGAGATTTAGGGTGCTTATCAGCTTAAATGATGCTACAATTGCAAAAGAACAAAAAGAACCACCCAGCCTGCACCTTTTAACCAGAAATACCTCTTAAAAGCATTATAGTTGCTGGTAAAAGTACACATATCTACTTTAATTCATTCTTGCAGACGTTTGGAGTTGTGTAGTGGAATATTTAATACTGTCCCTGCCCATAATAGAAGAATGAAAGGCAAACAAAATACTAGATTATTTTTCTACTGCATTTTTTACTCCTGGAGAGGTTACAATATCAGCAAATCATCTCAATGTTATGGTACCACTTGCAATTATGTCTTCAATTTTGGTTATTTCTTAGAATGTGAAACACTAATAAAGGTATATACTGAGCAAAAATGTAAACTGTAAAAAAAAAAGGAGAAACCTTGAGATAATTTTGGTTTTATATTACAGGCAGTAATAATGGTTTAACTTGTGCAGAAATGATAAAAAATGAAGCAGTAAATATAATCCTAAGTGCTGTATATTATTTACCAGGAGGTAAACTCTGAAAGCATATCAACTTTCTTAGTGTAAGAGGGATAAAACATTCAATAAAACTGAAAACTCCTTCCAAACATATAAGAAAATGTAAAATTATACATCTTTCCCACCTTCTTCTCCCACTCTTGACCCCTGGAACTCAATATTAGTGACTGTCAGAGTTCTAAAGAGAAGAGTAAGGATTTTTATGGTTAGCAAGAGCATCACTGACAAATGTAGAGTGAAAACTTCCTAAAATGCTCACTCTTCATGGAATTAGCCAGTCACATAGTGGAATAAGAAAAACACCTCTTGCTGTCCCTTCTGAGGTGCTCTTGTGTGTTTCTTGCAAGTGCTTGAGAGAAGAAAACTCCTGTGCTTTGACCATGCCAAGGTCCATCATTAACATTACATCTCCCAAAAAATAAAAAAACTGATTTTGACTCTCTCTGCTTCCAAACTAATTAGCAACATTGCAGAGGGTCCCTTAGCCCCTATGAATTTCATATTTCATAGAACTCAGGTCTTCTGTTTCAACAAATCTTTCCCCCTAGCTTTTTCCTCTAGCCCTATTTCTCACTGGAGGTCACCAGGGTGTTGTCTCTGCAGGTGGGAGGAAAACCGTAAATAAAGCGGAGGTGAGATGCAGTATTTGAGTGAGTGAGGACTGGGCACTGCACTGATACAGGCTCTGGCTCCCACGTGGATAGATGGATCATTCACTGCTCTTTAAAATACATCGTGCTTTATTCCTTGCAAGTAATCCCATGTGAAATCATGCCCAGGTGAAATAGTTCTCCATCTTCTTGCTCGTTTTGTTGTCAAACCTAATGAGTGCTGTGAGCATCCTATAAACAACTCCAAAAGGCAGGCCAGGGAGGAGGATTGCACATGTTGTAGTTAAACACAATTTGGATAATTTAGAGGTTTCCCAGTTTTCCCAAGCTGTTGGTTGTGGTAGGTGAATGTGACATAATACAGACACTGGGGTACATCTCCACTGGGTGGAGAATAATTTACTGATGTCATATGCTGCAGTGTTGGGTCTCTGGTGCCACAATGACTTTGGCATGGTGCTTTCCTGATGTGGAAGGAATAGGTACAATGGCAGCTGTGGCTTACAGGTTCCCCTCTGTCCTCCTGCCACTCGTGCACAGCGAGGAAGATGCAGGAATATCTTTAGGAACACATAAATCTCCCAAAGGGAGCACCCAGGGGCAGTCCCCTTCCCTGGAGAGGGCTGCATGTAATTTATTTTCATTCACGATTTTTTTCCTTTTGTGTTAGCAGATAAGTAATCTTCCTCTTCTCAACCACATCCTTAATTATAGCAGACAGAAGATTATTTACCACATTGAAATTTCTTTCAGATCCATTAGTTTGCTCAATGTACAGCTAACCATGGCATTATTTTCTTTTGACAGTGTTCTTGCAAAAGAGTTTGCTAATACACAACAGCAACACGTTGGTCTAACAATGCTCAAAACACAGCATCCACATGGGCCATGTTTTAAAGAGTTAGGGAATCATTCCTTGGATTTTCACATTTCACCCCCTAGGACCATCAGAAAGCTTTAATAAGAGTAATTGATACAATAATCTTGGAAAGCACGTTTGAAATGGGAAGTATATTAACTTTATTAGCATATAACAGAACTATATAATAGATCAAGTCATTAACTGGAATATTGTTATAGACTGAAGAGAGAATGTGATTTAAATTTAAAAAAAAAATCCATTATTTTTACTTTTACTATTATTTTAATAGTCAAATGACTGTTATAAAATGTGCCTTGAAATATTTGAAAATGGATTTGATAATCCATCTAAAGTGGACACCTTCAGCACCCATCAGCTTCTTGTATTTCCTTGCTCTTATTCATAGTCTTGATGGTTACAAAAAAAAAAAAAAAAATCCATTTGCTTTTTTCATTTTAAAAGAAATGCTTTTCACATCATTCCCCAAAGTGGGGCTTTCAAGTCAGAGACTGAGAGAGTTCACACCACTCCACATGAAGCAACAAAAGGTGGATAGAGTGGACAAGGAGTACCCAGGCAGTGCTCAGAGGCAAATGGACTATTTCAAAGGGCTGGAGAAGAGCAGAGGAAGAGGAGAAGTGGGAGAGGAGTGTCAGCACTTGGCCTTTGCTGGGTCATGCCATAAGGTGAATAAAAGATTGGGGAGGATGGTGGCTTCTTAGGTTCTGTGCCACAGTGCCAACAGCCAGTCCCAGCCAAACCTGGCAATCAGATTGCTGGGCTTTTTAATCCCATTTATGTTTACAAGACAACACCTTTGCAGGGAACCTCATTCCTCTTTACAATTACCTGGAAGGAAGTTGTAATGAGAGAGGGGTCAGTCCCCTCTGTATTATCTAAAGGAAAAGGATGAGAGCAAATGGCCTTAAGATGTGCCAGGGGAGGTTCAGATTAGATATTACAAATAAAAATTTCACTGAAAAGCATTCAGGCCTTGGAATAAGTTGTTCAGGAAGGTGGTGGAGTTGCTGTCCCTGGCAATGTTCCAGAGGTGTCTGGATGTGGCACTTGGGGATATGGTTTAAGGGGTATTTATGTTGGAGCTAGGCTGATTATGGGACAGGATGACCTTGAAAGCCTCTTCAAACCTTGATGATTCTGTGATTCTGTATGCATTAAAAATCAAAAACTGTTAATTTTTTTTTTTAAATCCTGTTAAAAGCTCAAAAAATCCCTGAACACAGCAATAAGACCCTCACAGGTGATACTCTTCAAATTGACAAAAAGAAAGCTGAAACAACTTTTACCTCCTCCTGAGCTTGTTCTCCAAGTAGGGCTCCTTTCTAGTGCCCCCAGACATCTTGCAAAATTATTCCTTGGCCTTGGAAGATCATTCAGCTCTTTTTGTAAAACCCCTCTCAAGTGTTGAGCTGTTCCCTGAGGACAAGGCATAACAAGGGGTTTATATGTTTCCCCTTCCAGCTGGGATGTGGGGGCACTCCCCTGCATTTCTCAGAGCAATTCCCTCCAGCCCATATCCCTGCTATCAGCAGAGGTTTCACTGCCTGAGAAAGTAGGATTATTCTCTCTGGGAAGCACATGCCAGCATCCTCAGACAGAGAGCGCATCCCTGATCGTGTGTGATGATGTGCTGCAATGCAAGGCACATCCTCAGGCTTTTCCCACTATCAGCACTGACCCTCCTTCATTACTTCTTGGTTTGCTTTTTTTTTTTTTTTTTTTTTTTTTTTTTTTTTTTTTTGTCCTTTCTAATACCAGATTTGCTTCAGCAAATTAGGATTTTTTTTTCCTTAAGCCTGGTACCAAGCATCTATTCTTCAACACCACTTTTGATCTTGCACATAGAAGTAGTTCAGGTGATAGATTAGTTATTGGGGCAGTGCAATGGATGGAACCTCTGCTGTTCAGTCTCATGATAACAGGGATATGTCCAAAGGGGGAGTCTGAATGGAAAAACAGAGCAACATTCAGTTACAGTAACAATTGTGTTACGTATTGATTTGGAATCCATTGTTTCTTTAGGCCCCCCATTGAATTCTTACTCCAGGGTCTGGGATTTAACAAGCCTCTCAGATGAATGCTGCATTCCTGCTTCTCACAAACACTATTTCAGACTTTGAAAACTCAGGGATATGTTCTTGCAGTGTCTTACCTTCAGCTAAGGTTTTCAAGCTCTTCTGTGTGGCCATCATGACTAGTAGCAGAACACTTGAAAACGACAGCCTGAGACTCCAAAAGATGATTTCAGAGTGAAGAACAGTTTGCCACGCAAATTCTAGTGCAGGGCACAGTCAGACTTTGCAATATTCTATTCAATAGTTTTATTTGAAGCTTCTTAAAGCTATTAGGGAGACTTCAGGTGACTTCTGTAGACTGTGTCTCAGGCTCATGCATATTAGCTACCTGTATGAATGGCCAAACTCATGTTAATACTAGATACCCTCATCATTTGGAGTGTTTTATAATTATTAACTCATTGGTAAAGTTAAATCTAAATATAAACTTATTTCTTCTAACACCTTAATTGAAGAATTAAAAAAAAAATTAAAAAGGTAATTCTAATTGAAGTACCAGCTGCTGTTAAAGCTCAAGGATAATTTTCAGGAAGTGTTTTAAAAAAGAAAATACACTCATGTTATATCTGACTTCTGATTTTTCTTTCTTTTTCAAAATATAGCTTCCTTTTCAAACTTGTCTTTCTTTGATAAGCCTCAGAGCGCTACCATTAACAGACATTCTGAATCAACATATCCATCACTGATTTTTTTTTTTTATGAAGCAAATAAATTAAAGATCAAAACAAGTATTGGAATAATACAACACCTTTCTTTTGCATGAGGGAGTGACCTCGCTTGCCACTCTGCTTTGGAGGACTGATGTGCCAGCAATGCTAATAAAGTGCTATAAATTCATGTGCTTTCTCGATTAAATAATGGTGACTTTGAGAAGTGACACATCCTAAATTGTGTGGTTCTGTGTGGAGCACAACACACAGAACCCTGTGTGATGCAGAGCTTTGCCTGCTCCATGCAGGATTGACCTGGTAGTGGGATGGAGGTGATGCTGGGGCCATGGCTCTGTGCTGGATGATGCTCCAGCTTTCTCCAGGACTCGGTTCCTGTGGCAGAAAAAGACCAAAATATTGTGTTGTGATTAATGAATAAAAAGCTCCTGCCCATCATCACTGAGGCAAAATAACACGGGGCTGTAAACTGTGCACAAACATGAGTTCAACACGTGTTCCCCTGGCAGGGGAGCAGGGGCAGGTTTCAGTGGGAGCTGTAAGATTTGGGCTCCCAGGTACTAGTCCATAGTAGGTTGTCTTTACTCCTGTTACTACCAATGGCTGCTAAAATAGTTAACCTGGATGCTTCTTCTTTGCTGAAATTCTAATTTAGCTTTTCTGTGTAAACACTCATTTAGTATCTGTATCTTGCTCCCACCTTTGTAAAGTAAAATAATAATATTCTACTGCCTCATATGGTGTAATGAAGTTTAATACA
The DNA here is from genome assembly GCA_013397375.1 of Toxostoma redivivum. Taxonomy (NCBI): domain Eukaryota; kingdom Metazoa; phylum Chordata; class Aves; order Passeriformes; family Mimidae; genus Toxostoma; species Toxostoma redivivum. The sequence goes on along the minus strand of VXBI01005646.1, from coordinate 723,904 downwards.
TAAAAGATAGTGAGGCACTAGTTGCTATAGTAATGTACTATTTAAATAACTAGGGGAAAAAAAGCCCCTCAGAAGTGTTTCAACAAATGCAATTTATTGAGGGCTACTCGTTTTGCACAAAACATCTTTGAGATGGTGAGCACACCACGGTGGAAGTCTCTGTGAGGCTATTCAGGAAAGGAGCTGATAAGGGCAGTGTGGTGTGTGGTGTCAATGCCGAGATAGAGAAGGCTTTTCCCATCCTGCCACATCCAGGCTTAGCTGTCTGCTGGCCAAGTGGTGGCTGAGGTGGGGGAATGGTTCATCTGTGCCCCTCAGCCTGGAGAGGCACCTCTGACCAGCCCTTCACATGCTGACGGGGGTTATTTTAGAAAGGGCCAGCAGCAGGCCCAGTGCCTGTGCAGCTGACAACTGTTTGATCATTTGTACAGACACACAGCAGCCTGGAGTGCAGCTCCCTTCCCTTCCCTGCTGGAAGCAATTAAACTCTCTGCTGCTAGATTTAATTGTCTTTGGAAAACACCTCTGGTCTTGAGATCAGAAACCCACCAGCAGCTTGCAGTGCACTGCTTAAGGAACTGCACTCTGCGGCTGGGAATGTGGGCTTGCACCTTCTCTGGCAGAAGGTGATTTCAAATATATATTCTCCATTTCTTGGGCAAACACTGTAAGAAATAGCGTATATAACACATGAGCACTGCCACCAGTCATTCTCTTGAGGGCCAAGTTTTAAAAATAAAGTCACTTCATCTGTATTCTTCACATGTTTGTTGGCTGTGATCTCTGAACAGCTATTAGATCAAATTCCTCAAGAGATTTAAGGAAAAAAAAAATCTGATTTCTAAGTTCTGATCAGCTTGATGTGTGCAGGAGAGAAGCTGTGGGTGGCAGAGGAGGTCAACCCTGGCATACCCAGGGTACCTCGCAGATGGAAGGACATTTTGAACAAAATCTTCAACTGAGATTATTCAGTTTCACCTTTTTTTTTTTTTTAAATAGATATATTATTTTCATCATATAATTTTTAGATCTTGTCCACAATCACACTGAATAACTTCCTAAGTCAAGGGCACAAAATTTATAAACCTTGCCCATTCTGTAAAGATGCTCCTAAGTTATGAATGCAAGGATACTGATTTTAATTCTATTTCTGATCATGATAAAGAAATACGATCAATGTGATTAAAAAAAAAAAAAGATAGGTCTTCATGAACAGTTTAAAAATTGCTTGTTTTTTGATTTAGCTTTGAATAAGATGGATTTTTTAAAATGTGTAGATATATATAATTAGATGCTCTATTCCTTTGTAAAATTTTGTTTCGATTAAAATGCACGGACATAAATAGAGAAAATGGGTAAAAAATGTATCTTGGTAATAGGTCAAATGCAAAATGTATAATTTGCAAATCAAACCTTAAAGCAAGTGAATCTCTGTTGGAATCAATAGGAGCTGAGATGGTTGACTGAGCAGAAGGTGGGAAAAATAATAGTTTGTTGCCTCTCTGCAGCAAATATAAGTCAAGTCAGTCCACCATGACCTCAGTGTGTAGCAGACTTTATGCTTAAATGGTTTATTTTACATATTGACAATGGACTTCTAAACTTGACTCCAGCTAGCAACAACTTCCACGAACAGATGTACTGGTGGAAAAAAAAATACAGTGCAGTCAGATGGGATTTATTTTTTTTTTTTTGCAGAATTTAATTAGAAAATTCTGACTGTAACAAAGCAAATTGTTTTATGGGAAAGTAACAATTTTGAGAGAAATTTTGCCTAAAATGTTATACAAACTGGGGGTTAAAATTACAATTCCAGTAATATAAAGAGAAAAGTACATCTGTTTTTGTTTGATGCAAACTACCTGAACACAACCTTCCTCAAATATATGAACATGCATCCGCACTGGGTTATAAAACCATAGGATCTTTAAGATCTCCAAGATTCCTTTTCCAAAATAGCATTTATACCAAGAGGAACTACAGTGATAAAGACTTTCAGAGTGTCATGGTCCCCACCTGGAAACAGAATTATGTCATTGTTTTGAGTCAAGTACCTCTTCAGCCTCCTTTCCTCACCCTTACACATCTATTGTAAAAACTGTTTATTTACCTGTGAAAAGCAGCCCCATCCGGCAGATCTGCAGAGGAATATGCAATAGGCTGGCAGGCACTGGTCCCCAGGAGCCTGAAAACCCTAAACCAGGGGAAGAGCCAAGCTTGGCTCACTCACACCTTGTTTGAGCACCTCCAACAGTGAATTTTCATAATTTTGCTTTATGGTGAAAATTTCTGAAACCTCTTGGTTCCCCCTCACCCCAGAATGGGACTTTTGTAATCTGAAAGTGTTTTATGGCATGAGAAAATTGCTTCCTGTCTTGGGCTACCTTTCAAATTGGACTTGAACTACCATTGCTGAATATTTTTCAGGTTGTCCTGGCTGGTAACTGCAGTGACTCCATCATGATGAAGCTTTCAGGCATTTAAAAAAAATTTTTTGGCAGTAATTGCCTGAATTAACTGAAGGGAATTTCAGTCCTTGTATACTCCTATGTTCAGTGAAATGCAGGACTTTTTTTTCAGTGTTCTGTGGGTATTAATTAGTTAGGAAAAAAACATTAACACTTTGCTCACATTCTCAAATATCTGCTCATGCAAATCAGTATCTGCTCACACAAATCAACATATTGATCTCCTTTCAGCATTTCAAATAGACAGTTAACAAAAACATCTTTAATTACTTTATGGTCCTTCATGTCAAACAAGTGTTCTCCCTTTCCTAAGAGGAACATGTTTGAAACATCATGGGGTAAAATTAAGTTATTTGATTGAGACCACAGAAAGGCACTTTCAAAACCCAAATCATAAAGCAGCGGACCTTACTTAAATCACCTCCACAGAGGTTTAAGCTAAAGTGTTGTGCTTGTCATTGTGAAAAAAAAAAATCCCAACCTGTGTACAAAGTCTGCTGCAGTCACTTGGCTAATAAGTATAATCTGTTCAACTGCTCTAACTCAGCTTGGTTTGATTGTGTGCCCAGCAGTCGTGGCTCTAATGCTTTTTAGCTGGGGAGGGAGGGGTCAGCAAAAAACCCTCCAGAGACTGTGTGTGTGTGCATGGAGGAGAGCTTTGAGAGAATGAGATTGTGCAAACAAAGCCACTGTGAATGAGTAATTTTCAAGACATTTTGAGCAAGAGAATATTTACTTATATTTGAGAAAAGAGAATATGGTTATCTGTAAATATCCTTGTAACATCCTTCTCTGTAACATCCTTCTCTGCAGCACGGTTGGGGTAGCTGGATTTGCCCCATGCTTGTCTTTGCAAGGTTGGGGCAGTCCATGAAACCCCCTGTGAGAGTGGTTGCATGAAGGCACCAATATCCATTAAAGCATTCCCAGATCTTGTTTTCCAGCCCAAAACATTGTAACAAAGAAGATTCAAGTGCACAACTGCACAATGAATTTGCACAAGTGGCCACACAAATAAAAGAGGGGTGTGGAGGGAGTCTTTCTCTCTGGTAAGAGCTCAGGCTGGTGCACAGCCAGAGTTCAACACCCAACTCACTAACTCTTAGAAATCCCACCGAGCTCCGTTTTCCATGGAGCAGGGAAGGAGGACAGGAGACGGGACTGCTTGTGCCTCCTCCGCTTTTGCCAGGGGTAAGGTGACTCATTGCTGACGCACTCACAGAAAATTAAGGTGTGCAATGACGTATTTTTCCAAATTTCAGAAAGATTTGAGAGCTAATTTTAGGTGTAATTGGGAGCTTTGAGCCAGTGCTATATACAGAACAAGCTGGAAACTCTTTTAAAAACTGGAATTATCATTGGTCTTTATGGATCTATGTGTCAAAGGCAGGGAGTTACAGCTACTGGGTCTCGGGCTTGGTGGGCAGTGCTGTGAATGGGTGTTTGTCTGGATATGAATTGAGAAAAAGGTTATCAGGATTTAATTACAAATAATTCTTATTCAAAATGCATAAGCATTGAGAATATGTAGAATTCATTACTATTATTATGATGATGATGATGATGATGCATGTCTGCTTTAGAAAGATGCTCAGGAAGACATGGGAAATATATATCTACTATCATCCCTCAAACTTATCACCTGCAAAGAGAGACTATTCTGGGTACTTCTATGATCAAACTGCAATTTCTTCCCTTCTAGAATATTGTGGGTCAATTTCATGCTGAATTTAAATATCTGCAGAATCATATGTTTAATCTAGGTAATGTATTTTGAAAGTTTTCCTGATTTAATTTCCTGGCATTATTTCTCCGTTGTGCACTGTAGGCTTTGTTGCATAGAGCCTTGAGATGATTGATAAAAATAATTTTATAATGAAATGTGAATTAACACTAATTCAATTTGGTGGGTTTTGGAGATGACAACTCTTGATATATGGATTTCCTTGTTCCTCAGGAATATACAGTCAATAGCACTGAAATTGAGATTGATCAAATGAATTGTCTTACTTGTGTATGTAGCTCTGTTCATGATTCATAATTTTCCAAAATATTCATAACTTTCAGGGATAACAATTGTCACAATTACTTAGGATCAGGCCACATGTTGTCCAGAGAAGCTGTGGCTGCTCCATCCCTGGAAGTGTCCAAGGCCAGGTTGGGCAGGATTTGGAGCAACCTGGGGTAGTGGAAGGTGTCCCTGCCCATGGCACGGGTATGGATGGGATGAGCTTCAAGACTTTTCCAAACCAAACCATTCTTAAATTCTATAATTCCATAATTCTGCATAATTTTGATTGTAGTTATAATCTGCAATTTAGCTCAGAACTTATGGTTTCCAGTGAATACCTGGAAACATCTGAGGAAATTCAAGATAAACATGGAACACCACCTTTTGGTAGCTGATTTTATAGCTTTATCAGTTTTGGTATCATTAACACTGTAAAATAAACATAATTCTCAGAGTAATGTGCACATTAAAGCAAAATTTTGAAAAGGGAAAAAAAAGAAATCAGGTCTAATTAACCAGTTGTCCCAATATATTGTATGGGAAATTCATTCTTAAAAAAGGTTCAAAGCCATTTAAAGAATGCATTTATCCATGAAGAAGAAGCAGAGTTAAATCCAACTGTATCAGCTGCAACAGTAAATTATGAATAAAAGATAATTTATGCCATTTATGGTATCTTCAAACAGTGAGTACCAAAATGTGTTTCTGTGATAGCATAACAAGGTGCTTGAAACTCAGGATCCTATCCAATGTCCTCTAAAGTCAGATTTAAAATAACTCCTCTAGAATCTGGCTTCCTTGAGTCACCGTGGTAAAAAGCAATATAAGAAAAATATATTATCACTTAAGGGTCTAGTTAAGAACAACAATATGCAACAAAGCACAAAGAACATGTTATAATCAAGGGAACTGATATATTTCCAATAAGGAGACCATGCATCCACCATCTCCTGGGATGGAGAAGGAAGGAGGAGGAAGAAGAAAAAATCCCACCTGGTTTTCTTGATTTGTTGTCAGTGGAACCCAAATAACTTAGAGCACAGTACACAGACAACAAAAATCTTTAATTTTCAGAGCTCCATATGGTGAGAGACTCCAGGAAAAGAGAAGCTTTCCACCCCCACCAGTAATCCATGTGCACTGAGTTATTTACCTGAACCTTCATCCTCAGATAACTTTGGCAATTACTTGGAAGTTGTTAAAAATGTAAGTAAACCCTGGACTGATTGAATAATAGCATTAAAGGTATCTGTGAATGGATTAATTTGGTCCAGGCAATGCCCCACATCTCATTTCACTCCTCACATGATGTGGTGCTGTCAGTAGCGGTGCTGGCCTTGCTCAGGGCTCTTGGGCTGGGCATCCCTTTTGGCTTGTCCTGTTGGACTGATGGGAGTCAGGGCACGGCTACTTAGCCCTATTTCTTTGGTTTTTTTCCCCCCCAAAGAATAGGGCCAGAGAGCTTCTGAAAAGGCTTATGAAAAGAAGGCAGTTCTGTAAGGCTAGAAAAGAAGAGGGACATGGACTAACATACACTTGTTCTCTTTAAAGATACACTTTTTCATGCGTCTCCTCATCCAAATAATTTTCCATTCTTTTGGATGATTTCCCAAAGTTGTCACGACAGAGGAAAAGCCTGAAGGGGATTTAAATTAGGAGATTTTTTATTGCCAGATCAATGCAGGGTTGTCATTCGGTATGTAAGAGGGAAAGTGCAAGTATGAGACACTTGTGAGGGAACTGGGCAGGCAGCAAATAGTTGAGGGGATAGGTAACAGGATAAGAAGGATTTAATCTTGTAACAGATGTCCCTTTCTATCTGCACAGGGCTAAAATCTAAAATGTAAGAAATCTGACAAATTTATGGCTAAGAAAAAGGCTTTAGGTAATTTTATCTTAAATGACAAGGAGAAAGGTGAAACTGGTCAGCCCAACACTCCTTTCGTTTTTCCTTTGCTTTCCCTTTCCCTTCCCCTTCCCCTTCCCTTTCCCTTATGCAAATTAATAGCAGCCCAGAATGGATATCCATGTTCCATCCTGTATAGGTGCAATTCACTTGAAGTCTTGCTTCAATCTGGTCATCTCTGTTGCTGAGAGGAGGTTGTTATTGCCCCATCTCAGGTGTTCCTCGGTGCTCACTGTGATGTTCACACTGCTGTGTGATGATGGAGAGATGTTTACACCCTATAATCACTGGTGGCCAGCCTTGCAGAAAAGGGAAAAGGCAAGAATTTCATTGCTAAAATTACTTTCTCTCTCCCTTTGAGATAGATCCCATCAAATCAATGTTGTGAGAGGTAAAAGAGCGTGGGTAGCCTTTCAGTGTCACTGAGCAAATTGTTGCTATTCTTTGTTGTAAAATGACAATGCCATTTCCAGAGCTCTCAGTCAAGGCAACATCGTTCCCAGACACTGAATCCTAATTGTTAGATTCCTTTATTTTATTTTGAGCTCAGCTGATGACAGTGAATAGACAGGAGACAAAATATGGTAATTTCATTAGTAAAAAATGCACATTAAAACTGTAACATTTCCAAAAGTGGGGAAAAAAAAATATCAGGCACTTGTCAGACTACCATGATCTCATGATTTGGCTATAGGAAAGTACCATATAGGTCATCCTACTCTCACTGAGTAAAAGGAATGGGCCACAGACCTAGTGCTGAGCCTAGAACCTGGTTATAAACACAGCCCCCGAGATCCATGCTCACACTTAGTGGCTGTCTCTGCATCAGCCTGCAGTGATGGCCAGGAGCACATCCCATAGCAGTAAATTGACCTCAGCTGAGGGAGAGGATTTGCTGGAGGGGAGGCTGCAGCAGAGCTGGTTGATTTTGATTCCCCATGCTGCTGGAGCCTCCCTGGCACAGCAGTGAACCCAGAGTCCCAAAGGCGCTCCCTCATTCCGGGTCCCACTTGAACATGCGGCTGGAGACACTCTCGAGATCAATTTTTAGATTAGCTGAATACTTACTCACTGAAGCTGATTATGAGTGGAGCTGATTATAGTAATTTTGACATCTCTGAACAAGTTTTAGATGCCTCTGATGAGTGCACATCCCTTCCTCCCCAAAATGGAGGCACTAGAAATCAGTGAGCACTTAGCAGTGTGAAAGACATTCCCTTTTGTAGTTTGTTTTTAGACATAGGCTTTAATGCACTCTTATGTCACACAGGTGTTGAAGGGATTAAGCACAAACAAGGCCTGGATCAAAGTAGCCATTTTAGGCTGCAGAGAAATCTCTGATGTGACCCTATATCTTATTATTCTTATGTGGGTCAAAATCAAGTACAGCCACTGAGTTTTTAGCAGGATATTAATGATTCAAAAGTTCTTCTTCTTCTTAAATACCTGCATTCTGTGTCTCCCAGAAAAATTTCCTTCCTAAGTATTGACATTCTGTTGTAGAAAACAAAATATTTGACAAAATACTCAAAAAACCCACAAGCAAACAAAAAACTTCAACGAAATGTTTTTTTAAAGCCTTGATCTAGATGCATCTCAATTCTGAATCTACCAAAATAATAACGTGCCACTAGAAGACTAATTGACATTGCTTCCTTATAGATTTTTGTCCACTAGACATTGAGCAGGCAGATAAATCATATCATTTTCACTGAGCAAAAATATTCTGTCACCAAATAAATAATATATTCTTATCCCCAAAACATAATTTCAAATTGCTCTACATCAAAAACTCGTTGTCAGTCAAACTCACCTTACCTCTTACCTTCTCAGAGGCACAGAACATTCTCCAAAGCCTTCCTGTCTGCAGGCAGTTATGCAAACTGGGGAGAAATATAAACAGTTTCTCAGCTTGAGAATAAGGTGTGAACCCACTACTTAAATCTATGGTTTACTAAATAAATTTAGAAAATTCCACAGAAGTTCGATATTTAGAATCACCTTAAAATTTCAAACTGGTTCATTTTCTTTGTGCTGGATTATTGAAGGAAGTTGAAGAGCAGCATGACAGGTTTTAGAAAGGAGAGAGAAAACCTGTTTATTCATCTGGGTCTCTCTAAGTCCAAGTATCGACTTCTGGTTTTCCATGCTCTCTGAGAAGATCTCTAGAGACTGAAAATATAAGGATGGGCTACAAAATTTGTAATCTTCTAGGACTGAGCTTACCCTGGTTAATGAGAGTATGACATGATGACTCCTAGGCACAAGAAATCGATGTTTTATATTTCCCATCTGCCCTGCCCCAAAAGGAAAGAAAAATTATATAGATGACAATACTCTACAGGTTTTGGAGACATATAATACATGCACCATGGAAATTAATGTCCAGAGATCCCAAATATATTCACTTGTAAACCTGGTTAACTGCACCAAACAAACAGAAAGTGAGTTTTCACAGTTTGGAATCTTTCATGCACAGTTTTCTGTGCATGGTTCCTTCTATATTGTTTCTGTCTAACTCTTGGAAATGATCCTTAGTATTTCTATTATGTACTTCATTGCCCTTATATTTAGACCAGATATAATACTAGACATATCATATGTGGTGATTAAATTTACTGTTTTAATATTGTGGGCATGAGAAGTGAACATTAATTCAGGACTACAAAACTAACATTTTCTTCCTTTATGTTGCTGTGTTTCTTTTGGGTCCTTTCATTACATCTACAGAATAAATGAAAACAAGATCTTTACTTTTCCTTTTTCCATAACATCAGTTCATATGGAATTGTGAATCACATTTTGGAGAAATGCTCAAAAGATTTCAAATAGTTGGTTTAGCTTCCACCTAAATTAAATTTTTAGGATTTTATTTTTTTATTTATTTTATTATTTTTTTTTACTATTCTTGTACAATGTTCTGCTCCAGAGATTATTATATTTTATCTTACTTATCAATAGCTCACTGACATTTATTGAGCTGGAAGTATTGTTTGCTCTTCACTGTCAATCAAAATCTTGATTCCTACGTCTAGCTATCCTTTCTGCTTTACGGTGCTGATTGATACTGGGAAAAAATCATTACTGGATATAACTTAACACAGAACTAACTGGTGGTTATGGTGTAGCACATGTAGCAACTACTGTCAGAGACTGAAGAAGTAACCCAAAAGCAAACAGGCTGTATTAGTTAAACTCATCTGCTTTCAATTAAAATGAAAATATAATGCTGGGAGAGACTCAAGGCAAAAAATATCTAGAAATAATTGGCTCAGTTCATTTACATCTGATTTTTATGGTGTCAGTGAGGCATCCTGTGGCTTTCGTTTGAAGAGCATCAGACTTCTTGGTTAATATTTCAGATGTAAGAATAGCAGGATAGATAGGAATGGTTCAGAAATGTAAAGAGACAACAGTGGCAAAGCTGGGAGGAAGGCATAATTCTTGTTCCTAAAGTTAGAGAAATTCGATGGAAAGAGTAGCCTATACAATTAATATCCTAAAAAATCTAATAGGATGTATTTTATGAATGCTGGGCAATATCAGATGTTCCTCAGAGGAGACAGATTTATCCATATGAAAATGCTTTAATGCTTTAACGTGGCCAAGGAATGCACCAAGTAAAGCAATGCCAATGAGTGAATGTGCAACAAACTTGCTGGAGTGAGAGCTGAGGGCACTCACACCTCCAGGGAAACAGGAATCACCATCCCAGCTCCCCTTGCCTTGCTTGGGTACTCTGAACTCTGCCATTACTGAAGGATTATCCCATGGCCACTCAATAATCACCTGGGCTGAGCTCAGTGTATTTTCTCACTCCCATGTGCCCAGCATTGCTGAATGACATTTACACTGGCAGATGGTGACGGGACAACAAGGGGGAATGGTTTTAAACTAAAAAGAGGAGAGAACAGATTAGATGTCAGGAGGAAATTCTTGCCTGTGACGGTGATGAGGGCCTGGCACAAGTTGCCCAGAGCTGTGTCTGCCCCATCCCTGGAAGTGTCCAAGGCCAGGCTGGATGGGGCTTGGATAATGGAAAGTGTCCCTGCCCATGGAATGAGGTGGTATTTAAGGTCTCTCCCAACCCAAACCATTCTATGATTCTATGATTATGTATATAAAAAGCAATTAATTTTCCTTTTAGGTGTTGCATGTACAGTGTGCTTGATTGGAATCCTCCTAACCTCTCCTTTAAGGCTTATGGACGGAGGGAATAGGAGCAGCCCTGAGCTGGCTGGCTGGGAGGATAAACAGGAGTGGTGAAGTTAGAAAACAGATATTAAGTTAACTAAACATGGCAGATCAAGACATATTTCTCTCTTCTATACCCACTCATCAAGAAAACTGTAGTGCTTTTTGTAATAAAGGCATCTATTCTGTTGGAGATGGTCAATTTAAAAACAAATTGTCAGTCTGTGAAGGGCTCCTTACCTATGAAAAACTGGGACCTTAATTTTTTCTTCAAATCAGACAGCTTTTTTTATGCAGCTCAATTTCATTACCACTGAGATGACTTTCAGGGTCACTCTGAGAAAAAAGCCTAGCAATTATATTAAATAGGAGAAGAAAATAAAAAACCCTGACTGTTCTGTTTACTTGAATCCTGCCATTCTGTCATTCCAACATGAAAACTGTCCTTGAAGTCTAGTACAACCTACAAAGACAAACAGTGGAGGGAGTTTATATAAATCAAATTGGTGTCATATGATCCCCAAGCCCTGATGTGTTTCTATAAAGTTAGAAGCAAACTCTATTTTAAGCACCAAAGGACTGTGCAGCATCTCTTCTTTTGTCCATTGCCAGGGGCATGTCTCTAAATAAAAAGAATATCTTTATCAATAAAGGCATTCACCACGTGATGAGGCACAGCCCAGGCTGAACTCTAATAAATTACCTGCTTGTAAGCTGTGAGTGCAAAACCTGAGTTGTTCACTTGTCACACTTGGATCCTTTACTGAGAGGAAAATCCTCATCCATACAGTTTTGCAAAACATAAATCCTAAAAACTCAGCAGCCAAACTCACCTTGTAATCACAGTGAATGGGCTTGGACCACTGCTTGTATTATTCCTGTTTGAATGCAAAAAAAACCATCAACAAACAACCAAAAATGGGTACTTCTCTTTATCCACAGTGATAAGGTGGTAGCAGAGAGTTCTTTTGAAAGGGAGAGACATTTATTCAGAGGTGAATATTTCTTCCAGTTCTTCTGGGACCTAAGTTTCAGGTGGAAGAATTAATAATAATGACAATAAAAGAAAAAAGTAGTTTTATGGTCTGCTCAGTTTTCTTTCTCATTCTCTTTTGTGCTGCCTTTCATTCTTCCCCCTCCCGTCTCAACCTTTTTTAGACATAAAAATATTATTTTTGAAGTTTTCAATTACAAAGAAGAACACAAGCACTAAGAAGCCTAAGTCACTATTTCTTCTGAATCAATTTATGTCCTTAGATGGGGATTGAGAAGAAAGACTTCCTACGGAAAAACAAAAAATCCGCACAAACCCCCAAAATGGAACAAACAACAACAAAGCTACAAAAACAGGGGGGAAAAAAGCCTTTTTCTATCAAAATTTTTAAAATAAAACATCCGGTTTCCTAGCTAGAGAAGAGGAGGCACTAGACTTGCATTTTTTATGAAAAACAAATATTCTAAGCACAGCAGCCTATTATCTGCTTGGCACTGGTTTCATTGTCTATAAAATTATGTGACCTTGGCTATAAACCCCCTATGAGCTGGATTGCATATAAAAATCCCCTTCCCTTAAAAAGTATTTGTGTGGTGTTCCTGCAGAAGGTGCATTTGTACTTTCTGCTTCAGCATTGCTCCAAGAACTCCTTTGCAATGACTCTGTCTTGTACACTGAGTTCCCTGGTTAAAATTCACATTTGTTTCAGAGGGATCTAGAATTAAAATTCACAGGTATATTCTTTTATTTATTTAATTATTTATTTATTTTTGTTTTTACCTGCAGGTAACATCAGATTCACTCCCAGCTTTAGTATAAATAGTCTTTGCTGGTAACCTTTTGGTTACAAAGAGCTCAGCATTCATACCTATCAATCTTGCACCACAGAGCTGCCAAGTCTCGTAACAAAAGAGTATTTTGTTTGAAGGGCAAACCAAATTGACTTGTGTTTCCAATAACTGTAATGTCCGGCTTCTTATCAGTATTAATAAGAAAATGCAAATTGCATTCCTGTCAAAAAAAAATGAAAATGAAAAAAAAAAAAAGAGTTGAAACGAGCAGTACAAGCAGTAAATTGCTTGCAATATGCTATTATATTCAGATTCTCATTTTCAGCTATACAGTAGTTTTCTTAAGGTGAGCAAAAAGAGCAATCAATGCAAAAAAAGACCAAAATATTCCAAGTCTGACTTTTAAGTATGAGCAAACGGAAGAACATAATGGATAATTGTAGCAGAAATAACAGCACATAGCGATATGTAAATCATCAGCAGGCCAAACGTTAATCTCTTTATTGAGATTTTTATCTAAAATAAAAACAAAATTCCTATTAAATATGCAGTAATTTAGAAATTCTGAAGTACCCTTGGACAATGATCAACACTATTAATCAATTTTCTGTCTACATTGTAAAAAAACCCTTCTGTTTTATTGCTGTTTGGAAACAAAATTAAAGTGAAGCCATATAAAAACTATTATAAGGGAGAACTTGTGGCTTGCAAAATGTTCCTCTCTTTGACTAAATTGTATCATCTTTGTTTCTTGTTTGATTATGTAATATTAGTCAGAAAGCAATGGGTTACTCATGTTTTTTGCTTTTTCAAATACAATATCTAGTAGATTAAAATACAGCTTTTTCTCTCATGAAAATTCAGTGCACTAATATTGGGTATAAGGGTCACACATGGGATGAATGGATCTCTCACCAATGTGTGAAAGGAACCTGGGGATGTGCAATTCAGGGATGGGTTAGAGGTTAGCTTTAAAAACTTCTAGAATAGATGATGTTAAATAAAATGTTCATTCCATTAGCTGTTTACCTTTTCAGGGCAATCTGCAATTTAATTTGCATTAGGCATAATCATCCTGGTTTGCAGAGTAAGTGTGGAATGAAACATCACTGAAATATCTCTCTGATATCATATTACTTTGGTGAATATAAACCCATCAAAGGGATCTGTGTTAGACCTGTTCTCTGTTACCTGTGAGGAATAATATCTGGGTACATTAAGTATTCTTAAACATGGAAATTATTAGGAAGTCCTGGTATGAAAGTGAGCACTGGAAATGGCTTTTGAAGGGGTTCTGTCCTATGGGAGATCTTCTCAGGAGGAGCTTCAGCCTCTCCTACAGGCAAATCAAGTGGCATTTGGGAATTAATAGATGAAAAATTCCATCCCAGATCTGAGTCAGAAGCCATTAGAAAAATCTGTACAATACTCATAGCACATGTGCCTTCTGCAATTCCATCTCCTACCCAGGAGACTGAAGGAGCATTTGCATGGGGAGACCTTGTGGCAATCTAACCTCGAAATGGCCAAGGCAGAGAAGTTGGAAACCGCATCTTACCGCAAAGTAGTGAGATGCAGATGTGAAAACCCCCCAAATTCAAAGCACAGATAATGTGAGTCTCTAAATCATGGATCTGACAAATTGACTAAATTCTGCTCAAACTATGGTATAAACTATTCAAATTCACTTGCATCACTTCTGATTTTTATGTTATCAATGGTTTGGCATCACACAAACAAATAGTTATTGACTAACAGTGCCAGCACTCCAAATGACACTGGCCACCTGCTGCCAGCCTTTGCCATGAGTAGGAGAACAGAATAAAAAGCATTTTTGACCAGACCACAGGTTTTGTTGATCTTCACACAGAAGCCATCCCATTTATTAAATCCCCAGTCATCTTCTCCAAACCTTTTCACTCCAAGATGCCTCTCCAGTATTTGTTTAGGACTGTGAGTTTGTGAGGTGACACAGCACTGCATGACTTTGCTTTTTCACTTTCTGTGCCTTCCCTAACACATATTGAAATTTTTGTTGGCTTTCCTGACTCTGAGTGAGTAGTGACTTCCCACACCACTTCTGCACCTATAGTTTCTTTAGCTATTTTATTGCTGTTACTCAGCACTGTGAAATCCTTTCCCTGCTCCTTGCAGAAGGCATTTGCATTGCCCAGGTCTCCCTGACAATGCTGTCACATTTAAATTGTCAGAACTCATACTGTTTTCTATTATTTCCATTATTTGGATTTGCTTTTTTTAAAAGATGTCTTATTCTTTCTAATTATCTCCTGTGTAGCGCTCTTTAACTAAGTACCATGATTATTTTTTATTGACCTTTTTTGAAGATGGTTTTGCTGAGGGTTTGCCTAAAATCAAAACCAAGTTTTGGGTTTTGTTTTTTTGTTTTCGATTTTTTTTTTTTTTAATTTAGAAGTTGTCAGCCCTACTGCAAATATTTCACTTTTTTGTCTTCCCCTTTTTGCTACTTTTTAAAAGATTTTCTTCACTTTCTATGTTTTTCCTTATATCATATATTAATTTGAGAATTACTGTATAAAATTTAATTATTAATTCAATACATTTGCCAGTACAGGTAGACATCCAATTACACAGTGGACTTTACGACAGTTGGGAGTTGCTTTTTTTTAACTATCTAATCTATTAAATTTTACTTTTGTGTTTGCTTTGTACCAATGTTCATTACTTTTTATTCTTTACTTACCAACTGATATATTTAATATCCTTTTTTGGTGTGTTTTGTCTCAGGAAGGGCTGATCTCAAATATCTGACATTTGTTTGACCTCATGAGGTCAAAAGGACCTTGACTTTGTATGAATAGATTATAAGTGTTAATGACAAATATGAATTTTCCTTAATTGAATGAAATATGTTGTCAAAATTACTACTCCTAAAATTAGTCTCCTAACTTGTTTGGATGATATTCTGCATAAAACTGGGGTCTCTGTTTGTTTGTCTGGTTTCATTTTTTTTTTTTTTTTAAGACACTAATGAGGAATAAGCCGTAGAAATTCACAGTGATCCAAGTCAAAAGCAAAAAAAATAGTTCTTGCCTTACTTCCCAGTAAGTGGAGGTAAAAAAACACTGTCAGACTTTTATAAATATGTGAGCCCCAACACCTGTCCCATTCATCCTCCAGCCAATTTTTATACATGCCTAATTATCTAAGTTAGAGACCTCTAAAATCCACTCTGATAGAGCCTGGTAAAATGAAAATGAATTTCACCTCAGAAAATGAACCCAGATGGAAAACTTGGGAAATTGAAATCAAATTAGTATTAGTGGAGTTGAAAAGCTAAACTTGAATTAATTCATTTATCCCTTTCTCAAATTTTATTCCTTAAAAGTATCAGAGTATAACTGATATCTTGATGCTTTTGAAGTCAGTGAATTTAAGTGTGATGAGGGTTTTATTTTATGTCTCTTTCAAAATAGCCTAATGTTAGATAAAGTGATTGAAAGAGAATCAGGTAGTTATAAATCTACATTGGTTTTATAATTCTCTATGTCCTATGCCTTAAAGCTGATTTTAATGAGAAAGGTATTGTCACATTTCCTCATCTCTTGTATATTCATGACTCTAGAATGTTCAGATAATTCATTTCTCACTAATCAAAAAGCCCAGGAAAATATCAATAGAATTATTCAAATCTGTAAAATTTCAGAAGCATTTCCATGGTAAATGCCAAAATTAATGGCAGCACTTCACAAGCAAAGGTTAATCACAGTTCATTGTTTAGCTGCTCCCTGCAACAACAATGCTCATTACAAATGCATGTGTAGATGGAATATGGAATTTTCATGGATCCACTGCTCAGGTATTGCAACGAGAAGTTCACAAGTCTTGCTGTTGACTTCTGTTTGCAGAGGAACCAATTAATGCATCAAATGCTAGAAACCATAGCTACAGTGGATCTCTGCACCCACTGAAATAATTTTTGAAGGCTAATTCTTGCAAAGCCAGGCATGGTGGAGTGTTAAGCATGACTCAGAAAGGGACAAAACCTCTCAATTCTGTTTGAAAATTATTCCTTGGAGAACCAGAGATAGAATTGGGAACTACATGGCCCATTGTGGCATTCTGTATTTATGAACTCGTCAATATACAGAGTGCTATGGGTGCTTGAACTTAGTTTTGTGTCTGGCATTAAAAGGGAGTTTATCTTATTTTTTAATGTTAAAAATCTCCCTACTGTGGCCCACACAAAATATTTGCATTAATTTACATCACTTACCATGAGTGAGTAATAAACCCTGTGCTTTTCTCAACATTGCAAAAAAGATTTCTCCTTAGAAAACCTAAAAGAATTCATTGCTCTCTGAATCCATGGATTGCACATTGCACCCCATCACCCCACAATGATTAACTCTGCCCATAACACATCACAGAGCCCAGTCCATTGGGGCTATTTGCTGTGCTTATTCACATATCAGAAAGCCTTGTTCTCTGCAGCCTGAAAGTAAATTGAATTTTAATTTCAGTTTTGATGTCTGGTCCCCTACTTCTTGTTTTAGATGAATCCTAGATTATACCAGTCAAAATATTTCCTGCATCCCGTTAATTCCAGTGATGGGATCTCGTGATATACACTGCAGTCACTGCTTCCAGAAAGAAAAGGTGAAAATATCAATTGTCCTACAAGAAGCTAATGCACAATCTGTGGCTTCGTGTGAAATTTTCTAATAGGACTTATAGTCACAGGACTTACAGACTTAGTCTAAGATGCTGAATCAAGCTGTGTGAAATTACTGTGCATCACAGCTGAAGAGTGACACTTTTATACATTTTTCCTTATAAAAATTGTGGATCTGCTACAGCTGAGCATTGCTTTGAGTGTTGGGGATCCTTATGAAGGAAACCCATGGTCTTATAGGCAAACAGAGTTGATGCTTGTTAAGAAAACCCTAAATAATTGCAAGCAATCTCTCCATTCAGCTTGTGTGCTGTGCAGTGCTAAAGGACATCTCACCTTCTTTAGTGTCCCTCCTGCTTCTGCCAAAATGCCCCTGTCAGCACAAACGGCAGTGGGCAGCCTGCCCTGACTATCCTGGTGACCAAGGGGAAGTGATTGATTACCCAGAGAGAGCTCAACATTCCGCACTGGCCACAAATATCCCTCTCCCTCCACGTTGACTGGTACGGGGTAGAGAAGGTGCTCTTGCCAGAAGGGAGCTCCTTAAAAAAAAAACCAGAAGAAATAATACTCCTTGATACTGCTAAATTTTTTATGCAGTTGTCTTCCAGAATAAGTCTCAGATGTCCTCCAATATTAATACTTGTAATGCAATGCCCAGATTAGCAATTGCATAAATCCTTCCCTCAGACAGAAGTTGCAGCCTGTGGGATCGCGGCCGATTAAAAAGATTGTTCCAGCCACAGCCACCTTTGCCTTAAGCTGATGCCAGGTGCTATCAGCCAAGTTAGAAGTCAACCCAGTGTGCAAAATGTGATCCTCTGGGGGGCAAAATCTGACTCATCTTGCTCTCAGTGTCCCTGCGTGGTGGATGTGAATGAGGCACTGCGGGACAGGAGATGGAGGGCAGATTGCGGCAGGGAGGATAAAACTGCTCCGTGAAACCTTTTAATACATTTCAACTAGGAGACTTGGGGCTGTATCTTGTTCTCAATTTTGTATTGACCTTTATGGGGTTTTAAAAGAGAGCAGATTTTTCCCTGTTCTTAATTTATGCCACTTACCAAAGATCCCTGGAGTCAAATCTGTGCTAATTTACACAATGTGCAGATCCTCTAAAGGCAATGGGTTGCAGTGTAAATTAGAGCATAAATCAGGTCAGAATTTGGCCCCTGATGAAGATACAATAGAAAGATGTTGTCTTAAATGATTCAAAAGAAGCAGCTAAGCCTATTGATTTTTATTTAAATGAATCACACTTGGAATAGATCTCAAAACATTATTAAAAACTGAAACAGAATGCTCTTTATTCTACAAGATGGAAATATTTAGCATATCTACTCTCTTGTGACCTGAAGGGAGAAGCTGCACTGACAGCAAGAACCAATTCCTAAACAGCCTCTGAAAATTAATATATTCCATGAATAACAGAATCAAAATTTGGTGCTAAATACCTAGATAACTTGGAAATAGCTAAGCAAAGGAGGCATAAAGAACGCCTGTATTTTCTTGTTTGTTGGTTGGTTTTTTAATGCTAGGATCTTCATGATTTACTACAGTATTTCTTCCAAGGCTCTCGGTATCTTTGCTCTCTCCACATATTCATAATATATAATTTTGGAACAAATTCATGGCTAGTTTTCACAGGTGCAGTCACATTAATTTCACACCTCTGAATTTAGCTCTTTGCTGTGTATCTGGAGACCATTCATCAATATTCTCTGGAAATTAGCTTTCTCCCTTCTCAACAAATAACCATATCAGCCTCTGATATTTCCAGCCAGAACAAATTCCACTTGGTGGCTTTCATTTTTATGTGTATATTATTCTAAATATAGGAAATGTTCTAGCAGATGGGTGGCAGGGTATATAGGAGCTTCTATGGCAAACTTTAAATAAATCGGTTTTCTGAGGAGACCTTCTCAGCTGGTTATTACATCAATAAATCAAGAAGTATGGAATGTGGAAACATTAATCAGATTTTGATAACATCTTCTGGAGTCATTCAGAACAGCTGACATAAAATAGCTGTAATTACATATTGTGGTATTGTATCATGTGTTTCATAACATTTATTCTTAGGGAATGTCTCAACAGTTTCCTATTAGTAGGAGACCATTGTCCTTTGACAAAGACCTATTTTTCTGTTCTACTGACATTAACTCTTAATTATCTTTCTTTCTTCTTTTTTTTTTTAAACAACAATGAATTAAAGTAAATGAGGATTATGGAAATCGCACTGACAAATACCCTATGACTGTTACCTTAAATGCTCAGGGCTAGAGAATGAAATTTAGTGTGTATGAGCTCAAAGACGCTATTTACTACTTTAACATTTTACAAGTCATACATTAACATTTAGCAAGTCATAAAAAATTTACATCTTTAAGCGATTTGTACTTAATAGGTTAGTGATATGCATTTCGTTCAGGACATCGGGAAAGAATCTATAAAACAAAGGCATTTTGCATTGTCTGCAAATAGTTTATGCTGCTGGTGGATCAAACCATCAAACCCACAGGAGAAGTCTGGTGTGCTGCTCCTCTTTAGCTGAGAGATATTCTCCATGGGGGTAACAACATGCCTGCGGTAGCAAGCTGGTACAAACTCTCTTAAAGTTCCTCCACTTCTATTAAAGTGGTTGTAATTTAAGGAAAAAGGCTTAAAATAATCCAGCGACCACTACAACAAAATTAGGGAAATGGATTATTGTGATTCCACTGGGATAAATAATGCTGTATGATATCAGTGAATATGTTCCCTGTTTCTTTTCAGGAGGTTTCTGCATTTATTTTTGTTGCATTCATTGTGCTCTGATAGATCAGTTGTTAAGGATATAAACTTCATGTCAAGATCCTGATAACCAAACTCTGCTCTGGGAATCAGTCACATCCATCCTTAACCAAGTTGGTGCCACTAGGTGGTACCCAAGAATGTGAACCATAGATAGTCACTTTCCCACGATTTCCTTACTTTTGCAAGGGAAGGAGCTTCCCCTGGGCTTCAGGCAAAGACTGTCACATTCTCATCATCTTTCAGGGGGGATGTCAGAGGCACAGAAGGATTGAGGCCAAACCCCTGCCAGATGTGATCCTGTTCTCCTAGTTCCCAGGCAGCAGCACTGGGTGCTGCCACAGCCTCTCCCTCAAACACAGACCACTAAAACCTAATGAAGAGGTATTCAAGATGAGACTGCAAGATGGAAATTCTCCATACAAAACCAGAATGTGAATTAATTTGTGTCAACTCTGAACTGCTTTCAAGTATATTCGGAATAGGAAAAACACAGAGATAGGTTTTCCAGATACATAGTTCCTATTAAGTAATTTACTCTGCTCTATTCATGATTATATAAGCTAATTTGGACATGCTGCTGTTTCACGACATGCTGCTGTTTCACTATTTGCATGTCTCTGGCTCTGACAGCTGAAAAATGAGCATGATGACTGTACAGAGTAGGATGTTTAGATAGCAAAATGCAGCAACAATAAATGGTGAAATGCTTCCCTAAAAATATCCCTATTAAATATTGTTTTTTGTTTTTAAGAATCCATTTTAAACGTGACCCTTACTTCTCTAAAGTTTCTCTCTTCTACGATACAACTGTTAATTACTTATCCTTTAAATGAAACACATCTTAACTCATGGAAAGCCTGCAACTGGCTCTGCAGGATAGTCTGGCTTTTCCTTTGAGAGATCTCCTGGGGAGCAGTTTGGTGTTACAAAAGCTCTTCAGTGTTTACCCTGTGGAGTTTCTGTCACGTTGCACTGCTGTGGAGGGATCTGTGCAGCATTCATGGCATGGGGGGGAGCAGGCAAAAGTGTAAAATTACTGTGAAATTGGGGAACATGTGCTCCAATCCTGCTGCTGTCTCAGGAGGGGCATTAAAAAGATGTTCACGGAAGAAATATTAATATTTTCATGTCACAGAATTTAAAAGATGTTTTGCTGCTTGCTTGGTGATATTAATGCTTTTGAAAACTAATTTTTCAGTTAATTTTTGAAACAGAAATATTGGTTAGATCATCCCACATCTCCTCCAAAATGAGACACTTTATAAAGCACTTGGATCAAATCTGATCGTGTCTCCTTGTTCTTCTATATGAGTTCTTCTCTTCTGCCTAGTTCATCTTTATAGAGGAGAGGAAAAGGATTTTATAAACACTTTACATTTTTCCTGTATCTCTGCCACCTTCTAGATTAAAAAGTGCTCTGTGCCATGAATAGACAAACACAGAAGTGCTTCTAAGGTTTTGAATGCCAACAGTGCTGTTGATGTTTCTGCATCAACTTTGTCAAAAGTATTGGGTCCCTCCTTTGTCCTCTCCAATCTTCTAAATTTCTGATAGAACAGAATCACAGAATAACATAGTTTGGAAAGGATCTTTAAGACCATTGAGTTCAATCATTCCCCCAACACTGCCAAGGCCACCACAAACCATGTCTCCAAGTGCCACATCTACATGACTTTTAAATCCCTATGGTGATGGTGACTCTGCCACTGCCCTGGGCAGCTGTGCCACAGCTTGACAACCCTTTCAGTGAACAAGTTTTCTCAGTATCCAGTCTAAGTCTCCCCTGGTAAAACTTGAGGCCATTTCCTCTTGTCCTGTTGCTTATGACTTGGGAGAGGAGATCGACCCCCACCTGGGTACACCCTTCTTCAATAAAATTTTATGGAGCACGAGGGTCCCCCCAAGCCTCCTTTTCTCCAGGCTGAGCCCCCCTAGACCCTTCAGACTTGTGCTCCAGACCCTCTCCCAGCTCTGTTTCCCTTTTTCGGCCATGCATGCAAGGGAGAACAAATTCCAGCCTTTTCAAATTATTCCTTTCATTAGAGGAGTAGTAGTGCTATTTCAGTACTCCAAATGCTTGAAACAAATACTGTTCTAAAATGTTTGTAAACAGCTTCTTTTTTCCCCTTCCAGTTAGAGAACAAGTAAACATTTACATGTTTTGATGTTTTGATCCTGATCTAGCTTTCCAACTGCTGAGTCTATATATATATATATATATGTGTGTGTGTGTGTGTGTATACATATATATATAGCTGCAGTTTCCTTTGGGGTTAGAAAAACCTTTTGCTCAGCTGATCCTTTTGGGCATGGCCTGAACTACAGGCAAACCCAGGGCACAAAAATCCTGCCACATCCCGTTGAGAGCAGCACATGGTGCCATCTGTAGTGCTGCTGTTCTCCAGGTTGCTCTTTTCCCTGGGGTGCCATCTCCTGCCTCCTGAGTGGATGGCAGAGTTCAGAGCTGTCACTCTTTCATCCCTCATGGGCAATTCAGCACCTGTAACTCCCTGTATAAAAGACCGTGGGGACTTGGAGCAGCCCACAGAGGAAGAAGTATCATGGTTAATGTTCCAGCTGATATCAAAGCTTGTGAGGTTAAAGCTGCTCATTTGAAATGTGGGATTAGTAGCTCTGTCCTTGGGTGCTAGCAATGTTTTTTTTTATGTCTTTGTGCAAAATGGTGGTGGGGGAAAGGGCATGGGAATATTCTATTTTGCTTATTTTTAGTAAGGGGTTTAAGGATATCCTGATTGTACAGTCTGAGAAGGTCTTAGCTGGTGGGAGGTTCTGTAAAATTCAGGCCTGAGGAAATAGATGTATCTACCCTGCATATCTATTTCAATTTACTGTCTGTGGTGTTGGAGAGAGGAAAGAAACAGAATTATTTTCAATAAATTTTACACATAACTTGACATCCAATCAAGCGCATCAACATTAGCAATCAATTAGGAGCTCAGTGCATGGTTCTGAGTAGCTGTAAATTACTGCACAGTAATGGCTCTTAAGCAAACCTCCAGAGCAGCTTCAGCTTTTTTTTACCAATAAAGTAGTGAACATCATAAAACAACAACAGGGGAAAATGTTCAAATTAACTTAATCTATTTTAATTTTCAAATAAACAAATCTTACTTATAGAGCAAATGGCGACAACAAAAGCAACAGATACTTTCCAAATCCCTCTGGACCATTTAGAATACTTCTCATATTATAGCACAGGAAATACTTTTATCCATCCCTTCCTCTCTCTTTCATCTGAAAAGGCTGTCACTCCGGTTGTGCTGGGAGACTTCTGTGGATTTTTTTTCTGTTTGATTCTGTTTTCCCTTTGCACTAAAATTCTATCATATTTAAGGGATAACAAGTCTGTTGCTTTCCCATCCCCATAAACTTGTCTCGTTCTCACTAAACTCACTAGGAAAATATATCATGAAAAAATGATATTAAGACCTTTTATTTATTTACTGCCTTTCTGCAGCTCTATATGAGGCACATATGTTTTAGAGTCCAGCATATCTCTGACAGCCTCTTTGAGATCATCAGGATCAGATCTGCTAAGTAAGAGGATGCAATTTTTAAGCATTTTCTTTAAGCTTTATATCATTAATGGTGCATACTTCACTGAAAGTTTCTTCAGAAGTATTATGTCAAATGCTGACTTCATTGCACATATGTCTCACACTGATATCATTATTATTACTCAAGTCTTACTGGAAAGAAGTTGGGGCCAAAGTACTTAATTTACTTAATTAATTGTTAACTGTTTGACCAAGTATGTCTTCCATAGAGAAGATGGGAGTACAATGAAGTGAGAAAAATTTCCCAGGGCTTTAGATCAGGCATTAAGTAAAGCAGTTATATCTTTTGGAAAAATGAATGTCAGCTAATGCAGAACTTCTTTCCTTTATTCAGAAGATTTATTAATATTCTTGCTTATGCTGGAATATCAGTAGAAGTCATTCACACAGACACTCAGCCTACCTTTTCCCTGAATTTCCAGTATGTATAATTCACCTTTAAAACCAGGTCTTTTAGAAAAGCATCATGATATTGATAAAAAGTCTCCTGTCTTGTGCACTGCAGTAGTGAAATCTGAATAAGTGTCCCTTGCACTGATTGTGAAGAGAAGTGTCAGGTGGCTGATAACACTATTCTGCAGTTATTTACAGAGAAAGTAATTCTTCTTTCTCTGAGGATTAAATGTTTGCATTTATTCAGGCAGTTTTACTGACATATAATGAATTGTGATTGTGAATGGAGCTTTACATGTTTATGTCTGTCTATTCCTTTTCCTTGTCTCCCTAAAAAGGCATTAATCCTCCTGTCTATCCCAGTCAATATTAGTTTACTCATATATTCTTTAGTTAACTTTAGGAGGTAGAAGAGGTAATGAGTCTTTATCACTACAATTCATAACAATTCATAAATTTAGAAAGACAAAGTCAGAGAATCATAGAATGGTTTGAGTTGCAAGGGACCTTAAAGATCATCCCATTCCAATCTCCTGCCATGGGCAGGGACACCTTCTACTGTCCCAGGTTGCTCCAAGCCCTGGCCTTGAGCACTTCCAGAGTGAGGCAGCCACAGCTTCCCTGGACAGTTCCAATGTCTTATCACCCTCACATCAAGAATTTCTTCCTAATATTCCATCTAACCCTGCCCTTGCTCAGATTGAAGCCATTCCCTCTTGTCCTGTCACTTCATGCTCTTGTCCAAAGTCCTTCTACAGCTTCAAGCATTTGAAGGGACTCTAGGACCTCTCCAGAGCCTTCTCTTCTCCAGGCTAAGCAGCCCCAGCTCTCCCAGCCTGGCTCTGGAGCAGAGGGACTCCAGCCCTCAGAGCATCTTTGTGGCCTCCTCTGGATTCATTCCAACAGCTCCATGTCCTTCCTATGTAGGGGGCTCAGAGCTGGATGCAGGTGGGATCTCTCAAGAGCAGAAGAGATGGACAGAATCACCTCCCTCACCCTTCTGCCATCCAGAACATCCTAGAAAGACAAGAAAGTAACCAAAGGCTCCCTTTACCTCTTTTTCTGAATACACATCCTACCCTCTTTTACAGCTTAGAAGCACAATGATTCCAAAAATGGAACTGCTGAGACACATTGGTTTGCTTATTTAGAACCTGCTAAGGATCACATGGGGACAACCGGGCTTTATGTAGGTAATTTACACAACATCTAAAATGCATTGGGTGCCAGTTCTGGTCCTCAAGGCAGTAACTTTGTGCTGTCTTGAGAAGTGTGCGTGCCCTTTAGCACACATCAGTACACAAAAATATGTAGATGAGCTGCTGGGTGAGTTCCTCCCAGGAGTTTCTTTTGGCTTCTCCAGGGGCTGCTCCTCTCTGTGCTGCCAGGGAAGCCCAAGGCACTGGTGGTGTGAGGTGCTCCTCTACTGCCTGCCAGTGTCCCCTCAGCATTTCTTACCTCTTCTTTCCATTTATTCCACCAGAGATTAAGCTGTGTGCAAGCTAATTTAGGCAAAATCTCCCATGGCTTTGCAGTTAAAGGAGAGGAAGTTCACTTACATCATGCTGCTCTATTTAAGTCCTCTAATCTGAACTATGAAGAGGAAATCGAATTAAAGGTTGAGTCAGTCAGAATTATGCATTACATTCACAAAATATAAAACATCTCAAATCGCTATATTACATTAAAAATACACTAAGAGAAAGTTAGCAAAATCAAACACTTAGAAGCATGAAAATACCATAAAAATCATTGCTACCTTATGCCACTTCAAACTAAGCCTCCCTCTGCAAATAAAATATAATGCTGTCTTTAACAGCAGCTTTTCATTTTTCCACAAAACTTCTCCCTCGCTGCTTCACAGTATTAGTCTCCCTTTGCTTTATCTCATGTGTCCTTAAATCTTCTTATTTCTTCATTTACTTCTACTTATCTCTCTTCATCTTTTCTATGTCTCTGAAACTACTGAAATCTTCTCTTCCAGTGCTGGTCAGTCCTTGTAAGAATTAATTTTCAGGAAGCATTAGTAGATGTGGAGTTGTTGATGAAGGGCAGAATTCAAAGCCTGTGATGTCCCACAAGGCATTAGGCTGATGCTGTGAAAAGTTTGCTTTATGGTTTAGCCTTTATTTAAACTACAAAAGAGCATCGCCTGGACAGGCAGTCACTTAGGTTAAAAAAAATCAATTTAGAGCTGGAGAAGTTACACTGCAGCCCAAGTTCCCATGGGGGCATCAGTGCATGTCATTGGCCTAGGCAAATTAGGGAGAAAAACAGTGAAAAAGATCAAACTCAAAATATCCCAAGGAGATATTTTCTCTCTAATGCCTTTCCAGTATACAACCTTAGGGATCACTCCTAACAACAGAAGGTAAAACACTTTTAAACAGACGTGCAGTTTTGAAATTGACAGTGTCCCTTTAACAACTTCAACAGTTGGAGGGATTTATGTAGGTGGGTGAATCTGATGCTAAATAGTTAAACCTGTTTTAACTAAGAACTTGTGACTTCCAAAATAAAATCCTTCCTGTAGAAGAAAGTAACAGCAATTGGGAACAAAGCACAGAGGAATGGGCCAGTTCTAATTTATTCAGGTCCAAGGGGGCTCATCTGTGCTTTATTTTTATTTTTCTTTTTAATGTGAACAATTTAGCCAAGATTCTGATAACTGTCCCTGTTGGAATAAAAGGTTTCTTCTACTGTTGCACAGCAAGTTCAGCCTCTCATGAGTCAAAGATTTTGGAAAACATCTACTGAACACAGTCTGGGGCCTCCAGCACCGGGTATCTGCCACCTTCTGCACTGACCAGTGTGTCCTGTGCTGCACCAGCACATCTGTGTGCACCCTGTAAAACCACAGTGGGCTATTTCTTGGTTTGTGAAAGCTGCTTGATCTGCAAATGCAAATGTATTAATTAGAATAAATGACCACGTGGTTGCATTGTTAACTAAGTTCCCAAACTCCCAGGGAAGGAAGCTTCTGCACAGTCAAACACTGCACAATTTGCATCTGAGGGAAGCATTTTAGGTTTCTGTATATTTTACCAACAATTAAGGAACTGAGCTGGCACTTTCCTTGCACATTTGCAATTTAAATAAAATTTTGGGCCACCCTGACATGTTTTAGTTCCCATCTTGGTGGTCGATTCACAGGAGTGAAGAGAATGACCTTGTGTGTGATGATGGTAGAATTTAGAACAAGAATTAGCTCCATTGCCTCATAGAAATTGTTTGGCTGGCAAGGATAATTTTTTGGGCAGCCTCTGCCACTGTACAACATAAGGTGATATTTGATATATCTCTGTGTGTAACCAGACAGAGAGGGGAGGGCAGCAAAGGAGCCAGGCCAGCAAAACCGGGTGAGGAAGCCACAGGGCTTGGATTCAACAGCCCACAGTCATCTCCTCCAAAGAAGAGTGCAATTAAAACCTGGCCTAAATTTTTACATATCACCCTGCAGCAGATCAGCCAAGGAAGGCTGGTGACACAAACAGCAGCAGTGCCAGAGACACGCTGCTCCTTCTGGGTCAACAGCAAACCACCGCCTAAAATTTCAAAATATTTTCAGTAATCATCATAATCCAAAATTACAACAGGCAGTTCCACTCCTTGTGTCCGAAAAAGAGCCCCAGTTTCTGTTCACCCTTGCTGTGTGTACTTGGGGAATTACCACTGGCCATTGGGGAAAGCGAAGAGAATAAACATCCACTGAGTGAAGGCAGTTCCTACAATAGAAAAAATTATCATTCCCAGAAAGGGAATTGGAGAAATCTTAATAAATGTAAATTCTCTAAACCACACCACCTTGGGGCCAGTGCTGCAGGAGGTTTGATCTGCTATGCACAAGCTGCCATGCGCTCCCCTAGCAGGGATGCTCCTGTACACAGCATTAAGCTCTTTAAAATCATCTGTCCTTCATATATTTAATAGAGGAACTATGTATTTATATCCAGCGTTTTAATCTGCTTCACCTCTGTGAAAGTATTGCATCCAGAGCTCTCATATCCATACTGTTACTGCTATATACTCATTGCATAATTTAAAATGTTTTGACCAGATTACATAGAAGAATATATACTAGGAACAGTTTGCACTTGAGAACATTAAAGATAATTATGATTTCTATGTTTCAAGATTATTGGTTGTATAGACTTATGCTGTGTCTTGGTAAAGCCCATGAACAGTATGTGGCAGATCTGTAATACCTAATTAAAAATATGAAAGAAATAAATTATATAAATTTGAATACTATGGACTTTTGCTTGTAATCTATGATATACCAGTGGTTTTAATGTAGCTGAGATGATATGATTTTTAACCTTCCACTCAGACCAAATTTAGTTTGTATTTCTCAAGGTTGGCAATCCTCCCCTTTTCTTAGAAATCTCCTAACAACAGAAGTCATTACTACTCTTTTAACCAGATATGTAGAACTATAAACTTATTTGAAGGTGTGGCAAAAGTTATGCTTATTAGGAGCATGTTGGAATATTGTAAGTAAAGAGACCTTATTGAGTTGTCTGCTATGTAACATTTTGGTTAGAAGTGACAGGAGGTATCTGTCTGAAGGGGAGTGCCGCTGTTGGTTTAGCTTTGTCCTATTAGAATAATTTAATACTAATATCAGAATATACCTCCCATAGTGGGGATCCTTGTGGGCAGATATCAGAATGATAATCCTCCCTCAAAGAGGGAAATCTTGCTGCCCTAATCCTGCCTGCTGCCTCTGAGGGACAGAACCTGTGCAGCCCCATGCCCATACACACACATCCCACTCCAGCCCAGGATGAACTGGCACAGAGCAGCTTGGCAGGAGCAGACTTAAAGTTTTTTAAAAAAAACACAATTGCATGATAGTTAATAGAAAACTCAATTATAAGTCACATCACATTAGGAAAAAATATGACAAGAGGAGAAAACAACTCATGAGACAACTGTTATCCAAAGATGTTTCCAATTACAAATCTCAGCACAGCTTGAGCACCTGGGCTATTCATCCTGAGAGCTGATTACAACATCATGATATGAGTGATACAATGACTAATACAGTATCAGGACCAGCATCTCCCACTCTATTTTTTCAGTATCATGTAAGTGGAAAGTGTTTAATTAGAAAGCTTTCAGTATTCATTTTCTAACTTAATAGGCTTTTCTGGTTGATAACAACCTTATTATGGGTTGGGAATAGATGCTTAGCCAACCCAAAAATATCTTTTTCCCCCTTCTTGTCTTTTAAGAAAAACAAGCAGATATCTTTCCCATCCATTGAAACACTGTTATTAGATTTGACTCATTTTAATAGAGCTGTGTCGGTTCAATTAGTGTAAGGGCAAGAAATGACAAATTATATTCTAGTTTTTGCGAGTGTAATATCATGGATAAAACATTGTAATTCCAGGCTATATATGCAATTTCTTTTAGTGCTTTATGGCAAATCTGGGGAAATGTGTGAGGCAGTGAACCTATCTCTAAAATTCCATCTTGTATACAGCAATGCTTGACCAAAGTATTAACATTTCATCCAAACGAAGCTCTCTCATTGCTATTAAATAGATGTACTAATTTCTTCCAGTTTCAGCAAAGTCACTGGTTCCCTACCAGGTACCTGCTGATAAAGTTACAAGTGTTGCAGTAAATTACTGGAGGATCTGATGCCAAAATTCTTCTTTTTTGTTTGTTTGACACGAAACTTAAATTACACCACATAGAAATTGAAGCTTCTGGTGCTCATCAAACATAAAGCTTTCACTTTTGTTCCAAGGAAACTTGTAGTGAAAGTGATGGGGTTTGCATCCTTTATGTTCCAAAAGCTTTCCTTTGCCTTTCTTAATAGCTACTGGGAAGAAAGAGAATTTATGTAAAAGGGACTCCTTGTCCTCTCAAGTGTTAATTAACATTTTCCTCAGAGTTTCTATTCAAGATATGGGCTTATTTTCAAAAGTGAAAACCTGGGGCTGGCTTCAGGTTGTTCACATAAGTAAAGAGAGAGAAAAAATATTATCTCCTTTGCTTTAGAGGAAAATTTACATAGTACATTTTTTAGTACTTTTGGAGGGCTTTAGTATTTCGGAGGATTTTTACATAATACCTGAATCAATTAGATTTTGGTTTATGTGGTTCTAGCAAGCTCTGGAATGTGTAACTTCAACTAGAAGTCTAATCCCTGCCAAATACCATCACTGAACATTTAATGTGTAAAGTAATTTCAGGTGGCCACACATCAGCTGTGATCCCACAGTCGACACCTAGGAGTAAAGTCTTAGATCTTATAACATGAGAACAAGTTTGAATTTCATCTCTCTTTCATCTGAGGATAATTTCAGACTGAAATGGTGACAATGGGGAAAAAATCCCAGCAAACAAATAAGAAGAAACAATTAAAAACTTTTCATTTTGTCAAAGTAACATAGGGCCTTAAAAGTGTCATGGAAGATATGTGCAGGCCCACCTTTGATAGCTGGAAGAAGTGGAGCCAGGGAACAAGGGAAAGAGATTGTTTCCTGACATCAGAAACTGGGAAAAAATGCTTTTTTGAGGATGAGGTGGGGTTTCAGTTAATGACTGAGATGTGCTACAGACATTATTTTGTTGGTTATAATGCCACAGTGTTAAACTTAATTCCTTTTTTCAAGCTGAATCATGATTCCTACATTTTTTTCTGATTGGGAAGTTAAATCATGCTCAGTTTCACTGGGATCTCAAATTGTCATAGTATCTATACAGGGAATTTTGGTGGTGATATTCTTAAATGAAAATTATTATCTTTTTTTTTTTCTTCTTTTTTTTTTTTTCCTTAGAGTCCTGGAAGAACATGCATATTGGAGGAGGGCTTTTCATTTGCACTCCTGCATCATCTCCTCCTTCCTCATCCTCACTCTCAGCCTTTCCTCCCTCTCCAGTTCTGCTTGGCACTGTGAGTAACACCTGCACTTTTGCAATTCCTCTTTCAGCACTTTTAGTGCCTAAAACATTGAATTATCCTCATTATCAGCTGCCACTCTGTGTTTTCCAGGGAAGCTTTGTGTGTCAGAAAAAGGACTATTTTGGTTGTGGTTAAAATATTAAACCATAACTTTATGTCTGTAGGGTGAAAAACTCCTTGACAAAATCTGAAAGCAGTAAAAGTGAGTGCAGTTGTTGGTTTTTGTTGGCAGTTTAACTCATAGGAGTGCTTTGCTTAAAAGAAATTAAGGACAGTGATGATGAAATGTTCAATGCCTAATCCCCAGTATAAATAGAATGCATAAGGATATTTCTCAGGTCTTTTTTTCCTGGAACTATTTAATGTCCTGTTTTCAACATCATTATAAGGACAGTAAAAGTATAAATAATACCCTGCACTTTTTATGTTGCTGTTACCTTAGTGTGAGGAAAACTGGTCTTTGAATGTTGAGAGAGCTGTTTGATCCTTCATTTTCTTTCATTGATTTCCTTCATCTTCAGTGCAAATTGCCAGTAGGTCAAAGTCCTAATGCTTTTCTTAAGAAGCATATATATATATATATATTTATATCCTCTGAATCAGGCAGCAGTAGATGTAATTAACTGTGTTTTTTGGTGTTTGTTTATGATACACACTGAAAGTAAGGACTGAAACCATCTGGATTCTGCTGGTTTGCTTGTTAAGTGCATGTTCTTTGTGATCAGGATGTAAAGTAACTAGATAGGTAAGGTTTCTTGAGCTCCAAGCTCACATTGCACTAATATGAAAAGATAAAATATTGTCATTTGTGTGGCACTGAAGAGTTTTGTATCTCCTGACGGCAGCACTTGATAAACAAAGAGATCTCATGAAAACTCCATGTTGCTGATTCTTGCCTGTTTATTGTAACTCTTGTCTCAGTTGATATTCCCCTTAAACTTCCTTTTCAAGCTATGGTTGCTGATGGAAACTGAGTTTTTCAAGAGGGAAAAGAATGAGAAAGGAAAAAGAAAAAAAAAAGAAGCTAATTTTAACTTTTGGTGAAGATGATCTTGAGAAAATTGATCTGAAAGGTTTAACATCAGACGTCAGTTCTGAGAACTCACATTTTTAAGTCACTGTTTTCAGGCTAATGTAATGATCAGGCCTGGCTTAGCATTTTAACAGCTGCATCTTTCCTGACACCCGTGGAATTATTCATAAGGCTGACGTCAGACTATGCCAAGGTAAGGAACATCAGTGGGATTAGGCCATTATGAGGCAATCTTATGCCTACTGGAAGAATAATTTTGCTATTAGTATGAAAGGTGTACAGACAGACCTTCTGATTGCATGGAAAAAATTCAGATTTATATTTATAATTTGGTATGTGTATGTTCTACTATGTGTAAATCGGACCATTTTGTAGTGTCCATCCCTGTGACTGTGACATGTGCCTTTATAAATGAAACATAATATGTTGTTTTGAATGCATAATGGCAGTGTGCATATTGATCTATAGGGCTGAGATTTTTACAAGTCAACATTTACTTTCCTTTTGAATTTTTTTGAATATGTTAAAACACATAATTTTGTATAAGAATCCTACTTTTTCCACATGACTTTTTTTTTTTTTCTTTTGCATTGCTCCCCATTTTTTTCTCTGCTTTTTGCCTGCCCTCTGCCTGCAGGCTGTCTCTGAAGGCAAACAGCCCTGACACCCGACCCTGGAGTGTTTCAGAGGAGTACCAGGAGATATATATAAGGCATTGCTAGCATTACAATAGAGAAAAAACCCGTGATGCATTATTATTGTCTTCATGACCTCCCTCTGAAGCAAAGCACAGCCCCAACTTTGATATGATTATTCCTGAATGTGCCAAAGCAGTACTTTCTGAAATAGCCCTGGTGTCAAAGATGATGAATGGCTAATTCTGTAATGTCAGTCCCAGTGGTAACTCCAGCAGTGACACAGTCCTGGGCTGTCAGAAACCTCGATGGGGAGAGGGACTGGGAGGGACTACAGAAATCAGCTCCTCCTGTCTGCATGGTACAGGGAGTTCCTCGGTTTCAGTCCTGCTTCACTCCAAAGTTGGGGCAAGTAATCCACGTAGAGTTGCTTTTACACCTGCTGTCAGGTGATACACTTGTTTGTCAGGCTCACCAGAAGGCGAAAGAAGTAATCAAAAAAAAGTAGCTACTATTTATATAAATAATAAGTACCAAAATATAACCAGGTTTGATCAACTGCCAAAATTCAATTTCTGTTACTTACATCTATCTCTTCATGGTGTTTTTAAAAGATGTCTATGGATATTTTAAATGAGGTTCATATTTTTATGAATAAGTTTACATAAAGTTTAAAATCCGGCATGTCTGAGGACAATGTTCAGTAGTTTGTCTGGGCTGTAAAAACAAAATTTCCCTATTCAGGGGCAGCTTGATCTTCTGACACTGAACACCTATTTCTGCAGGGTCCCACCACCAGACTTGCTACACCCCAGGAGCTAAATCCCACAAAATCACCTCTGTGCTGTGGTGGGAATTTCTGACAGAGTGAATTAGTGCAGTACAGCTTTGCCTGTCAAAATGCACCTACCTGCAGTGACTGTGCTGCTGCTCATCAAAGACAACTCCCATAGGGCTTAAAAAATAAGGCATTCATCTCATGGTGATAACTCACCTTCATCTTTTAAATGTGTATGTTGTCAAGAAATTTCTTTTTTTAATCTACTCTGAGCTCCTGTTTACAGTTTTCCATTCCAACAATGCCCCGTTTCCCTTTTACTTCATCTAAAAAAAACTTTATACTTCCAAAAAAATACATAGATATGTGAAATGTATGGTGTCTAGCAGGTTTTCTTTTTTTTAAAAAAACAAACTACTTTCTTAGTCTTGGCTTGGTATTTACTTTGAAAATCGTTCTGTCTTGTTGTGCTTAAAAAAAAATCAAGAATCAAGCCCAGTCATAAAAATAATGCATCTTTATATGCTGAACTCTTTCAGATTTCATAGGAATTGCCACATAAAGCATACAATCAATTAAACATTAAATGCTTAATACAGATACATTTTTTGAAAGTTGTTTTTCTTCCACTAATTAAATCTTCCAAAGCCTCAACTTAAAATATAAACAGAAAGGTATCATAACAAAGCTTTATTTGGAGATTAAAAGCTAAAACTCTTCTGTTCCTCACATCTAAATGAAAATTTATTTATTTTCGTTTGCTTACATGTCCCGTTTGCAAATCTCAGCCTGGAAAATGCCTGTTCACTCTACTGTTCTCCTCCCACTCTTACCAATGCTTGAGGTCCATTTTTAAACTTGTACATTCTGACTTAGAGGTTTTATTTAAAGAGTGAAAGCCTTTCAAGGATTACTTTCTCCATAGCAAGTGGTAAATAACACATTTGAAGCCTGCCAGTCAGATATAAGTTTTAATATAATATTTCAATCTTAAGCCATCATTGTTTCAAAGAACAATGTAATTTATTAGAGTAAAAAAACAGGCTATAATGGACTCAAATCAATATAATACAATTAAAGCACATAAAATATGCAGAGCACAGTGGCATTTTGGCTCTTCTAACTACTTTATTCTTATGCCCATATGCAATCCTGTCTCAAAGCATGGGCCCGTGGGGACCATCTCATGGTCCTTTAATTTGAAAGGGGTCCTGCAAGCAGAGCACAATATTTAATGTACATGCATCAGTGTCCATCTCCGTTCTCCTGGTGTTGAATATGATGTGCAGTCTCTACAAGAACTCAAAATGCTTAGGAGAGCCATTCTTAGTCATATAAACAGAAGAAGATATTGCTGTATTATTCTTTAGAATAAATGGATCAAAAGCTGTTTGGTAGATGGGTGGGAGGAGAAAGACTAAAAACAAGACAAAACCCTTTGCAAGCAGCACAAAAGCAGTTTTAAGGGCTTAAAAATAAGGCTAATTATTTAAAATAATGCATAACGCTTCCCACTGTCAAAGTTCTGCATAAAGCAAGTGCTTCATGCACAATAGTGAAATACAGAATACCCTTATCTGATTTCAAAAGGCACTTGTAGCACCTCATGCTTTTATGCTCTGGTCTGGAAAGGTGTACAGGACCCACATTTGCTAACAACACACCAATACTGAGGATCAGCCCTTTCTTCTTTAATTCCCTCCAGATCATAAGACTTCTTTCATTTATGCATATTATTCCTGGAGTCTCATAACTGCACAGTGGGATTTTCCAGTATGAATAGCTTTAATTCTGTCAGTTTAGCTTTGTACATATGAGATGCTAAAGCCAGAGATACAGTATTCTGTTATAAATCTACTTAAAATATCTGACAGATTTCAACTTTTGGTAATTCTTTAAAGTTTCTGGATATAAAAGAGCCTTCCACTACTTAATTTTGCCACAGATATTTGTAATCAATGGTAAGTACTTCACAAATATATTTCTTTTTCTTTTGATACAATGCACATTTGAACATTTTAAAAGGAGAAGCTTCTGCCTGAGTTTTTTCTGGGAATCACGATTGGCATATAAATTGTTCATGGCAGCTTCTAGTGGTAATCCAAAGGTTGGAGGGCAGTGTTATATTTAATGACAATCACACAATGAAAGCATTATGGCCATTAAATATGAAGGACCAGAGAGACACGCTACCCAAATAACTCCTGCAGATTTCAAAATCAAGAGCTGTTTCTCGAGATGAGTGTCTCAATCCAAGTATCGTGTTCTCACAAGTTTCTAAAGGAAAACATAAACCTCTCTTGAACTGAGCCTTATCTTGAGCTGGCCTAAAGGCTCACTCAATTGATGCAGCATGGCTGAGTCACCATGCCTGAACTTACAGTCACTAATACAATTTTCCCATGTCCTTAATGCCACAATAGAGCAGGGGACAAGGGCCCCAAAGCATTATGTTTTTGGTTTGGTTTTTTTTTACTAACTTTGAAATGTTTTTTTGAAAGTTGTATTCTTTTGTAAAATAAGAAGTTCTCAGAACTGTTAGGAATGGCTTCACCTTGTCTGGGTTCTGTTCATGTGCTTTGGTGTAGTTGCAACAGAGCTTTGTTGTTTAGTTTAGTGCAGATAGAACTTTCTCATTTCACCTTTTCATTAATTTGAGGCAGTCTATGTGGTCTGGCATTGGTTCAGAGCTGTCTGACAGGTTCAGACAGTGGAAAAATTAGGAAATATGCTGCTGATGAGAAATCTTTAAACCAAATTAAAAATTGAAAAATCATGAACTGAAATGAATACCTATCATTTTCCTCACTGCCTAATGCATTAGTGCCTTGCTGTGAAAACCCAAACCTGACGGTTCCAACATTTACAATAGGCCCTTACCTGAAACCTTGACCCTTTTCTCTCAGCAGGGATGGGGATTTGGTGCTCAAGAGTTTGGAGCTTTTATGCCAGCACATCATATTTTAATATTTGCTGCTCTTTTGGGTTTGCTGGAGGGTACCTTTGAAAAGGACAAGTCTGCCATTGCATAAAGCCAAGTACCACAGTGCTTGGGCCAGAAAAGGGACTTCAGGAGATCAGATTAAGCTCAGACCTAACATGATCCATTGCATCAGTGACCTGACTGACACCCACATAAAGCCACACTGATGCATCATTTGACAGACTCAAAGCCACACATGTGTGGCCCAGAAGCAGCAGCAGTGACTTGACCCTGCATTTTCCCTGCTCTCCATGTTTTTGCAACTACAAATTGCTTCAAAGCTTCTGCAGAGCCAGGAGCTTTTGCAGTGTTTAGACACAATTTGTTTATTCCTTGGGTTTTGTGACACACATGTAGGCAAAATCTCTTTTACCACAGGCTCACATATTTTTTCCCTTCCCATGACTGCTTTTGTGGGGTTTCTTATTACTCTGAGACCTCTGGCTGAAGTGCCTTTGCCTTGCCTGGAGCTAGCTAAACCCTCCCTGATGCCTCCCTTTTGTTGCTGTGCTGAATCATGGAGTTTGTGCTTTGCTCTAACTATATAAGATAAATTTCCATCCCTCAAATTATTTTTTTTTCATCTGTTCTATTCCATTTTGTGGTTAGTTTTATTTTTTTTTATGTGCATAGGTCTTTTTTCAGCTTTCCTGAGGGGAAGGAGAGCAAACATAGGGGCTAGTAAAATAGAAATTATTTAGGGAGTTTTCAAGCTATTTGAAGGGTGAGACCTTTCTCTGAAGTTATAAATTTTTGTAAGGCTTATTTTTGTGACACTAAGGGTAGGGGTACATGATTTTTAATCTTCTCATATATTTACTTGCTTATTTGCATCTGTTTATCCTTGTATTACAGGGTGAATATGTACTGCCAAGTGCCTTTGCATCTCTTCTCTGCCTTAATCCAAACTGCATCTGACACCCTCAGTGCAGGGAAAATCCCAGCTGTTGATCAGCCAATCATTCATGATCTCATTAACATTACTGGAATTGCTTGATTTCATATTGTACCTTGTTTGGTAAGAAAAAAACCCAAACAACCAAATGAAGCCCATAAAAATATGTTTTGCTCTAATAAATTCACAATTAGAATGCCACTCTGCTTATGCTAGAATGTTAACATCTGATGGCTAAAATGTGAAAATGAATATTTTTCCTAGCTGGGGTCTGGTTGTCAGATGTCTTTTAAAGTAGTAGAGAGTTTCACACACTTTATTTTGCTAAGAAATGTCGATTTTCAGAGACAAAGTATTGGTGAACCGTGTTGGCTTTTCTTTAAGCACTGATAAGTACAGTTTACTTTAGGGTGACATGACAACAACTGTTCTCACTTCTCTTACTTTGATAAATTAATGAAAAAAGTATTATCAAGGAAACTTTATAAAATAGATATTTCTATTTGTCTCCTTCCAGTTTGCAATATTGCAAGACATTTCCTCTCTGAGTGTGGAATTTCAAACCTCACTTCTCTTTCCCTAAAGAAAAGGAAATGTTTTCAAGGCAGCAGCATTGAGGACAATATCATGGTTTCCTATTGTGCTGAACTCAGACTTCATTAAACAGCCTTTCCTAGGTTTAACTTGTAACTTTTGGACAATACAGAAGCCTGCCTGATCTGTCCCACTACTCATTATTAGATTTGGAGGTATGACATGCTTGAAAAGAGATTTTCCTTCTTCCTTTCTCTTTTCCCTATATTGAAATGGCTTGCTGAAAGATGGGATCTGCTGGACTCGGGCCAAAAGCACTTTGAGGCCATATATCTATAATGGTTTTGTTATGAAGAATGGCATCTGGCTAATGGACCTGTACAACTGCTAGAAAAATATTGATATACATCCAAATCACAGGTCATATACGAGGGAATAAAGCCGTGAAGAATCCTGCAGAGGTTATTTTGTTGTGTTTAGGCATTTTCTTGCCATTTGTCTGTTTATTCTGTTTGCTATTTTAAAGTCTGTTTGGTAACAGAGCAGATACGTATTGCATTTTTCTGAGATCTTTTCTGTTCCCTCTTTTGGTGCAAGATAAACTTCTTGCAGCTCTGTCATCCAATTCAGGCTTTCGTTGAAATGTTTTAAACATTTTCACTGGATTCACGTCTTCTGCCAAGGATGCTTCTGTGAAGTACATTTTTCACACTTTTTCCACCATGGCTCTTCGCAAAGATTGGGTCATTTGTGTCAACTTGTAAACAGTCTTTTGGCTTATGATTCTTTTCTATTATTATTATAGATTAAAGTGGGTTTGGTAGCACAGCACTGTATTGTTGAACGATAAGTAGAATGTCCCAGTTTCAGGAGCACAAAAATTCTCATGTTAAGCTGGAGCGATGCTCAAAGTAGGATTTTGACAATAACCCATACCAGATGCTTCAGAGAAAAACTCTATACAGCACAACAATATAACAGCAAAATGGGAAGTTTCTCGTTATACCTATTGGCTGGCAGCTTGAATACTTCAAGCATAATACAGGAAATGTTTGAATTCTTATTCTACCAGCAGTTGTTCTTATATATATTTGAAAACACGTATTAATCTTTATCCTGCCTTTGCATTACAGTATGCCAGCTTTTCCTGAGGGACTCTTAGTGCTTTCCCCAAGTTAGAAACAATTCTGAAATACTAAGTAGGCACAAATCTCCTTTGATTATTCAAAAGATTCTTCCTTCTGTGTGATTAGGAATTATTACCTGCTTTTGGCTTCTTCACAGAGGGGCTATAGCACATCCTACTGATGTTTTGGGGTTTTTTGAGAAGTGTCCTAAAACGTAGGCATTGTTAGATGAAACTTTAATGCTATATTCTAAATTCCCAATGTGTGATATACATCTGTTTTCAAAATCACCTTGTTTATGTACATGAAAGTGCTGTTCATCATTAGTACATAACAAGTGCCACATAACTCATTGCACCTGCCAATAAAAATTGTAACCTGAAGCAACTAATTCAAAATCCCACTGCTTTATCTGCTTTATTAGGGCATGTACTCTGCCTGGACACATAACTAAAGCCCCAATAGTCTGATACAAATGTTCCCAAACACAGATCTTTTTCCTTCAACTGCATTTGTTCCATTTTCCTGATAGATTGTTTTCACTTCTTTCTAATTTTTTTGTGAGTGGTACTCAATAGAAAACCAGAAGGAGAATGTTTGGAAAATATTTCAGCAATTTCTGTGCTTATAGCTAGAACATTTGCTGAAGAGCCAGACACACTGATAGATCTCATGTCAAGTATATATATTCCATAAAGTAATATGAACGGGAAAAAATATGCAAGGGCTGACAAAAACAATGTAATAAGTGAAGTGTAGGAAAAAAGTTTGTTATGCATTTGGAGGCATTGCTTGTACTTACTTTTTCTCAAATTGCACTTGTACTGGATAGTTAGAAACAATATAATCATGGAAGAGATGGGAAGAAATATGGCCAAGTTGTAGTGATGTGTAGTAAGACCTGTGAGAAAATTGAGGCTCCCCAGGAAAATCAACAGGAGTAACATAAACTGGTTATTTGTGTTGGCCTGAAATAGGTGCAGAAGAGAAGAGTGTATTCAATGATGTTGCATTGGGACAATCTGAGTTGAGGGCTTTATTGACAACACCTGCAATTCTCCAGGTGAGAGAACAGTCACCCTGAGCTCACAAAGTGTGCACCTAACTCAGGGACTCATGGGCACACAGGAAGACTCAGAAAACATCCTTCACCAGTGCCTCCCAAGAGCCACTTGGAACACA
This sequence comes from Toxostoma redivivum, assembly GCA_013397375.1. Classification (NCBI taxonomy): domain Eukaryota; kingdom Metazoa; phylum Chordata; class Aves; order Passeriformes; family Mimidae; genus Toxostoma; species Toxostoma redivivum. Next base: position 684,030 of record VXBI01005646.1, on the reverse strand, counting down.
ACTGAAATAGAGGCTTCTACCAATTCTGTTAAAATCCAGCAGGAGGGAAGCTGGAAATGTAAAGAGAGGGAAAATATGTCTACTGAAGGTATGAAAGGCAGATAGTTTTGTGGGTGGGCTGGTTGCCAATTCATCCACTCTCACTGGACACAGAGCAAATAAAAATGGCTATTTCCTATCAGTTTTAGTGCAAAGACTGTCTGACCTATGCAGAACAAATGTATTTGCTCTCTTTGACTTTAGACATGGATTTTCTGGAGTCATGGAGACCCTGGACAGGATTTTCCAGGATACCTCACTTCCTGTCTGCCTAGGGGTCCAGGAGCCCCTGAGAAAGTTCTGAGCTGGGAGGACTTCTACTACCCTCGTAGTTGCAAGTTAGTGTTGTCCTGACTGTGAGGAGAACAGAATATAATATTGCATTGATTGCTAAAGAGATCTCCTATGGAGGATATCATCTGAAGGGCTGTGCTGAGAGTCCAGAAAACACAACAAAAGCATAAAAAGAGTCCTGTTCCTTCCTCCTCTCCAGATGGATTTGGTACATACACAGCTGTATGCACACAAACTGAAAAAGGTCAGAGATAGAAAGAGGAATTTTCAAGGATGAAGAAAACAATAATTTTAGCACAAGTGTCCCTTCTGTGAACTGGGAGGTCGGTGGCTTTAGAAAATGAATCTTCATTGAGTTACACAGCTTTTGTCCTCAGCAGACATTTGTGTCAAATGCAATCAACAAACGTTAAAAAGGAATTTGTATCAGTGAACAAGGAGCTCGAAGAAGAGCATAGTCCTAGCAGAGAAAAGAGGTTCAGGGGAATGAGAACATTGGTGCATTTTATGTGGAATGCACAGCTCCTCTGTAAAGAGCTACTGGAATACTAAAAATTGTCTAGCTTTAGAAACATGGACTCATCTCAGATTGTCGTTAAATGTGTAGTATGTGAATCTTCAGAGGGTGTCACAGCATAATGTCTGAGTTTGGGTTTGAAATTCCATTCATATGGAGATATTCTTGCCTTCAAAACTCTATGAATCTGTTTAACTCATCTAAAATGTGACATCTTCTTATTCCTGTTCAGATTATGGAAGCATGCTAAAAAAAAAGAAATAAAGATGGAAATGCTTTTCAAAATTTATATATATGGCTTTTGTGAGAAAACAAACTATAAATAATAAAAAAAAAATCCCTCAGAAATAGTATCAGTCTAGGTTTGCTGTGAGGCTAAAAATTCATTGGTGGGCTTGAAAAGATAGGAAGTACATCTAAATAGGAAGGACTGTGGTTATACAATTTCCAGCAACTTTCTGATTCATAATCCTTTCTTTTTGATTCTGTTTCTTTTTTCCAAATCTTTAAGAACACAAGAAAATCTATTGGTAGTTTAATTTTGTAATTGTCATGTCCCCTGACTAATTAGGCATGCAATATAAATGAGTATAACACAAAAGTAAATGTGTGGGAGGCTGATGAGATCATAGTTCTACTGCAGTTAGTTTGTTTAATTCTCAGTGAGTGTCACATTTGTGGAGCTGTCAAATAATTCTTTTATCAGGTCAAGGAGAGAAAATAAATAGTTGGAATTCATACAGGAGAAACAGTATAAACAAAGTCTATTGCTGAAACTTTATGCTTCTGTTATCCACTACTTATAATAACCAAGTGACATTAAAGATGAATGGCTTTTTGGGAATTGGATGCTCCTCTTCCAGAGGAGAAATGGATCATGGCCACTGGATATGAGAACTTGCTCTGGTCTCCAGGCTGTCCCCAGAGAGGAAAGAAACAAAATGAGTGTTGTGGATGCTCAGCAGCAGCACATCCAGTTTCTCTGATATCCCTACAGAATAAGCACTGGTGCTCTGGGATAAGGGATGGAGTCCCTTATGGAGGAAGAGAAGGAAGCAATGCTGCCATGTTTCAGTGCTCAGGTGAAGTTCTGCTCTGTCCTTTATTTCTGTGGCACTCAATACAAACCTCAACAGTATCAATAGAATAATTGTAGAGAAAGGTATTACCCAATGGGACTAATGATTGGCAGAATTTTGCCCTTAGAATTCGATTAAAGTTATTTACCAGACTGCTGTTTTCAGCATCTTTCTTATGAACTAATTTCAAGAAACAATAGCAATTACATATCTGTCAAAAAGTGTGATTTTCAGAGCAGTGAAGAGCAAAAGTCCATGTACATTCCTTTGCACATCTGTAGGAATTAATTCAGTGATTAACATGGGGAAGATGGGATCCCACCAATTGCCCTGCCATGACTTCTAGAGATGTGTAATGCTCACCTGTGTGCTCAGGAATAGTTAGCAAAATCCTGATAATTTGTGGCCTACCTTGTAAAACTGCTTTTTCTTGCCTCAGCTGAATAACCCCTACCTTTGCACCAAAGGCCTATCCCAGATAATTAAACTGGTTTCTTAGGAAGAATGTCCCAGTCATTTGGTCACATCTGCTTGATAAAACACACAAGCATAAAGCCCATTTCAGTAAGTCGTGATCATGGAATCTGGGGGAGATCTCTTAAAATGAATATGTGTTTAAAGAAGGGATTAAACACTGAAATTATTCAATGGAAATTCCATATGCCAAATGGTGAGATATAATAGATATCTGATCTGTTAAAAGGAAAAACCTTTTAAACTGATCGATCTCCTGCACAACAATTTATGTCAGTGCCTTTTAAGATGATCCCATCTTAAATGGGTGGCTGACAAAGAAATATGTCTGATACAACTGCTAAATGAATAAATTTGCAATGTACTAAGGCAATACATTTAAGAGGTGGCTCATGCATTTTGAGACTAGGTTAAAAATCCTGGCAGCTCTTAAAAAGCAGATTCTTAAGTGGTGTATTTTTTTGTGCTGTAATATTATGGCTCAATAACATAGCAGCATTACAGCAAACATGGGTTTTCTCATTCTTCTTCTCAAGACTTTGTTTTCCAATGAACTAGGCAAAAAATATTAGGTTGTGTTTTCAGTCTGAAAGAAAAGAAAAAGGACATTTTAAAAAGGGACAGGCTGTCTGCAGCCGTTTTACAAAGCCTGGAAGTAGTACCTTGTTCCCATTCCTTCATCCAGCCCATCATGGTCTTGTCCAAATTATCTGGTCCCTGGCTGGCCTCCAGGACTGACTGATGAAAGTTTTTTTTGCATGATTTTCTTTGGCATTCCATCGACTCTGCATGTAAGGAAGTATTAAAAAATATCCAAACTTACTACTATTTTGTCCTTAAGATAAAAAGGAGGTGGTATCATCACCAATTTAACAGGGGCATTTTAGTCAATAACATAGTGTAAAGTTTTGTCCCTAAAATGTATTATAGTGATGCATCCTCTGTCTCCTGCCATGCCTATCCTGTAGTAGTTATTATGCAGAGCAGAGTAAGATGGAAAACAAGTACAATTTTTCATCTTAATGCTTGCAGACAGAGAGTGGTAAAAGGTGGAGAGTCTTGTATTACCTGCTCTTCCATATTCAAATATGTATGCTACATTATATGTAGTATTCAACCAGGAAACATTTGTCCTGAAGAAAAGGGAAGAAAAGCATTTTGGGAATTCACTTCCTTGTCTGCTTTCAGAAATAAGCACTAAAGTATGACCCCTTGTTGGGAGAAATGTTGGGCTCACAGAGACAGGAATATTTACCTAGGGATGAATCCTATCGAGGGTCTGTGCTTTTCTCCTATAAAACATGAGTCAAGTCATGGCTATAACTCAAAGTATATCTCTATACTTAATGAAAAACCACATGCTGCTCACCAGTACATCTCCATCCGAGTCTGGGTGTACCATCTTTTTAAAATCAGAGAACAGTTGAGATTTAATGTTCACCAGTAAATTTCCACTCTGCTCCCTTTAGGAGAGTGCTTCCGATTCACAGACGTCTTTACAAGCCTATAATTCTTTATTTTTAGTGTCACTATATTGCCTATGAGACTTCATCATAGGGGTGGGCAGCTATCTAAATAAGGTGAACATGCAGGACATAAAGATGATTTTCTAATCTCAAAGTAAGACAGGCAAGAATGTAGAAATAAATAAAAAAGAATGGTGAATACGAGAATGCAATGAGGTAATATTGATTAACACAGTGTGTAGTACATCTCAGCATGGCCATAGCCAATGAAAAACAGTCACTTCACAAAAAAGAGAGGTTTGAGGGACATTCTGGAGGAGGAGTAGTTATTTTTTCTCATGTTTATGGGAAGCTCCTGCAAAGAGGGAGTGATAGTATGGGAGAAAGCATCAAAGTGCCAACTTGAAAAATGAATCCTTTAAAAATGGAGTTCAGTGGTATGATCTGGTCAGAGGTGGGGATACGACATGGCTTTGGAGGAGGAAACAAGAAGTTTATGTTTGACACAGCAGAGAAAGCCGGAGGAGTAAGATGAGCAAGACAGGGGATTTAGAATTGTATTCTGCACAAGACAGGCATGTACTCATAAAGCCAAAGAGAAGAGGGCTGCACAGGCTGAAATTCATGATGAAAAAAAGTTTGGGTTAATTTCTAGCTGTTTTGATATTTATAAAACCTATGCTGAGTGGGAAATATCTGCAAGATTTTATCAGAAGAGCTGGAAACTGATTAACTGATGGTGTCACCCACAGTGCTCCCAGAGAAGAAATGTTCACTCAAACCTTCACTCAAGTGAAGAGTGAATTCAGGTTAGGTCATCTGAGGTCAGAAAGAGTTATGAGTTAGTAGAAAATTAGAGATGGAACATAATGTGTGGGTAATGTGGTTAATGCCAAAGGAAATCATCAGCAGCCAAAAGGAGAAGAGGCTGTTGTTCCCCAGGCACACCCTAATGAATGGAAGTTGCATTTGTCAGCTGCTGAGTGGGTTAGCATGTAAAGTGATATTTAAAAGCCCAGTTTTTGCTGTTTATCACCTTGTTTGTCGTAAGATCTCTGCAGAGGTTACTGCTTTGCCCAAGCTGGTCCCAGTGTGATGGCAAGAGGCACCAAGAGTCAGAGGGGCTGAACCTGAGGGACAGGGGCTCATGGCTGTCCCCTGACCAGCTGTGGTCCCCAGGAGTCTGGAGGTGACCTTGGCCCAGCATCACTGCCCTCAGGCCTCATCCTCAGCGCTGTCATGTCTTGGCCAAGAATAGCAATGCAGATGGTTAATTTAAATCCATGGATAGGACAGATGATGCAGCACTTTGAAGTGCTAGGAACACCTTGCCAAGGTTACGAGGACTCACAGACTGAGGGACAAGCGTGGAGATATTCCACATAGCATGGACCATGCATGAAATTCAGATAACCTGATGGACACAGCTAAGAGGCTGAAGAGAACACTGCTCAGGAGCAAATTAATAGAGGGGCTAAAGATGGCTTCTCTGATTACTAAATATATTGCCAACATGCTAGAGAGAAGCATCATATAAATTGACATAGAAGATAGTGCTGAAGAATAAAGAAAAGTTAAAAATAAAACCGATAAAATTTCTCACTTTGTATTTACATAATTATATAGGAGGCTGTCAATTTCTTCACTTCAAAGAACTCAGTTCATATTAGCCCACAAATGGCAATGCCTTGTAGTAAGGTTCTGGAACTAAGAGAAAGCAATGCATATTCCTAATGATTTAACTTTGATATTTGTCTTGAAAGGAAAATGAAATACGTTGCAAACTCAGGAGTATCTGTTTTACTTGGGATAGAATGGCTTGGGTTGGAGTGGACCTAAAATATCACCCAGTTGCAACCCCCAACTCCCAGTGGAGAGGGAGTGCATCCTTGGTCTGATATTTTTGTCTTACATTTTATTTTTCAAATACTGTATTACATTGGGCAAATGAAATGTGGGAACAAAGCAATGCCTAGATTATATCTTTTACCTTCCACATTTTTATAAAACCCAAGTTCTATTGTAGGTGTGTTTTCACTGCATACAGGTTTTTCCATCAATACAAGAATGCCTGACCCCATGCTTAACATATTACAACACAGGCAGGCTCACTATGCAAGCTAATAGCTGTGTTCATGCCAATAAAAATTGATACAAAAGCCACATTTATTTCTGTGTGAGTGTTTTCACCTTGCCTTCACACGGAGATGTTATCTTGGTGTGTCACTGGACAAGGGAAGATCTCTATCCCCAACCCCACAACATTCCACCACTGGAACCCATCTTCTGCTGCTATCTTTGGAAGCCCTAACACAGAGGTGTTGTTAAAAAATATGGGAAGGGGATGGTTCCCAGTATTTGGTTTGGAAAGTTTAGCAGGGGCCAGGCTCCTGAGTAGCCTGTGGACACATATGTGTGGATATGTGGATATGAGAAGATAGAGAACTGGACACTGCACGTTTCAATATGAATCAAGCAAGTGCCACTTTATTATTCTCTTCTAACCCTAATATACAATTTCTCTACCTCAATATGTCATCATGCAACTTATCATTGGTAAAAGCCTTCTTGCATGAGGCAAACATGCAAACTTTTCTACTTTTCATTGGCTTCAGAGTGTCTTGGCATTCACCTATCACCTTCAGCTCTTCTTGTCTCACCCTTTGTTTTCTTGTTAGGCTGCAGCTGTTCTTATCTCCCTTTCAAGGTGATTTCAAGGGCAAAGCTACAGGCCTAGTTCAGGCCCATAAGAGCATTCATATCCCTTTCCTGGCTTGTTCACTACATGTCCATTTTCCTCTAAAAACATTCCCACATGGATAGGTGTGCTCAGGAATGAGCAGGCATTGGGATGCCACAGGAGGGAGGACAGGACATCCCCCTGTGTCTGTCCCCCCGTAGTGCCATGGATCACACCTCAGAGCTCCTTCAGCAGGGACTCTCAGGCTCTGTCTCTCTTCACAGGAATCCGGCTCAAAAGCCCACATATGAATATTTAAACAAAAGGCATTAGCAAACCTGCCTGGAAAATGTAATAAGAGTATATTTTTGAAGAAAATAGGCTACCAAAATGACAGATAGCCACACTTTTCACTTCTTCCATTCTAAGTGCTCTTAGTGTTAATTTGTGAATTAAAGTTCCTAATGAAAATAGTACTTTATGCAGTAAGGGTAGTATTATATTTTCTAAATCTATTTTACAGAAGCCCTTTTGCTTTTCCGGCTGTTCTCATTTAAAAGCTAAGACTTGTTTTATATTTCAGTGCTTGTCGCCAGCTTGCTGACAAAACTAAAGGCTATGAATTTGTTAGGCCCTACTTTATAATATATTCTGTTTATCATGATTTCTTTTTCATTACGGTGGTGTTATTTTCACTTCTGTACTGAAGGTGCTGTCAAAATTTCCATTATAAATACTGTTTCTGAGGGTTCGTGAGTCTAAGAGTTCTGTATTAAAATCCTTTCTGCCTGAAATTTGGCATGCAAGTCTCAGCAAAGAACTGTTTTCTTTACTTTCTGTTTAAATTGGCTTAGTCATCTTTTTAAAAGAAATTTGCATGTAAGTATCAGAAGCCACACATAGAGTACAGTCTCATATCTTTAAATAACAGCAATATAAACATATATTTGCAGAAAATGTTTCTGAATTTCAATAGGTATCAGTCTACAACCAGTGAATGATGCAGAAGAAAAAAGCCCTGATAAAACAGACCTATTCCATAAATACACGTTGACAATTTCATGACTCGTAGGTTACTGCAGCAGATTTATAAGGTATTGAGTAAAGATGCTGTACTCAATGTTTGACAGAGATACAAAACAAAAGTGTAGAAGTTGTAATGGATGAATAGATGTATCACCTCACCAGCACAAGGCAGGTGTTCATGTTTGGCAGGATCCTATTGAGACAAGCAAGAACAAACTTTCAGTGACCTCTTATTTCATGAGACATTCAAGATGCTTAGTAAGAGTTTCTCTATATTTTAATTTATAGAACCTAATTTTTCCTGTCACTCCACTGCTTTCACTGACTTCTTGGGGATGATACACCTGTCTGAATTTTCTCCCTGCTGTAATACCTTGTTACAGGTTCTTTTTTGTGGTTTAGTTTATCTAGTCACCTCAAAAAATCTTAGGGTTACTGCTTTTCCTCCTGTAAACTTCAATAATCTTACAATGGCATAAAAAGTAAATAGTATTTGAAAATGATAAAAGAAATATCTTTTAATTAAAAAGGTGCAAACTATTAAAAAAAAACAACAACAAACCATGGCATGTGCATCAGACAGCATTCAAAGAATAACAGTTCTAAAAAACTGAGAAAACACAGATGTTTCTCATGCTTTCATTTCTGGCTGTGTGCAGTTTTCTTAAAACAAAATAAGGATTGAAAAGGGGTGATTTTTTCCTGGGTTATTTTATGCCTCCCTTGCCCCACACTGAGGCCCAAAATGTGGCACTGAGGGCACTGGCTGCAAAGCAAAGCTCTGCCCTTTTTCAGCCTTGGACACTAAGCATGTCTAGAGAGGATTGACCAAGAGCTGCGTTGTGCCAAAACCTTCTGGGAAAAGACTGTGGGAAAGATTCCTAAGCACGTGTTTGCAGCCTTTGTTTCAAAGCAGATCAACCACTGCTTTTCCATGGAATCCTGGTTTCTGTGGCCTTGGTACCACTCTGCCACATGAGCCTGGAACAGTGCTGGGTGGATCACTGTGTGATTCCTCTGAGGAGCGCCCTGTGGAGGCTGTGCTTCCCATTGCCTCCCAGAGACCTCCAGAAATCTTCAGAAACCTCTTTCGGAAGCTCTGACAGTTTGAGGTTCTTGTTCTCTTTTTTCTTTCTTTTCCTTTGATAATGATCACAACTTCTGTAACTGCCTTTGGAGACTAAGAAACTTCTGTGGCTCAGAGCATATGCAATATCTTGTCTGATTAATAACAGCAGATATATCTGTGCATGTGTGTGAGTCCATTTTTTTTTTAATATGGTTCATTAAAAAAAAAAAAAACAACAATCCCCAGTGATCAAAGTATGTAAGAGGTGTTATGCTGTTGACAGAAACAGAAGGGAATATCATGGCATTGTCTGTGTGGGCTGAGACTACTACCCATCCATGTGGTTCATTCCCCTCATGTTCCTGTAGCCCCAGAGATGCCCAGCAGGTAGAGGGGCACAGCCCTAAGGAATCCAACAGCACCCACTGGGGTGGCAGATGCTGTTTTTCACTTGTGTGCTCACTGAAACAGATCCAGAAATCCCAGCAAGACACTGGACTCCTGTTCAATATTCCCAGCTGAAATACCTGCAAGACCTCCCACGTCCTTCAGTCAAGTGATATTTCACTGGGTATGAAGAAGGGTAACTAAAATAATCCTTCAAGCGAAAAAAAAAGCAAAACAGCAAATGTGCAAAATTGCCGATTTGCAAATATTTATTTAGTGGAAAACAGTTCTATATAATGACCCAGTATTGTAGAGGTGTATTCTGCTTCATGTACATATACAAATGACTGTGCTTCAGGGAAATGCACAGGTGAAGCTTAATCTTTCCTCTGAACCATTTTGTGAAATGACTTATAGTGTAATTCATTTTTCCTTATATGTCCTAAAGTAAAAAAAAAAAAAAAAATAGGTAGTCATATGCACAGTCAGCAAGGTATGCTGCTGTGGTACCCTTTTTATGGACTAGATAATAATAGAGCATTAGAGAGTCTTTCAAGTTCCTTCTCCTTCAAAAGCCTTTCTATATTAACATATTTTACCCCAAAAAAAGAAAATTCTTTCACTTTTAGAAACTACATTGTAGATTGAGTTTTGGTGAAGAGCCTGGGAGTATAAATAGGATTGTAATGTTGCCTTTTGAATAGCAATTTATTTAATCTTTGAAAGATATTGCAGCAAGAATATAAGTAAAGGGGAAAAATAAGAGAGCAAATGTGCAAATCTAAGAGTAACATTGAGGTGGATAAGTGTGGAGCTGTAGTTATTTCTCAGCAGAACATGGCAAGCTCGTGAGACTGACACCATGTCAATAGAACATTTCTATGAGTCATTTTTTCATTTTAAAGAAAGGAATGAAAGAAGTCAGATAAATACAGTGGAGACATCTCTAGAAATAAGATTCTGCTGATATATGGAGTTAAACATGTTTCCATAACTTTACTCCTGTAGTATGTAGTTAAAACCCTTCTGAATTTCAGCTCCATTTATTAATGAACATTTATTCTGCTTGCTTTCCTCTTGTGTTGTGCTTAAGTTCAGCAGCTCTTCCTCGTTCCCAGTGTCAAGCTCCATGCTGTCTGCAGGGAGGAGATCATGTCCCCTCTCATCCTTCCAGCAGTGGTGAATTGTTCCATTCCCTCACCCCTGGGCATGCTTTGAACAGGAGTTCAATGAGCTTGTCCCTTCTTTCCAAACACTCACTGAAAAGTTGGCTTCCTGCCACTTGTCACTCAAGAAGCAAAGGCAAGAGCAGTTGAAATTGCACAAATATCTCTATTATTGTTCAGCTTGTTTTGCCTATCCCTCTGGTGACCAGAGCTGAACAGTAACTCCTGATACAGCTGACAAAAAGCTGCAGTACACAGGAAAAAATTGTCCAAAGCTAACATTCAGGTACACTTGGGCCAACCTTAGCAATCCCATGGACTATTATAAAAAAAAGATTTTCACTATTTCCACTATTAATCATAGCAGAATGGTTTCCAAAGATTAATCTGTTTTTTATTACCTATAGTTTCTTGTAGGAGGCCAAGATTTCCATTTGGATGTTCCTACAGGGAAATATCTGAGTGATGTCCAGCAGTTCTGGAGGACCCAGTGGAAGGTACAGAGGGCATCATTTTCTCTTACTACAGGACAGACATCAATAACACTGTTCTCCTCTCCAGGCTGCTGTTTCCTTCATGGAGGTTGTACTGCTCACCCCCACAAAGGCACAGGGCAGTAGGTTCAGTGCCAGTGAGTTTAATGTGGTGCAGTGAAGTCAGGGCAAAACAAATAATCAATTTTGGACGAAAAACAGAAACTCCTCCAAGAAATATTAACCCCAGGCTTCATTTACACAGTCCTCATCACCATCAATTATATAAGCAGCATGTTTAATATTAATTGTTGCTTTGAAAACACTACACTTTCTTTATGAATCACAGAATCATAGAATCATAGAATGGCCTGGGTTGGAAGGGACTTAAGGATCATCTCATTTCAAACCCTCTGTCATGGGCAGGGACGTCTTCCATTAGACCAGGTTGTTCAGAATCCCATCCAGTCTGACCTTGAAAACAAGGATAAAAAAATTACCATAAAACCACATATGCTCCCCACATAGCAAGAGGTTAAAACCCAAACTGATCTACTGTGTACAGATACTGTGCATCTTTAGTGAATCAAAAGTCAAGGATCCAGATTTTTCAGATGGAAGTTTGAAATTCAAACCTGAAGGAATGTTTCCTATGTTCCACTGCCCTTGGCTGTTATAGGCAACTTTGATAGCACTAAACCTGGATTCAAAGCTTAGTTCACATCCAGGCTTTTTGGCTTGAGACCATCTTTTAAAAGTAAAAATGAAGCGACCCCAAAATATACAACCTCTGTTTCTGCTGCATGAGTTACAGCAGGAGAGAATTCTTCCCTAATGACCCTGACCTAGAATAAGCGCAAGCCTACTTAAAACACTGCTTTCCCATTTAGGAAAATTTATGGCACCCTAAGTACTGAACATTTGGTCACAGCACTTTCACTACAGGTTGGCCTAATGAGTCTGTAATTATCATCTTTTTGTTGAGGGTTTTCATCCTGTCAGGGTTGGTCTGATATTCACCAAAGTGCTCACATTTTTAGGGGTGAGGAACCACCGTAGCAAAGAGGAGCTGGAAGCAGCAATTTGGGAATGCTGGCAGGAGGGTGGGAGAAGGGATGCAGCTGGGGCTCAGCACAGCACTGGGACCCTCTGGAAGGGACAGGTGGGCTGGTGGGAAGTGCCCTTATGCCACTACCACTCATATTGCTCACACTGTCATGTGTAACTGGACATAACATCTAATTTTGAAAAATACTGAAGTTCAGTGAAAAATATATTCTATTCAAAGTGCATGTAGATATGCAACTGGGTAGGAAAAAGGATATTTAAACTGATGTTCGAAGATAGTACGAGTGTCTCATTTGCTTTCTCACAGTCCTGACTCCCCTGAACTGCTGCAAATATATTCCAAATATTTGGAAAACATCACAGAGTTGTTGAAAGTACATTTTGTAGAAAGGTGACCTCAAAAGTAAACCATTGCCACAGGCAAAATCATGGTACCAGGAACTCTTCAGAGATAGGGGTTGAATTCTTTCCTTCCTTAGTCTGGCTTTTCACCAAAGCATCTCTTATTTCCTACTGGAGTTGTGATTCCGACCAGTGCAGGATGGCAGAGACAGCATCCCTTAGTAAGAAGGATGTCTATAAAATAGGAAACCTGTGTCTCTACCCTCATACGCTGGGTGTCATTTCCAGTGGGGGGCACAAAGCACAGACAGGGAAGGGAGCACCTCATTCCTATCTGGAAAAGCTGCAACATGCTTGTTAAATAGGGAGAAAAGATGTCACTGACACCCCTACTCCCACTGATTTTTAAAGACAAACTGTTGTCTTAAATCTGAACTCCAATTCACTGCAGTCTGCAATGGTGGAGAATATTCCAGCATTAAATTTTTATTAGGAAAACATTCTTCATTGAGAAGAAAGCTGTAACAGACAGGTTTGTTTTTCTGTTGTGTTTTGGTTTTGTTTTGGGGTTTTTTTTGTGTGTTTTGTTTTGGTTTTTTGTTTTGGTTTGGTTTTTTGTTGTTTTTGTTTGGTTTTTTTTATTTTGTTTTGGTTTGGTTTGGTTTTGTTTTTTAATCTAGGTTTAATGTCTTTAAAAGATTTTCTTATTGAATATCTTTTGCCCACATGCACTTCCATTACACAACAGTAATGCTCACTAAGATGTCATGATATTATTTTATTGCTGCAAAGTCAACACAAACCTAATGCTTTTATGAAATTTGTTCAGCACAAGATCCTCAGAGAAAGCAAAGTAAATTTGTTAAATGTTTCATGTCACCAAATTTGATTTCTCTTCCCCCCAAAAAAAACCCATTCCTGTCAAGAAAATATCACCCAGCTGTCAACAGATGTCACATTTCGTGTTGGAAAGGAAGAATGCAACCTGCAAAAAAAATTATCCAAATTCAGATCAGCTTGAAGGAAGTAGAAGAAAAAGAAAGATAAATCTGTTTCAAATAATTTCCATAAAATTGCAGGGAAGGTGTCCAGGTTCTGAATTCAGTATGCAGAGACCACAGGACACAGGGCATTGGTTCTCTGTGGGTCCTTCAGCTGAAGGAACACAGTGTGAAAATCCTCCCCCTTGGACAGCCCTGGGATTTTACTTAGCAGCACCCAAAGGCTGCACAATGATTAGAATCACAGAATTATTTAGGCTGGAAAAGACCTCTAAGATCATCAAGTCCAACCATGAACTTTGCCAAGCCCACCACTGAAATCTGTCCCCAGGTGCCATCGACAACTCTTTTAAAGTTTTAATTTTGGAGCATATTACTACAAAAAGCCCTTAAATAATCATCCAACGCATTTGATATTTTAATGGATTCTTCTGAAGTCTGTATCAGAGTAAAACTCAAGATTTACAGGATTATAGATTAGAAATTTGGAGGATAGACAGGAGCTTTAGGTTACCAGCTTTAAACAAAATCAAGGCTTCTGAGAAGTTGCTGAGGATCCTGTGCAAACACGTGGGGAGGGAACTGAGGACTGAGCAAGCCACACTGAGAGAGAGGAGATGCCTCAGAGAGTGCCAAACCCTTAATTGAGATGTACAACACTCCTGTGAAGGAGATGTTATTATTCTCATTTTTACAGATGGAGAAATATTTTAGGTGTGACTTTTTTCATTTGCTCGCAACATTAATTTCAAGGAGAAGAAAAGCAGAATGAACTGCTGTGGCTGTCCTGCTAGAACGGAAAACAAATAAATACCTCTGTGAAAACAACTTGTAAGGAGAACACAGCACTTGCCCTTTCTGGGCTTCAGTTTCAGAGGTGACTTCCTCAATGGCAGCAATATATCCCAGGAGCCCCAGTAGTGAAGGTAAGAAAGGAAGTCAGCGTGCTAGGAATTTACAGCTTCTTCTTTCCATTTATGGCATGTAATATCCTCTCCTAGTCTGGCCTGTGGCCCCAGTGGTTTACCTTTTGGGGTCACTTGTCATATGGTGTTGAACAATTTGTCAAAATACCCAAAAAAAAAAAAAAAAACGCAAGAAAACAAAAACATCCAGAGCCTATGTGAAGAATAATCCAGCAGGTATACTGGGCTGATGGAAGTTGAAAATCAGGTTAATCCACTTTCTACAAAAATGTAGGGCTTGGCTTAGTTGTTAATTAACAATTGAGCTGATAGTTAGTTCTGAGTTTTTGAGATCACCCCATCTAATAGGAATTTGACATTACCACAGCCAAAATGGCCTCCTGGCCTCCTGGCCTCCTATAGGGGCCAGAACAGACTTCAATATGAGCATGAGAACTCCCATCATATGATGAGGTTTGGGTCCAAAGCCATTCCAACTAGACTATCACAGTGGTCCATCTCATTTCAATGGATCTCCACCCACAAAAGCCTCAAAGGCGGGCAACCACATCAGCTACAGGCAGCCTCGGGGTTTCTGCAGAAAAAGAAATCGAGTGCTTTTCAACATCTGTTCTTGTTTTACTTATCTGTTTATTCCCTTATTTTCATCAAAAAGTCTTCTTGATCCTACCATTCTCGCTGAGAAACATTTTCCCACAATTATTCTTTGTTATTTAAGATCATACTAGAAAATTCAACATTTATCTCTGTTCATTATTCCATTTTTTCTCTTTCCCACTATCTGATAGAAAGATGCTGAGACTATCAATACATGCCAGTGTCTTCAATGTTTTTTTTTTTCCCTTCAATGCAATTATCTGTGTCAACTTCTTTCTGTTTCAAAACTTTGACTGCAGGATTGCCACATTTACCACATTTGTGCCCTCAGAGTGAATAGAGCAAAATATTTCTGGATAGCCAGGGAGCTTCAGGATGATCAATTGCTCTGTATCCTTTTCCTCGAAGTCTAATTGCAGCCTACCAGCAAAATCCTCCATCCTCATTGATTACCTCTCATGCTTTATTTCTTACTGATTCGTTTCTCTCAGTCCCAGCTTTAATTAACAGGGCTTACTCTTCTTCCCCCAGACATTCAGAAACTCCTCGACCAGCTATGAGACAAGTACAACCTGTCCCTGGTCACATAAAGAGATCATAGTTCTGCTGATATAAGTTCTTGCAACTGAACTGTTTTAGCTTTCTACTACCCTTCTGTGTGTGTGTGTGTGTGTATTTTTAAAGCATTTCTAGAGAAAGCCCTTTATCTTTGCAAACCAACAACAGGTCAATGAAATTCTTTTACATTCTGCAGCTGCAATCTTCCTATCTCTCATGGAGAGGCAATCATTTGCTCTCATGATTGACTCTTTCTTCAGTTTGTTGGAAAAAATATACTAGCAGCTTTGCCCTTTTTCTTTTTAGTTTTGGCTCTTGGCAGTGGGATGGTGGCAACTGATGTGCTCTGTCTGGGTGCATTTACTGACACAGGAGCTTGTTGGAGTGTAAATATGCTGCAAGGAGAATGATATTACCAGCTCTCATGGATAATATAAATGTTACCATAGAAATAGCATGGGGAAAAAATAAATCTAATTAAAGACTTTTATCTGACGAGAGTTTTGATTGTACTCAGCTAAACCTGAAATCAAGTACTTGTATTCGACAATACTTAAATCTTCCTGAGTGCATGCATAAACCTATTGACTTTGAGCCAGTATTTCTTTTCATATTGGTGTGTGAGTCTGGAAAAATCAAGGCTGGCTAAGTTGACTTCAAGGTTGGATGACTTGACTCTGTTATGTAGGCGCCTTGGGGATGTCAAAGAAAAGTTGAAAGATTTCTTGAAAGCAAAATATCCTTTCTTTTGGGTATGTGGGAGAAGGTCATGGTGCTCTGTATCACACAAAGCCAAGAGAAGCAGAGTTGGAGATAAGGGATACCTGCAGAAGTTGTTTTTGCTGTATTTCTGAATACAGCTCAGCTTTTACTTTGCAGGTTTAAAAGCTCCTTGCTTAAATGCTAAGAACTACATTGGACTTGATGAAATTCACAGCTATGTAGACAGCAAACATGACAGATACTTACCTTCTACTTAAGACCTACTTGAAATTACAAGAATAGAAATAAACCTTCTTACTGTGCTGGTAACAGCATTGCCCATCTTGATTGTCAGCTGGTACAAACCCCCTATGTCTTATGCTTTTTGGCCCAGGGAATCTCCCAGGTTCTCTATAACTTGCAGGAATTTATGCCAAATTATTCACCTTTTCTGTTTATCCTCTCATTCTCCATTTACCCATCAGCCATAAACACCTGGGCAGAAGTCTGGAACCAAGGCTAAGCACACTGGGAAATATCTCACCAGCTGAAGATAATCTGAAAGCAGGTTTAGTAACTCCATTCTACTTGTCATAAAAACAATGATGTTGGTGTGGCTACTAATATTTGGATAATAATTAGGTGCATTTTTTTTCTGATACATTGGCATTGAAATTCTGTATCTTCATTAGCAACTTTATCACTGCAGAATTGCCAAGCCTGTGAGAGAGAAGCCAAACAAGGTAAAAAGGAAGGCTCAGGGAATGGCAGATCCATCTTAAAATGAGAGAAGGAATGGGAAGAGCAGTTTAGCAGACTCAGAAGTGAGTAGTCATGACAAAGAGCTTGTGGAGTTTGCAGTGTGTGCACAGGCAGACAGCTGGCTTAGACTGATTTGTTTCCAAGCTCAAGCATAATTTCCCAGTGCAACCACATTGTGCAGATCATTGAGCAAAAACTGCAGAGCATCATTTCATCTCTCACTTTGCAAGCTCTTACTGGGCTAATTAACTGCACCAAAGGCAAACTTTTTGGACAGTTCCTACCCAACAAATATGTCTGTGTGTTCAGGAGCACTGCTCTTGGGGTTACTCATAGGATGATTTGACAATTTTTTGGTTTTGTGTGAAAGACCTCCTGGGAGAATAGCACCCACATTCATCATCCCACAATCACCATCTCACAGTTACCATCCCATTAACTCCCAACAAGATCAAAACCATAGTTTCTCATAAGTCGTTGCTTAGGTAAAATCATCAAGGCAAAAAACACATAAAACATTCCTGGCCTTATTTCACCCAAATGTTTTCCAGAGGTGCCTTTGCTGGCGACTCATGACATGTCACATCATCTACCTGCACTTTTTTGTCTTCTGGTCAACACTGTCTGCCTTGATGTTCAGAAATCTGGGTCCATTTTACCTTACTGTACCACACTGAGGAGGGTAGGAGCTTTGTGCATTCAGATCTGAAACAGCACCCAGTTGTCCCATGTGCAGTCGGAAAGGGCCCATTTCATGATGTGCAAACACTCACTAAGGAGCAAAACAGAAAAGCCAAGACTGAGCTCATTCTTCCAGCGTAGCAGTCAGAGGAAGCCTGAGAAGCAAAAATGCCCTTGCTGATTTCAGAAAACAGCCTTCAGTTGATAAAGATCTTGCCAATATGGATCTTTCTTTTCAATTTGGAGAAGTCAAGTAGGCAAAATCCTTTCTTGTTGATAAATCTTACTCTTTATCTGCTTTGTGAGACAATGAAGACATACATTATCTATGATTTGACAGCTTTACAGGTGGAAGATTCTCAATATTGCTGTGTGCTGCCAATCTTTTTATGATCTGGCATTGTGGACTCCCAAATGTCGCCCACGACAACAGTTCCTACAGCTGATCTACCAACACCAAATTAACTGTGCAATATCAGCAATCAGAAGTGATGCACTTTAATTAAAAGTCTGGTAATGATTGTTGGTTGGTGACTGGCCACGGGGTTCTCCAAGGTTTGGCCAGGTGGGTGGATTGTCCACAAACACAACTGGGCAACCTTCTGCTGAGCCCTTCCCCTGCTCCATGCGCTGCTGCCATTGGCACAGCTGCGCTTCCCTACATGCCACCATCAGCTCTGCTCTACCACTGCAATCCAAATATTTCCTTTCTGCAGGATAGGGAGCTGCTGTAAACCACAGGTTCCAGGTGCTGAGCGCAGTGTGCAAGAGGTGTTTGGCAGGGGAGGCTGATGATGTGAAATTTTCAGTCAGTGAGCATAGCAATACATAGGTACTTCTGACTAAAGACATTTTAATTACAAAAGTTGAGATAATAGGCAGCCTGGCACTATCAGGCCATGGAAAAAACCCACAGCCAGATTACAGGGCAACTAAAGTTCCCACAGTGTTGCACATCTGATACCAATTCTGTCTTCTCTTTCTTGTCACTATCTTCCCTCTGCTGAAGAAAAAAGAGGAAAAGAAGTGCAGCGTTTTTACAATTCTACCTCTTTGTGCCTCCATGTATGGCAGGAAATGGATTCTAAAAAGCTGCCAATAAAACTGTAAAAATGACAGTCAGAAGTACTTCTGAAAAATTCTGATTACACTTTACATCTGGTGAAAAGACATGAAGGCTTCACTGATATCAGAATAATCCATCAGCTTTCACTCTGCATAATTATTCCTTGCCAAAGTGCTGCTTAGGGAAGAGGCTGGAAAATGCCCTTAAGTTCTCATGACCTCCAGCTGTGGCAAGTGTTACTATCTGTTCTAATATTGCCAGCAACTATTTGCATGAAATCCCAGTTACAATTAGATTAATTGCGAGAACTAATGGACTTAATTAAGAGAAAGAACATATATTTGTTTTTAAATGAGATTTTTAGATTTCACTTTCTCCTACTCTTCCAATGTGCTGTTTGCTAAAGATGAAGTCAGGCACCACCAGTAAATTTTTAGGTTGCAGCTCTTGTAATGTTCACATCCATATTCCACTTCACCATTATTTTTTAGGATGCACTGTCTGAGAGTGAAAATTAGATCTTTTCAGAAACTGCATATTCAGAATGAGATAACTGCTCACCTGGTTACCATCAGCTCATGTTCTGGATATCTCAGTGACTGCTGAAGTGTGAGACCTGTGTCTTCCACATCTGCTCCAGGAAAAGAAGGAAACTGAAAACAATAAGGTAGTGATCCATGTTCATTGTCAGAGGCTGGTTTGGGCCATGCACCAGCTCCTTCTGCTTTTTCTGCCCACTGGAAAGGTGTCCATCAGCTCAAATCCAAGTGCAGGGTTGTGAAGTGCATCTCAGCTCAGCACAGAGGCAAGAACTGTTCTGTCTCTGGGGTGGGAGCAGAGCCTGGTGGCATTTCAGTGCCACCTGCTTAGACATGCTTGGCTGTTCTATATTGAATGTGCTCATTGGAAATTTCAGGTCAGTTAACTGAACTACAGGAGGGGTTTTTGGTTTTTAATAACATTCTTCAGTGTTTTCAGATCAGCATGGTCTTCATTTTGCATTCTAAAAGTCTTGATTTCCTCTCAGTGTGATCAGGAGACATTTAATGCATCATCTCACGGAGGGGCCCATCCCACTGTGTAGCTGCTCCTTCCCCCTGCTCTGACTGGGGAGCTTCTGCTAAGAAAGAAAACTCCCTGCAGCTGTAATTTTGGAACCTACTTGCACATTAGAGAGAGAGGTGGTGAGAAAGAAGCTTCCTTTCAGGACAGAGTTTCCAAGTTCAAGCTGTATTTGCTCACATATATTTTATACGCACTCAGACATACAAAAATGTTGATATACACTGAAGTGTAACTACAACACTTGGTTCCCCTCACTGACCATCAACTGACACTGAGCACAGTTACACTGCTCCACAAATTAAAGACAGAACATTACATCATCCTTTCTCAAACACATAAAGAGAAAACACCAAACGCTTAGCAAGATAATCCTACACCTTTTCTTATTTAAATATGTAACCTTAGAAGTATACTTAAAATGCTATTGCAGTGTTTATTTGATGTGAAGAAATTGTGCTCTGTGTAGAAGCTCCTGCCTGTGAGCCATCATGAAACAGGCTCTGGCACCCTCCATAGCGTTCTCTGAACTCAATCAGTGCATCCATGCCTGTTGGAAATACAAACTTGTGCACTTAGTATCTGTTTGAAAGGCCTTTAGAAGCACATTACATTGCATAAGAAAGTACATGTTCCACAAACCAAAGATTTTTCTTCATTTTATAATTTCCACTTTATTTATTCCTATCTAGTTATTTTGGCCATTAATGTATTGCCCTTAAATACTCAGAAGGAAAAGGGTATTTTGCCCCTACATCAGGATTTTTTTCTTTCCAGGACATCTCGGGTGCTTTGTAGGGATCTCCAGCATCAGATGTAGTATCTCTTCACATTGTGTTATCGTTACTACTTTTTTTTTGTTGTTTTTTTTTGTACTGTGGGACTACAGACAGCTATTTACAAATGCTACACCTACACATTATGAAATGCATAGAACACGGAAGGGAGCTATGCAATTTGGACCAAACTACAATGTTTTTGATGATTCTAAATCTGCACAGTTGCTGAAACTGTTGCTATGTTACATGAAGTCATTTTGTGGCACCAGAAATTATTGAAGAGATTGAAAAGCTATGCCAGATGAAACACAGTGTGTTGTAATTCTAGTACATCCTCTTATGGCTTTGCAAAACTTTTAAAAGTTTCTACAGACGTTTCCTTCAAAGTAGAGAGAAATCCCTCGCTTGGAGCTTAATTGTGAGAAATTTAAGTGCCAGGATATTCTCTGAGTGTTCTTTTTCAGTTGTTTGTTTGTGTTTGGTGGGTTTTTTTTAACCCTCAAATACTTTTCCTTCAAATGCTTCTCCTTAAGAGCCATGCTAGAACAAATTATTTTATATTTATGAATGCCATAAAGAGTGATTTCCCTGTAGATTTATCAGAGTGGGCTCCAGTGAGCCTGTCAAAAATCCATTGTATAATAACTTTCATGTTTTCAATGAGACTGAAGCTTTCCTGGTATAGCAGATGATTTATCAAACAATTTTAGTAACAATTTGGATTAGACTGTTATTTGTAACCCACATTTAGAGTAGCACACAACACGTGATTTGAAAACAGTTTAGAAATCAGAATGAGAAATGGGAAAATCACAGTTCCTGCTTTTTCCTGTTTGGAGTTACCTGTTCTGGAGGTCATGTCACCTCACTGTGGTGGCTTCCTGGGCTTGAATAATAGTTCTGAACATTTACCTTGAGTCTTCTGCCCTCATCCTGCCTTCTCCTCATCCTCCTCCCTCTGCTCTCTCCTCCTTTCCCCTGCCTCACTCTTCCTGCCTAAGTACAGTCTCCTAAAGGTAAGAGTTTAAACAAGAGCAGTGACAGTGACTATCAGAAAAGGGCTCAGCAATTAGAAGGAAAAGGACAGACATCACAGGGTCTGATTCAAACCTGCTATCACAGGATTAATAATTTGGTGCTATGCCAAAATGCTCCAGTCACCAAATGCTCCAGGCACCAGACACTTTAAGCTTCTCCCTGTTTGCCTGTGAGATTTCTGCATTCCTCTGCAGCAAATTGGCCTCAGGTAAATACAGCAGGGGGTTAAAATAGCAAACTCGAGGAAACTCCACTTTTGCCAAATTTCCAGGAGAAATATGAAACCATCTTGCAGTGCATTTCAATTTTCTTATGAATTTCCAGTGATATAACAAAGGGATGAAATTTGAAGAATGCAGATTGTCAAATAATTGGAACAGATCTAAGTAAAATGTTCTAATCTCCAGCAGATATCCATAAATTATGTGTCTTGATTTAGAAGGATCATGTGGGCATCCCAGAGGTACTGATGAAGGCCTGTGAGCCTCATACTGATGTCAGTAAGTTTTGGAGGTACCCAAGAAACCAGAGGATTTACACAGGGGTTTGTGAGGCCAAACAGAACAGCTACTGTGAGCTCTTGTAAGGGGCTACAGAAGAGCTGGAGAGGGGCTTTGAGAAAGGGCCTGGAGTGATAGGATTGGAATGGATTCACACTGAAGTTGGGCTGGGTTACATTGGATATTATGGAGGCCCTGGCACAGGGTGGATAGTGTAAGGTGTGCTGCCCATGGGAAGGACAGTGGATTAGATGAGTGTTAAAGCCACAGCCAAATCAAACCATTTTGTGATTCTATGATTCGCTGAAATAATCAAGGACCTGAAAACCTTTTCTCCTCTATTGCCATCAGCAACGATTGACCCTTTCCAAATACAGAGTAAGACAGTAAGCTTTTTTCCTTAGCTACATATGAACATAAAGAACTCAATTCATTTTCCTATGTTAGCAGTAATAAAGGCTTTTCCTCTTACAGAAAACAAATAGCTGCAATTCACAGGCAACAGAGATGGGGTGAGAAGAAGAGTGATATTGGTCTGTATAGATTCTTATATAACCACTCTGTGCAGAAAGTGCAAAACAGAAGTTGTATATATGTCTTAAAAAAAAACCCTTTGTGGGTCAGAAATTTTGGTTTTGATGTAGTTTAGATTTACAGTGCTTCTTGTAAGTTTTGTTTGTTGTGTTGTATTTCTTAATGATCGATTTGCTGCAGTAAATAATTCAGGAAATCATCCTGTTCTCTATTGTTCTTTGGGCATATGGATTTTTTTTTCCTCTTTAAAGCTCCAGTTTCTACTGTATGCTGAAATTTCAAAGCTCTCTGAGGAACTGAATACAGGTTTTGTAATTATAACAATTTCTAGCCTGGTACCTGTACATCTGCTGTGCCCTTTGGGGAATAGAGCACAACAAAATGTATCAATTCCCTCTAGAGAAAATGTGACAGCCTTTCTATTTCCTAGCTTTCCAGACCACCTAGGCTTATTATTTTTAGAACATTATGGATTGTTATTAAGCAATAGTGGATTGTTGTGGAAACACAGGTGGACAAGGTGCACAGCATTGCCCTTCTGAAGGAAACCAACCCCATGAGCACAGCTCCTCCTTCTGCAGTGCTGCAGCTGCATTTCCCTGGTCTGGAACAGAAACAGATGCAAGGACTTTACAGCCTCAGTCTTTTATGGAAAGATAGCTGGAGGTCTCCAGCAAAAAACTACTATTAATAGCTTTTGGTCACATATAAACATCTTTCATGGGAAACTGTTTAAAGGTGTTCAAGTCTGATAAGTGTAACAAATACTGCAAATTTCCACTTCTTTTTTTTTTTTTTTTTCCCCCTGAAATAAACCTTCCCTTGTGCAGGCACATATGCATAGGCAATATAAGCCATTATGAGCAATTGAACTTTGGGAAATGTTTTTTATCACACTGTTCTGTATCACTCTGCTGCATACATATTATTTCATGTAAAAGGAAAGGCTGAAATGGTGCTCTGAGCTATCAAATAAATATTATGCTCAAAATGAAAGTATTATGTTTCTAGGAGACATCTTTATTGCTGTTTTTTGAAAGTATCACACAATGACAATGATCTAATTGATTTTTACCTGTAGAGCTCCTATTAAATAAAAAAATTAGGGCACCTAGGAAGATGTTAAATTTTTAGGGGAAATCCAGCTTTAGTAAAGTTAATGGCAAAAGTCCCATTTCACCTTGGTGCTTTCTCAAATCACTTTTGAAAACTTGTTACCTTTCTGCCTCTGTTATCATTTTAATTATGCTGCTACTTTTTAAAATTATATCCACACACTGGGTTATGTCTCTTGTGCTGCTTCTGCAAATTCTCCCGTTCAGGATTTGAAAGCTGGAGAGGATTAAAAAAGGATATCTCAATGTTTCCTTCACTGATCCCACTCTGGTTTTTGAACATTTCATTGTGAGAAATGGGAGCATCAAGTTTTACTCTAATTTGTCCTGTGCTGCTGCTTAGGCAAGAGGAGGAAGAGCATGGGCACAACACCAGCCCTACTCCCCTGTTATTCCTGGGCCTAACTTGCTCTCTTTGACCCAAGACAGCCCAAGATAAGATCAGATCAAACTGGATACATTCTTGATATGTGTGGGGGTAGAATTATGTTGGATTTTTTTTTCTTTTTTTTTTTTTTTTTTTATTTCACATTTTNATTTTTGGGAATTTGTTGGATTTTTTTTTTTTTTTTTTTTTTTTTTTTCAATTGCATATTATTATTGCACTCTAAATGGGTAGGTCTCCAAGATGGTGGATTATATCCAGGTATGGGGGGTGACCAGCCAAACAGGGAGCACCAACCTCACCACTGACAGGAGCACACTCCAAATCTAAAAAATGCAAATCAAAATTTTGGGCAGAATATATGCAAAATATTATTATTTCTATTTCAGATCGACTCACAATATTGTAGATGTTTCTTTAAGATGATTGCATGATGTTTAATTTATATAAAAATGAGTTGACACACCAAATTTAGAAGGACAAATGTCAATCTAATCCATAAAATCATTACCAAGAGCTGTTGATAATTTTCACCACAACACCAGAATCTTCATAGCTGCTTCTCCTCTCCAGGTGCTCCCCTGTCTGTCTTTGACCAAACAGTTGGCATTTCTCAGCCCTGACTCAGGCTCAGAGCTCACCCTCGTGGAGGAGGGAGTTGCAGTCATATCCAGCTGTGCCACTTTTTCAAGGCCCTGTTCCTCCCTTGCTGCCAAGGCCCCTGGTCCAACCCTCAGACGTTCTCTGCTCTTTAAGCATCCTATTTTTCCCTAAACCCAGGGAATTGGCCTGAGCTGTTCTGAGCAAGAGGCAGCTTGCATGGTGGATTGAATGACAGAGTCATAAAGAAACAAGGAGATAAGAATAACTAAGAGCTAAGAGGAGTCAAGGACAGCTTTTTAAGCTTCCCCTCAGCTGTAGCTGGTATGACCGTAAACTTGTATGACCTAATTCACTCTAGTTTGGTTTAAATGACTGCTGAAGAGTGGTTTAAACTGCTCTGCTCACCTTTGCACTGAGCTGGGCTCAAATCCTTTACGCAGTCAATCACTGCACTGCAGCCAGCAGTGTGAGGGGTTCTGGGCACATCCCAAACCCAGACGACTCTCAGAGCTGCCACAAATGCCTCCATGCAAAAACATAAAAAGCAGCTGCATTATCCACCTCCTGAAAATCCAGTCCAGAGTCTACAAGTTATAGTTTAGAAATTGTTTTCTTATATTGATGGTTTGACATGATGAGGTGTTTCCCAACCTTAACGATTCTATGATTCTCACCCACTGAGAAGCCCTGGGATTCCCTGAGATTGCCTGCTCCTGTGACCTTTTCTGGAGCTTAGGTTATTTCTTGAGCTATGTGGATGTGCCCACAGTGAGCTCAGGTATTGCCTAGAATAGAATAAAACCCTGTAGCAATGGTTGTATGGCCATGCCTTGGCTAAGCTCTCCAAATGAATGCAACATCTTTGGTTATTTTAATAATTTCCTGCAGGGAATAAGGATTGAAGGTGCTGAATCCTCCTGTAATATAGGACACAACTTATTTGTAAAGTTCAGTGAAAGCTATTTGTAACAAAATTTTCCAAGCATCACCTCTAAAAGAAAAGAAACCAGTGGTTTTTTTTCCTAAGTGAGTGGGACTATGCTGGTAAGTTTGCTGCAAAATTAGGTACTGAAAAGGTAAAGAACTGGCTGCTGTTTATATACATTTAAAAATGTCACATGGCTATGTAAAGTACCATTTTTAATGCTTTCTCAAAAAAAAATCCCACTGATTACTAGAAGCTTTTGATTTATAAAAATGCATATTTGCACTGTTCCAAACAGGGTTGATGTTTTCTGCATCCTGGTTTCCTCCCATGATCCCTGCTTGTCCACAGGAGTCATGTGCAACCCATGGGATTGCAAACCAAACATTCTACCATTTAGACCTTGTCTGCTCATCCTGGGAGTGAGGTCACCCACCTCCATGAGCCTGGAGGCCAAGGGAGTCTCCTTGACATGGTCTGCCAAGACAGAAAAAAGGAATTTTCCCTTTCCTCCATTGAGGGGAACTCCAGGAGCTGGCACAGTTGGCATGGTATAGATGGCAATTGTTGCTTAGCACAAGTAGAGTAGAGAGATCCTGGGCTTTAGCAATGCTGTTGTAGTCAGCTGGCTTGAAATGTGGAGAATGAAAGCACTATCATGTTCCTTCTGTCCAAGGCTTCATAAAGAAACTCTCTGCCTCAGAGGACATTGCACTTGAGCAATTGCTTTCTAATCTATGTTTTTCATATCATTCCTGTCACTTTGACATTTGGAATAAAACCCCAGGACAGTGTAAACAAACATTTTAGCTAAAAGAAGATGGCTAAATGGGATTGATAGTATCAAAAACTGGTCTTACAGTGATGCTCTTTATCTTTTCCCTTCTTTTGCCTCGTAGCCCTTTATCTCTTGCCTACTTAGAGCACAGAACTTCTTAGTTCCTGCTATCTAAATTGCAGGTCTTTCAGCAGTTTGTTAAATGTGAGGAAACATGGATCTTTTGTGTGGTGCAGTAAAGCTCTCATTTTGTTGGTTACTATGTCAGCACTCACAGTGTGCTGTGATTTAGGGTTTTCTCATAGTGTTGCAATGTTTAAAGGCACAGCACCAGTGTAAGAATGAAAAACATGCCTACAGAGAGCCAGTTGGGAAGAGGGAGGCTTGAGAATGTGCAGAATGTTTGTACACAAACTCAGAGGAGACATTTTTAACCTTATCACTCATTTTGAAATGTTTGTCACAGATATGTGGTCCCTGACAACAAATAGAAAGGTGATGCTTTGGAGAAGTGTGTTCAGATCAGGACTACAGCATTGACAAGTTAGTGATGAAAGCTTGTGTTCTTTTCAGAAATCAGAGATGCCTTAGACATAATTTGCCATGTTCTACTAATTGGAAGTATTTCAGAAATTGAATGCCTTCTAAAAATCAAAGTGGAAAATAATACTGTTATCTCCTGTCTTAAGGGTCCAGACAGAAGAAAATTGCTTGGAAGGAGGAAGAGTGGAAATGGACCTTTAACTCAGGATTAGAGATGGCCAGCAGAAATGGAATTTGATGTAGGATATCAGGGGTTAGATGGCAGCATGCTAGGCAGAAATGATTTGCAGATTAATTGTTGACATAATTTTAAGGTTTTGTTAATTTGTATTCCTCTTCCTGTCTTATCAGTGGGCACAAAATAAAGAATTAATTATATGTAACACAGGAACACTCTCCAGCTCTGAGGTCCTTGAAATCAGAAGGACATGGACCTGCTGGAGTGAGTCCAGAGGGAGCCATGGAGATGTTCCAAGGATAGAGCCCCTCTGCTCTGGAGACAGGATGGGTGAGCTGGTGTTTTCCAGTCAGGAGAAGAAGAGGCTCCTCCGGAGACCTTAGAGCCCTTTCCAGAGCATAAAGGGGCTCTAGGAGAGATGGAGATGGACTTGGGACAAGGGGTGGAGGGACAGGACCAGGGGCAAAGCTTCAAACTGACAGCGAGTAGAGGATTAGGTATTCAGAAGTTCTTCCCTGTTGGGGCAGTGAGGCCCTGGCACAGAGTGCCCACAGAAGCTGTGGTTGCCCCTGGATCCCTGCAAGTGTCCTAGGCCAGGCTGGCCAGGGTTCTGAGCAAACTGGGATAGTGGAAGGTGTCCCATGGCAGGGGATTGGAATGAGATGATTTTTATTGTCCCTCCCAACCCAAACCATTCTCATTTGATGAAAACAGCTTCACGTACTTCACCAAGAAATAAATTAAACTTCCCATGCCATTTCTGTGTATATAGAGAAGAAAGGGCAAAGAATTCCTCCCCTAGATTGTGTTGGCAGCAAGCAGATGGCAATCACTCTCTCTTTCTGCAGAGGATGATGGAAGTAAATCTGCTGTTCAGAAGTTCTTGGATAGTTTTAAACTGATTATCTCATTATGAATGCACACAATGCCCTGGGTACAAAGCACATCTCACCCAGACCGGCTTAGTGGCTGAGTACATACACTAATGTTCAATCAGTGCTGTGCTCCATTTTTTATTAATCATTTTCCCTGTGTATTTGCAAAATGGTATCCTTTGCAAAGAATAGAAAAGTCTATAACTCTCCTACTGGGGTTTTAAAATGAAAATGCATGGTATTTTTAACCAGTAATATAGAAAAGGGAAAAAAAAAAAAAGGAATAATTTATACTGAATTCCATCTATTTCTTTGGATTTAAGAGTTTAAGAGAAAAAATATCACATCCAGGAAAGAGCAGGAAAAATTCCTGTTTTAATTGTACCTAAAACAGGAAAAAAAACCCCATGTCTCCAGTATAACAATCTCATTTAATTTTAGTTTGATTGTGGTAAATGTGATTCCAATTAATTTTACTTAGCAAGTGCAGATGGAGCCAAATCATATTGATACATCTGAAGATAAAACTCAAATTTTATGTCAGGAGAAATAATAATGAAATTGCCTTGGCATGTTTCATGAAGTCGCAGTGAATAGTCTAGAGTACAAAAATAACCTCAGACTGCTCGGATTTAGATGATCAACAGATACATCTGATGACAGCAAAGAGCATTTAACATTGTTTTTCTTACTCACCAGATTATGAAGATGAGCTCTTAATGAATAAATTCTGAGCATTTCCAATTCCTTTCCAAAGCCCAGTGGAATATATTAATTGAAATTTTTAACAGAAGTCAAGTAACTGAATTAGTTAAGCAGTTATGTAGGTCCCATTAGTACTTGTGTATATATTTTAGGCTGTTGAATAACTTCGCAAGTCTGACCCTAGGTCATTTCAAAAATTTGAATTGGGGCCAAGAGTATGTGGAAATATCCATGTGTTTTTAAAAGTCCACTTTGATCTTTTTGTACATGTTTAGTCTCTTGAATTAAATTCATAGATTTGATCACCAGGTACTTTTGCAAAACTTAGGGTTATTTTTCTGTGTAGCAAATTTTTTGTCTCAATCCCATTAAAAATCTGAGTTACAAACCCATTCAATCACACCTGCTTCAAGATTATTGGGCCCATTTCTTGAGATTACCCTCCAAATTTTGTTGTGCTTTTGTTTTTCCCGTTGTTCATTGGCTCTTTGCTGAACTTTGCTAATGCTTCTTCTCTAGTAATGAATTCTTATTTTTCTTGACTTCTTTGAGAAAACACTTCCTTGTGTTTGTTATCTTTTTTCTCTGCTCCATGCTCTTAAGATTTTTTTTCCTACATAAACAGCCTGTGTTTTTTGGAACCCACTGACCTGGACATAAAAACACCCATACAAATGATTCTTCTGATCTCCTTTCTGGTTTTCAGGGGCACACTTCTCCCTCAGTCATAGAAGTTATAAAGGTTATTTTCCCCCTTCTGTCGTTCCTGCCTCTGTGATCCAGAACTTTACAGGCAGCAGCAGGACTTAACTCTTCTTGTCTGTAAAGGACCTGCCAAGTCTCACTCACTTCAAATGAAAGATGTCCTCAATTTGATTTTTAAATTGCCCTAAAATTGAATCACTCCACTTTTGTGGCAGATGATTGTGTAGTGTGTTTCAATAAGACATCCAGAATAATGTTCCTAATACTCTGAAATTTCATATATTTTAGCTGTCACATTTTGAGTCACGTGTCAGGCTTCCCAGATTTGGAGCTCTTGCCAGTAATGAACCATCGTCCTCTCATTTCTCCATCTTCCTCTGGCTATGCTGTTGTTTGTGAAGAGCTGTGAAAAAAACTGTGCTGGCACTGTCTCCTTTTTGCTGCAGCATGGAGAATTCTTGGTATTCCATGCCTTATCCTTCATGGTTTAAGGTGTACTCAGAATTACACGGTAAAATCTGAAGTGAAAACCATGGACTTTTTGTTATCTCTCTTTAATATGGGAAAAATAATAAAAGGGGAGGGGAAAAAAAAAAGGAAAAAACACACCTTGGAGCCTTGGAGTAGAAGTTTGCTATAATTTTTTTCCTTTTTATGCAGCATTCACCGTGTGACTATGTTGCTGCAATCTACAAAATTAATAATATTCTCAGTGGAATCTTAACAATGTCATTGAATTTATGAGCTGGTGTGTTACTGTTAGTACAAAGTCTGTTCTTTCTAAGCTCTAGTGTATCCCCTGAAGATGGAGCTCCACTGTTTTGCCAAGACCTGAAAAAGATTATGCCAGATTGAGAAATATTCAGACCTCATGTATTGGTG
Organism: Toxostoma redivivum; assembly: GCA_013397375.1. Classification (NCBI taxonomy): domain Eukaryota; kingdom Metazoa; phylum Chordata; class Aves; order Passeriformes; family Mimidae; genus Toxostoma; species Toxostoma redivivum. The sequence continues at coordinate 654,050 of VXBI01005646.1, read as the reverse complement.
CCCAATAATGTTGTCATAATGAGAATCTTTCAAACTTCATCTGACTCCCATCTTCACCCAGTACATTAAAAAATCTAGGTGCAGCAATATACAGCTTTGCACTCAAGAGCTGATCTAAAACTAAAAGAAATTGATGACATAGAAGGCACAAGATCAGCAAATTGTTGAAGGTTTCTTGACTTTTTTGTGTCACACAAGGATGATACTCAGCTGAGTCAACCTTTGATGTTACCAGTCTCTTTTTTTATATTTTTCAAAGTTTAAACTATGAAAAATGTCCTTAAGACTCCAGTTCAGAGGGCAATATTCAGGCAAGAGATGCTTTCTTTTCTTTTCCCTTTATCCTAAGGAGAAGCAAAATTTAGGTAGGGAAAAACAACAATCCCGTTTCTTTCAGTTTTCTGGTAACAAAACCCATGATTGCAAAGAGCTGAGAACCATCTTCTAATGCTTGTGGCTGTTTTAGTGAAAATTTGGCTAATCCAGTGACCTCCAGATCCTCCCAGAATGGGAATTGCTGAATCTGTTTCAGGTGGGAGCAGCAGTAGTTCAAGGACTCTCCTTTTCCTGGTCACAGTAACCCTTTCTTAATCAGGAGACTCAGCGATTTCCCAGACCCAGAGGACTTTTCCTGTTGTTTTGTACAGAGAAATGTGGGGATGCCAGAGGTTTGTCTCAGAAACACTGGAAAATAAGGTGCTCATTTTTGTCTTCAAACTCACTGCATGAGGACACAAGACCGCTGTGAGATTCTTGACTTTCTTTTTTTAAATAATAAAATATTATTATTATAATTATTTCGAGATAGTTCGAATCAGAAGAGACTAAGAGTTCTAATTTGGGTGGAAACGTTGATAACTTTGACTATCACATGCTACCAGGATAAGCCACTGCAATGCTAATTACAGGATTAAAAATATACATTATATACCCAGAGAGATACTGCTCTCCCTTTTTCATATTTTTCCCCAAGGAAATTAATTAGATTAGGTGTTAACTTCTCCCAAATATTGTTGTTATGGGCAACTAGACAGTGACCTGCAGAATTCCTGCTGTTTATCCATGGGCTTAAGTTATTCCAGCCCTTGGATTGCATTAAAAAGTCCAAAAGCCCTGTAGCTTCCTTAGGTAGTTGTTATATGAATGAGATTAGTGTTCATGCTGGTGATAACAGTTCTCACATAACAATAAAAAAAAAAAAAATATATATTATGACTAGGTGACATTGTGAAAAGCTTTTTATTAGTTTTAAAAGTAGCTTTTCAATGAAAGATTTTTGAAAAAAATCAGGTATGAGTGCATAACAACAGCAAATATAGAGACATATGGATCTTGGATGAGTTTTGTTCGTGTCTGAAAGATCATGAAGGATACAAAAGAGAATTGTGACATATGGTGGAAGCAGATTAATTAATTTGAAAACAACCTTTGTACAAGGAACAGTTTCAGCTCAAGTAATTAAATGTAAAATGTTGTATGGTTGTCAAGGTTTGTGTAAGGAGAGGGAGTCAGGACTGTTATCAGGTTCTGAGAGAGCGCTGCAAAACCTTGTAATCTAATAAGGAAAGAAACGCTGATGTGCAATACCTAACAGCCCATTTTGCTTGCAGAACTATTCACGTAACCAAGAGCAAACACATCACCCTGCCTGTAACACATGCACTGATTATTTACTGTTCCCTCTGCCCTGCTCTGAGTTCAGCTTTGGGGAAACTTTCATCACTTTCTCTAGCACCAGAATGATCTTTGCTGTTCATCTCTGACAGCACATTTAAAATCTTGTTTTCCATTGCCGATAGACTCAAACTGCGTTTTCTCTCTTTGCTGCCACATCTGTCACAGCTGGGGATGCAGGGGCCCAGCTAGGTCCTGTCAGACACTTTGCTGGACACTGACAATGCCATAATCACCTCTTTGCGTATTCTACAGTTTCTTGACTTAATCATGGGACTGTAAATAACGCTAGAATGAAAACCTATTATTTTAGATCTTCTGGACCATTATTTATTTTGAGGAAAATATCCTCAAGCTGTCTAGCAAGGAGATAGTCCAATAAAATATTAAGAACAATTTTGTCAATGTAAACTCTGAAATATTGAAAGGGTTATGGTGTCGGGTTATTTTTTTCCTTTATAAATCTCAGATGCCAAGTAACCCTGGACTGGAGCAAAGAAAAATTGTTGTATGAGCAGAATGGTAGCTGGGGCACAGCTCTCTGTGCATTAATAGTGCTTTAACTGTATCTCACTCTTCTCCAGCAAAGTGAAATTTGGATTTTTTCCCTAGGATTTCAGGGAAAAAAAAGAGCACCCCATTAAGCAAATATTGATGGGTTTTCCTTGAACACATCCTGGAAAGAATTTAGTCTGCCTGTGAGGGAAGGTAAAGAGAGCAATTTGTAGCACCTACCATGCTCAGCAAAAGCAATGTTTAAGACAGATAATTTACAAGCCTCTGGGGTTTCGTTTGGCATGTAGTCGGGAGTTCTTGAAACTAGTTAACCAATCCAAATGAAAAAAGAAAAATTCCAAAGTCCCAATATCTGAATACATAAATTTTATTTCCTCTGAATTCCCTGCCAAAGTCACTTCAGTCATCAAACTCACACACAAATTATATGCATGCATTCTTACAAGCAATTGCTTTTTCCTTTCAAGTATTCCTGAACAAAAAAGTGAACTTTAATCATGAAGAGATAACCAGAGGTGTTACCCTCAGAATTTAATCATTATTTGATTAAATTTCAAAAAACCACAACTAAGCTATGACAGAAAGGAGCAGAAAGTACAGTAAAATGGTAATTATGAAAAAAGAGATATTAATTAGGATAAGTTAGAAAATATTTCTGCAAGTGTATGTTTGTGGGAAGGGGAATGAAATAAGTGAATGTTTTCTCAGTCTTATGAAATACTAGCATTTGGAGTTAGAAGGTATATTAATTGATGCCATCTGGTGAAAGGGCATGGAAATCATGCTATCCTTTACCTTCTAAAATAACTTTGTATGAGAGAAGTGGGACTGTTGCTGTTGTAATGCGGGCTGTGTTTTGTACTGCACAAAATTTGAGAGTAAAAATCAAATTAATATGGGTGGGATGTAATGATAAGAGATGGAGACCCAACTTAGCACAGAAGCAGCAGGTGTCTAAATCCATGTGGCTTATATGATTCCCTCTCAGGATCCTGCAGTTGCAGCCACTGCTGACATATTCTGAGCAGCTGGAATCTTATGCTGCTGGTTTACTGAAGACAGCAAAATTAAACATACTTTCAAGTGTTCATATTCATGATGGATGGTCCTATACACTTCTTTAAGTTGTCAAGCTGTTCCTCAGCACAGAGAGCCTGCCTGCTTGCAGGGTGAAGGATGCAGAGCTGAGAAGTGGAAGTGGGGGAGCTGAGGGTTTGTATTTTAAGGGCAGCTCCCCGAGGAGGAAGAAAAGCAGAGGATGAGCTGAGCTGGGTGAATTGCTGAGCTCTGGGTACGGGATGCAGCAGCAGGGATTGCAGTCCTCACTGTCTCCTCCCTCTCCCTGGCACAAGAACCAAAATCTGCCTCTTGGCCCATCTGCCCAACCCTCCTTTTGATTTCTGCAAACATTCACCATGGGTTCCTCAGAAACCCCAGAAATTCAATGTTTAACTTCCAAGACTTGATTTAAAGGCAGTGACCTGGGAATGTGTGCTGGGAGCTCAGTCTTGCAAACCTTTAACACAGTGATAATCCACAGAGAATATTCACTCTAAAATTTGGATTAATTACACATAAAGTCCTGCTTCCCCAGCCATAATTAATAAGAAAACAGCTTTCATTCATTAGATTATACTTCCTAAAGAGGTGTAGCCCCTCAACTAAGCACTTATCCTTGTTTCTCAGGTTTTTTTGCACTTCGACTTCTTTTTCACTTTGGAATCTGTATTCTGCTGTGGTGTTAATTTTATTCCCAGATCATGAAGACACATCTAAGGGAAGCATCTAATCCTGAAGTCAATTCATAAATCCTAAACAACAATTCTATTAGAACTGAGGAGAGGACAAATACCTTGTGTGTGTGTGTCTGCTGAGATACCTTTGTACTGTCCTTTAATTAAGGATTTAACAGCTTACAATTATCCAGCTGAATTTCCCTTGGATTAAGTAGTTGGTTTATTACCCTTAGGAAAATACCAGCTTTTTCCTCCTGGCACTGCCACTGGGAAATTTCCTTGAGTGCAAAGACAAACCTGCCATGGAAGGTCCACCTTTATTTTTCCAGAAGGATGCACAAGTGCCGCAGTCTTCTGGTACAATTTTAATTCCAATCACAGTTGAGTTCTACTGATACTTTGTGTTTCAGTGAAAGCATGAAGCATTTTTGATAATGACACTTTTCTTTGTAGGCATTGTGCCTAATTTTTAAATGCTTAGGCTTTTATGGGCTGAAAGGTAGGAGGGAATAATGGATACGGTGCATTTATTCTATTTTGTTTTATTTAAGTTTCACATTAAAAATGTGTAAGGGTCACATTCTAATATCACATTTTTTGGTGTATCAGACAGGAGCTCAAACATGTATTTACAGGCAGTTTCTGTAACAGTGGAACTTAATTGTAAATTCAAATGTTCTGTGTCCAGGGATATAAAACTAAAAGTCTTGCCTTGCTCTTCTCACTCTTTTCCTTTAAGATTTGCCTAGAAGGTTACAGAATATATCCTATAAATTGCTAAAATTGAACCTAGCATCCTTTGAGATATATTTTAACCAAGTGATCACTGAGTTTCAAATACAGTTGCTAGAATTTTAAGAAATCACTTATTTCCCTTACTTCTGTCATGCCACAGAAGCTTCCCTAACCCAGTTACTTATGTAAGGAGTGTATATACAGAGAAGTGACTTCATGCCAGAGATGTCTCTGCACAATTACAAATGGGAAAATAAAAATCCTAATACTTGACACGACACGACAACACAAAGAAGTTTCTTCTCTGGCAAAGAGCTCGTGGTCTCCCTTCGCCTGTTGCTGAGAAACCTTTCTGAGAATTAATCAGGGAAACATCACAAATGCTGCTAAATCATGCACCACACTACAGATTGAGCTGAGAAAACTCGCTTTTCCTTTTAACCCAGCACAGGCTGGTGTGCAGAGGCATTTCCTCCAGTGAGTGCACTGCTGTACAAGTGCAAAATATTTACACTGTGTCTGCAGCAAAGCTGACAGTCACGTCTGGCCAGGAGCCACTCGTACAACAAGGACAAACACAGACACACTACACACTGAGGATGGGAGGAGATGCTCAGCCAGCTTCAGGGCATGCTGGAAGTTCAAGGTTGGACTGTGGATTTAATTTCTCTAAAGAGACTTGTGGAGATTCTAACAGAGATTGATGGGCCCTGTCCGCCCTGGAGTGGGAGGTGCTAAAGGTGATCAAAGCAGAGGCTGAGCTGTGATGGCAAGGAGTGATGCAGCAAACTGGAGAAAAGCACTGCAAGCACCAGGAGGCTGCACCACTTTACCTGTATTGGCTCAGATCTGGTTATTCCAGTGAAAATGTGCCTTTTAAGAGCATTCCAGTCCCTGTGTGAAAGGGCAAATAAGTGATTCCTGTGTCAGACACTTTCAAATCAGTCTGGCATGTTCCTGTAAAGGGATTGCGGAGAAAAAGTGTTCTGGTTAAAACACACACAGACTTCAACCAAACACTTAAAACACTGCCAAGCCCACATTTAGAAGAGAGATGAGATTGGGGCTGGCATGGAAAGGAGGGAAAAGCTGGCTCTTTGTGCACAAACTGGGACCCAAGGGCTCAGGGAAGGATGCTGCGGAGCAGGAGGCTGAGAAATGCTGGAATGGAGGGTCAGAAACTCTGTTCTGCATTTCACAGCATATGCTCCATAGCTGCTTAGCTTCAAATTGAAGAGATTAGATCTCAGATCTTGCCATCAAATGCCAAAGTCTTACAAAAATAGCTTTTCTTGTGTGAATTCAACCCTTCCTTACGTGAGGAATACATCCATTGTGGGTTTGGATTTAAAGGTGGGTGTATGTTCTGATACAAGAGATTAACACTTTGGTCCTTTGGTTTTTGTTTTGTTTTGTTTTTGCAGGTTTTTTTGTTTGTTTGTTTTTTGTTTGTTTGTTTTTTGTTTTGTTTTGGGTTTTTTTGTCTTTTTTTTTTTTAATTCAGAAAAATTTAAATTTATATTTTTCTCATGCTGTGAGTATTACAGGGACTGAGATTTTTCCCAAAATCTTTTGTGTGTATACCTTGGAGAAAAGCCTGTGCAGAGGCTTGGTGGCAAGCAGAGCAGGCTAAAGCTTTGTACTGCATTCTGGGGCATTTATTATGCCAAATGCCAAATAAAGAGCAGTTTTTAGACACAGACAGGAAATTTCAGTGGTAACAGAAGAGGAAAAAACTCAACTTCTCCTTTACTCTGTGGCTGGCAACACCAGCTTGATGTTGGCAGGTGGGACTGTGACTCTGCTCTGCTGTTGGTCTTGGTCAAGTTGCCATCAGACAGATGTCTCTCCTGCAAAGCCACCACAGTACCTGGCAACCTGGCTGGAGACTGTTTGCTGCTATTCATAAAGCTGGTTTTGTTTTGCTAGTTGGAGATGCTGTTAAATACAAAGGGAGGAATTAATCTTAGTGAAGGAGCCAAAAAATGAATCAGTGTGGAAAGAGAATTACTTGCACTTCTCAGTAGGCGGTCTGTCCTCGTCAGGGCAGGGGCACGTTCACAGAATGAGCAAGCAGAGCCTCCTGCAGCAGCTCATACTCTCAACGTGCAGAAAGAATTGTTTTCTGGGGCTTGCAGCCTAATCTCTGGAGTCACTAAGTACATTTTCAACCAAACAGAAAAAAAGCTCTCCCAGCACAATCTTCCTCCCAGCCCCCAAGTGCAGCACACCATATGCTAGCAGGTGCCTTCTGTCAGATCATTCTTTTGGGGGTGTTTGGGGAATGGAATGGGATGGGATGGGATGGAATGGGATGGGATGGGATGGGATGGGATGGGATGGGATGGGATGGGATGGAATGGAATGGAATGGAATGGAATGGAGAAGAACAAAAAGAATATAATATTTTCAGTTGGAAGGCACCTCCAGCGATAAACTAATTCAGCTTCCTAACATTTATCCTGGCTTCATGACACTCTGCAGGAGTCTATCCACATGGATAAAGTCACCAGAGAACAAGAACTCCATGTGCTCCAGGAAACTTTCTCCTGTGGGCAGAGCAGGGGGGCCCTGGATCCTTTAGTGTGCTTTATCCAGCAGGTCAGTGGGAAGAGGAGCAGGTAGTTCTTTAGATGATATTTGGAGCTACTGCCAACACCCTCCTCACCTGTGCCTGTGTGGCAGCCCGGGGAGGCTGCAGCAGATACCCAGCTCTCGCTGGCACACCTCACACTCCATGGCTTTGATCACAACTTCCTCACAACTTGCCCAGAGCTGTTAAAACCCACACCCTCAGGATCTCCTCTTCTTCCCACATTCAACAGTAGCAGCAGTGCCCTGATGTTAATGGGAGCAGGAGCAGATGTCTGTGCTCTGGATTTACAGAGCAGTGTGTCTGGCTTTATAAGCATCGTTTTCAATGAATCCATCTAGGTAAACACATGGAGCTGCAGCAACAGCAGCTCAGCCTAACAGCTCATCATAGGGAAGGTCAGTAAGATTCAAAGATGATGAGAAATTACATTTGAAAAGAAAAGTACCCCAGTAAAATAGCTGCAGTTACACTGAGAGAATGGAAATATATGAGTGTCATAAATTCCTGCACATCAGGAGAGAAGTTATCTGGTTGCCCAGGGTCAGGGTGAGCAGTTGTAGACACAGCCAAGAAGTGTTTGACAGTATCAGACATCAGTATTGGCCGCTGTTGTTAGACAGATCTTGTGCTGGAGTAATCTCATCTGCCAAGGTGAATCCCATATTTATAAAACACCTAAAATATATATTGTTTTTTCATGTGAAAACACCCAAAACTAAAGCTATCTCCCTTGGGCTTCAGTGTGAAATCTCTTCATTTCCATTGGTTAAACCCTGAATCAGCATTAAGACAGAGTGCTAAACTGGGAAAAAAATCTGGAAAAAGCCCTGGAAAAAGGCTCTGGCCATGTGCAGGCAAGAAAATCCCCTTTCTTCCATCAGGAAATCCAATCACTCTGCTCTACAGCATCCCACCCCTCACCAGCACAAGCTCCATTTTCTGTGGTGGGTTTTGCTGTGTGCCTTTTAGGACTATTACCTTCTAGTTTTTGGTTGAATTTCTCAGTGTTTCTTTTTCTCTTCCATGCTGGTCCAGGCAAACAGATGTCTTGAACACCTTGGAGTGTCCATTCTCACTCCTCATCCTCCCTCTTTCCAGGCAGTAATTGTTGCAACATCCAAAGAGATAAAAAGGCATTAAAGATAATGACCCTTGCTCTGATTTCACATATGGCTGGGCCTTACCCAAGAAAATCCTAATCCCTGTTTTACAGATAATTATGTATCAAAAGTGATAAATGTTCTGTGACAATATAGTATCCAAAAAAATGGTAAAAGACTGCTGGGAGTAGCCAGATGTGAGTTCTGAATGTGGTGCTGTGACAAACACACATCTAACGCAATGTTTACAGAACTATTTCTCCTTTTGGGAAGTGGATGATAATTTTGTGTAGATATCAGCTGAAATTTTGAGGTAATTCTGTGTATATCCAGCGCTACTGCATTTCCATAGTTAAATCTTTGTAATGACACATTACCCTTGGATATCTATTAAAAAGAATTTGTAATTGGTTTGATGAGAGATGCTCACAAAAATGGTGCAATGCTGCTTCAAAATTATTGATTAAATCAGTAAAAAGACATTAAAAGTAAGCATGAATAGAGAGCTTATTAAATGATATTGCCATGTCTCCCTCAGAACCAGCTCCTGAAGTAACTTTTAAGCAATGTAAAATGCATTAACACAATACTAATTTTAAAAAAAGAGAAGAGAACATACTTTCAATTCAGAATGAAAGCTGATCAAAATTAACAGGCTGTGGGGGTCAGGAACCAGAGGAATCTAAATGTGAAAGCAGAGAAAAACAAGAAAAATAATGGCAGTTATTTCATTATTTTAGCTTTTAAAGCCCTTTAACAAAGCAGAGTTCAATCTGAGAAATTATTATTGTTCCAGAAAAATAATTGACAACTATAACTTCAGCATATTTAAAACATTTTGAAACCAATTAGCTTCTCACCTAGACTTGAAGGGAGGCCAGTGCTACTTCTGTAATATAATGCAATCAAAATCACATTGAAGTATAACGGGAACTATCTGATACAAGTTGGTTTTTATTCACATTTAGGAACAAAATTAATTGGACAACTGTAGAGAAAGAGTCACCATCCACCAAGTTCATAACTGGAAAAATCCTTTGTACAGCAGTTCAAACTCAGCCACATAAAGCAACTTTGTAAGAGATTTAACTTATTATACAATAATGCACTGATATGGAAAGAGAGTGGCAAGTATCCAAAGAAACCAAGGAGGCTGGATTAAAACATGTTAAAAATTACAAAAAAATTTTTATGCAATTCTGTATGAGGGCACGTGGCTGGGAAAAGTTTTAACTCAAATTCTTCGACTGTGCGTGCAGACAATGGTTTCACCTCCACAACACACTCTTTTTTTTTGCTTTGGTCTTCAGAGGATCTGTGCTTCTTAAGGTAATTTCAGCTCTTATTCTTGGAGTTTGGCCAATTGATCTCCCCCAAGGGTAAGTATTGCCTCAGTGAATTCCATTCTGACAAGAGCAGGAGTGATGTTTTGCAGTCTAGGAGAAGGCTGAGACCATGGCAGACCATGGTCTACACAAGATCCCCACTCAGAAATCATCTGGCAAGGCTTCTGCTACCTGGTTACAGCCCCTGTGGTCACCTCATACAGAGCCTGGTCTGAACCCATGCAGCTGATTCAGGAGTTTTTTGATGGGTTAAATTTATATGAGGAGATGCCCTGCTCATCACTGCCATTGGATGCTGAGGCTTCCAGTCTTTGTCTTCCTTCACAAAATCAATGTTGTGTGCCCACATGACTGAGAGAAGTGGAGACGCCAGGCCCAGCCCTGGTGAAGATCTGGCTTTCTCAGTGCTGATGTGTGCCTGACAGGACCCAGAGTCCATCAGCCCTTGAGGGATTCCTCTGGCAGGACCCAGAGTCCATCAGCCCTTGAGGGATTCCTCTGGCCCTCTCCACCCAGTGTCAAACCCTCAGGACCCTCTCAGGCAAGAAGATTCTCCAGGCCCTGCACAGGCTGCAGTATTTAACTCTGATTTCTTTCCTGAAACATTTGCAGTTCTTTTCCGTGCGGTACCAGCTCGGCTCATTCTGTCTGTGCCTCCGCTGAGCTCAGACCACCTTCCCCTGCATGATGACAGATGTCTTGAGACTGTCAATGGCAACAGGGCTGGGAGGGAACACCTGCTTCCCACAGGCCAGGGCCCACTCCCACAAGTATTTTGTGTCTTCCCCACAGCCACAAAAACCAGAAAGTTACTTTTATGGAAAATTAACGTTTTTTTGCTGAGTGAGTCCACTGAAGAGCAGCTCTTTGCATAGAGCTCATGCTGCAGCTCCCGACACACTGATGAAGAACACTATGTTTTATCCAAAAACCATGGAGACATGGTGATTTGGGAGTGCTGGTACAGCCAGGCAGGTGTCTGCTGTCCACAGCACAGCAGCTTTTATCAGTTCCCCTGATTTTGTGCCAGTGGATATGAGGACATGAGGTGCCCCCACTGTGCTGTGAAATGTTGCTGCTTGCTGGAGCTGGAGGCTTGTACCTTTACAGGAATTTGGGCAGGCATGGAGGTGAGGCAGAACTAAATCTGCTCCAAAAACAATCCAGAAAAAAATAATATATAGAAAAAGAGCAGCTGAAATCTTCCTGGGTGGTGTGGATGCATACAAGGGCTGCATGGGGCAATTCTGGGGCTGACATGTCCCCTGCCCTGGGAGATAAAGGGCTGAGAAAGATTTTACCAACAGGAATAAAGATAGTGGGGATGGACCTCACTATCCCAGGGAAGAGCTGCCTCTGCCACAGCCCATATTTAATTTAAATGCTGTTAGTAATGTGTATATTACATTTGTATACTATGTCATAGCTTGGTGCTATGAATAAATATGAAGACATAAACAAGGTCATTTATGGGAAGCCAACAGCAATATTACCGCTGGAGAAAGGCACACACAAAAATAGAAACCAGAACTTTTAAGTGGCTAGAGGATGTTGCTAATGAAGAAATAAAAAATCTTTTTCAGTATTGTTAGTGATGCTTTAACTTCTGATATCTTAAACATATCTTCCCTTGAATAATATTTTCACTTCCTGAAAGCAATTTGTTATCCAGAAAACATTAAACACCAACAAAAACAGGCATTACTGACTTTGATGCATTATCTACAGAGTTACAAGAAGCATGGACACTCAAGATGTCAGTAAACAAAACGATGAACCTTCAAAAGAGTAAAGACATTCAAACAAACAAATAAACAAACAAAAAAAAAAGTGTCATGGGATAGATAAAAATAAAAACGCAAGGAAAACCAACCCGAACGAGCCACAGAGCTTCCTGCTAGGAGTTGTGTGCCAGTTTGACAATTAATTGATTCAGACTGATTGGTGACTTGGCAGGTACCATCAACACAGTTTCCTGCAATCTGCCAGTCCAACCATCCAAAGGATGTTACTGGATTCTGCCCCACTCTGTTCTCTCTCCCATCTGCTGTGTTATGCAAGATGAGATACAGCAGTCCTAGAGAATTCAGAAAGTATTGCAGACAAGAGAAAAAGCATCTTCCTCACATCTTATACTCAACATCACATTACAGAATCAGGATACATTGAAAATGAAGACAGAGTAAGGGAAATTCCTCTGGATATCTTGAAAATTAAGGAGCTTTTATTGCACAGAAATTGAAGAGCAACAGCTATACTTTTTCAATTCAATAATCAGACAGTAATGCAATAATCAGTTGTATCAGAATCCCTACAAATTAGTCGTGGCTTCTTAGGGGGAAACTGTGCTTTATATTTTTAAAAGTACATTCATATACTGTTTTTCTTCAGGTGAATAAATATCCTCTGCACAAATTTTTAACTACAAGGTGCATGCGTAGGTCTCAAGATCTTCATGGTTCTCAGAGGTCCCAAGGAGCAGGTACCAATCTGTTCCAGGATACCTGGAGTATCCCACACTGTGTCAGGGCAGTGCAGAGGGAGACAAGATACTCCAGAAGCGACCTCAGCCCCTGACATGGGGGTGTTTGATGCTGCAGCCTGTCCTGGGTGATGCAGAGCACTTGGAGGTGCCACTAAGGACCAGAGTCACCTTAGCCAGGAAGATTTTCCATCCACTTTTACAGACTGGTACTGTTCAAACATTATCAATATTTACTTTGGAGGATTTCCTAAGAGTCTAGAAGAAAATATGGCCACCATCAGCTGCAGACTGATATTCCAATTGTACAGATGAGGAAGGAAGAAATTAATTTGGCATTTGGTTTTGGCTAATGTTTTATTCAGCATAGATCAAAGATCAGCTCAGAGAAAAATTCAACCTACTGATTTTTATTATTTCTTGCCTTGTTGGTATTTGTTTGGAAAATATTTTCCGTGGACAATCCAAATCTTGTTTTTCAAAGACTGAAACACTGATGTTTAAAATTATCTGTGAAACAGCTGAAAGTGCAAAATGGGAGAAATTTTATTAGTAAAAGGGATGAGTGGGAGGGCAACACTTGCATCGCTTGTGGAAGACAGCCACAGAGATCTCAGATCACTTCCACTGAAAAAAGACATGGCTTCTTCTAAAAGTCCTTCTCTTATCGACTCATTCCTTGTTTTCAGTAGATTTTTCAGCACCTTCCAGAAGTCCACTGAAGAAAGGAAGCACTGAGGTGCCACTCTCACAGCCCTGGGCTGAACCAGCCTCTCAGCCTCACAAGAGCTGCAACTATAGAGGTACAAATTTATTTAGCAGAACAGGCTAAAGATCTGTGCATAACTCTTGTCATAATTACTCAAGCAATTACCCTGCTAATGAGCAGCTGAGATGGCTGCTGTGTCTGCATGAACAAAGATCAGGATGCCCCAACCCTGGAAGTGCTCAAGGCCAGGTTGGATGGGGCTTGGAACAGCCTGGCTTAGTGGAAGGTGTCCCTGCCAATGGCAAGGGGTTGGAACAAGATGTTCTTTAAGGTCTCTTCCAACCCAAATCGTCCCATGATTTTGTGTTCACAGGCAAACTTTAGAGAGCCACTTCTTCCTACAAAGATTTTTAGCTTGCAATTCTGTCCTTCTGCCTCCTCCAGTACTGTTTCACACGTGTGATCCTCATTAGCTATTCAGTTCTGGATTGTTTGCTGCTTTTGGTAAATACATAATGAAGCATAATAAGGTGAAGCAATCTTCCTGCTGAAAAAAATGGGATATGGAATTAAAACTTGCTGTTCTACATTGCACATCCTAATGGACAAAGCCAACATTTAAATGACCCACTGCTTTTTATTTGTAATTTTTGTACAGAATTTTCAATGTCCCTATGGACAAGTGATGAACATTTCAGCCACTTTCTTCAGCCATGTAGGCCCACAGCTTGATTTAATATTTTAATAGATAACTGGGCAACTTTTGAGTCATCCATTTATTCAAAGAACTTCTGTGCCAACAACAAAGATGAAAGGGAAGTATTTCTTCTGTTACAAAACGTTTATACACATGGGATAAGCTTAAAGCTTCAGTCTAATTGAAAGTTTTCTAACTTTTCCACTCTGGTCATGAAGCTGTCTGATGACGTCAACATGTTCTCGGTCAAATGTTTTATTTCCCAATGAAATGTAACACAAGACTTGAATGCCACTATGTAATTTTTTTTTAATTTTTTTTTTTTTACTTCTTATCTCTCTGCTCTGTGGTATTCATTTATTCTGTCTGGAATTACATGGAATAACCAGTTTGCTTCATTGAGGAAGATTTTCTCAGAGAGACCAGATCCATCATCTTTTTACTTCTTGAGCAGCTGAAAATCTACTGAGAGAGAAGTCATCATGCCAGAAATTAAATCAATCAAGACATTGCATAAAAAAATTCAATGCCAATTCCAAAAAGCTAGGAGAATTGGTCCTGGAGAAGTAATTCACCCTATCAGAGACAGGTGCTTTTTAACTTGCCTAACAAGATCAGAGATTGATTCAATAGGACATATGGAAAATTTAACTACATTTCCATTATTTTTCACATTTTGCAGCATTAGATAATTAATTTTAAAATGCTCTTTCCTAATGAGGGTCTGGTGTTTTACCACCCGTGCTCAGTGCACTGAAATCAATGCATTTGACTCTTGCAGCTCCAAGAGCTGTCACAAGAATTGCAGCACACAGTAGAGGTACATTTCTGCTGGAAAAATCGCTGTCATTGATAACAAAAATTACCTGAAAAATAGTTGTTCTCTAACAATTTTATGTAGCTGTTCCCTTACAATTTTATTCTGCTACCACCAGAAACTTGCCTTAAAATGGTCTGAATTTTGGGTGTTGCCTAAGGAACTCAAGGAACAAAATGACCTGCACTCATATCCAATAAAAATCAAGGATGTTTTTATCCCTAGCACGTCACTCAACAGGAAATGAATAAAATTGTTATGAATACGTGAAATTGAACCTCACTGAAATTGAACTGAAAACAAGATTCCAGCCAAACCTTCAGTTTTGTGACAAATCTTCAATGCTGCAGAGCTGAGTTTTGGAACCCTTCCCTTTCAAGAGACACAGCTAGTGCAGTATAGTGAAATAAGACATCCTAAAGTTAAAAAAAAAAAAAAAAGACAGGAAAACTCCCAAACTCCATGCTTTTATGTAATTTACAGATCAAAATCCCTCACACAGCCCTCTATTTTTTTCCTTCTAGTATGAAGGAAGCATGGACTTGAGCACAGGTTTTCTGCTCCTTGATGGGCAGACTCTCTGTTACAGCTTGTTTTATATCCCACCTTGTTAATTCTGTCTGACTCCTGACCTCCTGCATCCTGTGACCCCACAGCTGTGCAAGTGCTGCCTGTCTGTGATGCTTTCTGAGGTGAAAAATGCACGTTCTGGCTGCTCACCCAGAGAGGGAGTTGAGTCATGGTGCTTTGGCTTGGCTTTGCCAGTGAAGCTGGGATTTCTGCAGAGCTAAACTTTTTGAACTTTTGATTTAAGCCCTTGGGAATATACTGCAGACTGGGGAGCCTGGAGGGAATAGGAATGCCTTTTTTCCAGCCTGATTCAGCCTGGCATTTAATCTCCAGAGAGAACTGGGGCTTCCAACACAGTTATGTGTTTAGCATTTCCTAATAGCTAGTTGCTAGTAATGGCCCCACAATGTGAAAGTCTTCTAGATTACTCCCACAGCCTTTAGCTGTCTAAACTCCTAGTTTCTTAGTTTTGATTCTGAGTTTTAAATTCTACTCTCAGGCTAATTTTTTTTTTATTTTTACTTAGGTGATATGGTATCTAATTTAAACCCTAATTCTTGTTTGGAAACAGAGCCTGGTCTGCTCCAATAAGAAGTCAACTATAAAACTGAAATAATGCTTTCTCAGAAAGTTTAACCTATTGCCTAGTCCAGGCCAATCTTATTGACTGATTGATTACTCTTCTTACTTCTAAATATATACAAAACCAGGAATTTTTATTGTTTCTGGGTAAAATCAGAAATCCAGTTCAGCTAACTTCTACTGATGCTGTTTGTGCTTTTGAAAAAAAAATAAATCTAGATAGAAACTGTTTGGATTTCAGGCAATAAGTCTCCTTGTAAACATAATATTCCCAGTTTGCACTTCTGGAATTCTGAGCCTAATATCTGCATTAAAGAAAAAAAAAAAAAAAGAAAAAAAAATCAGTTCCTTCCCCACAATCTCCACAGAGATAGTTAAAGAGATGTTATGTAGTGTAGAAAGATACTCTTCCATTCTCAAAGGATCAGATATTACTGACAGTAATATACTCTTAATTCCTTAACGATCACTTCATTTCTAGGAGCTTAAACAGTGATTTATGGATTCAAATTACTGAGCAGAAAACATATCAAGCAATCAAAGCTGGAGTTGTTAATAAAGCATCTGAATGCAGTAGCCTTAATGCAAGAGCTTTCCAGAAATTGCTGCAGACATTTTAGCAAGATACCTGTCTCTGAACATGTGGCAATGTGACTTTACAACATTTTCCCTTCCTCCTTTTGCCTCAGCAGTGGCTGCAGAAGTCAGACTTGATGATCTTAGAGGTCTCTTCCACCCTGAATGATTCTAGGATTCTTTAATCTCAGTTGAGCTGTAACATCCTTTGGCCCATCATGACCTCATTTTACCAGCCCTGGAAAAGTGAGCTTCATCCAGAATGAAAATACAACCACTTTCCCTGTTTGTTTTCAGAGAAGGTGGTATTACATCCCTTCTCTTCATAGCTTATGGAGACCACACACCTGAGGTGAAAGCAACATTCTGAATTCCCAACTTTTCCTGGTAAAACCCGGAACTGACATTTGTGCAGCACAAACCAGCCACCAGTACTCAGATTGTGAAGGCTGAAGGCACCTCTCGCTTTCTCAAGATGCCTCACTCAGCATCAAGTATTCAAAAATGTGTTGTGAGAAGGATAAAAAGCTTGAAAGAAGCTTTTGTAGGCTTGTGGTTGGGATGCTAAGGAGCAAGGGACCTTGGAGTGCAGTCCTTGCCTCAAAGAGCAGCTATTTATGCTGGGGAGTTTCATGTAAACTGTGTAATCATCCCCCTGGAGCAGAGATTCATGTTCCAGATTAACACAGGATGCAGAGCTGTAACAGCCAAGTGGAGGCCAGGCTATCTGCTGCCATGCAGGTGATTAAAGTGATGGAACAGCACCAGGAGTGGGATGTGCTCTCTGCATTTTGGGGAAGAGCCATGACTGCATCTCTGGGTAGCAAGATGTGTCATTCTAGCCTCAGTCTGTGGTTTTAACAAAAACAAAATCAAAAACAAACACAAACAAACAAACAAACAATAATAATGATAATAATAATTGAGCTTTTGCTGCACTCCTCAAGGAATCCAGTTGAGGTACCTGCAGAGGAGTGTATGACATTTATGACACCAAATGGGGAGCCCTGACTGAAGGCAGCTCCAAGTGGCTCTGCTGGGGATGTGCTGTGTCTCCCTCTTGGCAGCTTTAGACTAAGCACATCAATTTTAGGCTGCTCTGTTGGTCAGGTTGTTTCCAACCCTAAAAAGCCACAGCTTTAGAAGGGAGCAGACTGAAAGATATTACAGCACCCATTAGATGCCTGTGGGCATGAGGTGGTGAGCTGACTGAATTGCTAATGGGAAGGGGAGACCCTGATCTTCCCATCCTCTGCTCCTGGTTACATCCTCCATCTGTGAATGTTTTATACCAGCTTTGCTGCCCTGCAGACACCTCCACAGAGTAATTCTACAATTCTAATCCAATTACACATGGTGGTAAAAAAAAGCACCCAGCAAAAGAGTTACTCCTTCAAGGTGATAGAGTGCAAGCTCACAGAGAAGCCTAGAGGGAGCAGAACTGGCAGGAGGGATGAGGGATCACAGCAATGGGAAAGGCAGAGACCAGACCACCCACCTGGGAGCAGCAAAGCATCACAGCCATTAACTTGTGCACAGCCACAGTCCTTAGTTACTTTTTAAAATAACTCAGGATCCCATAACCAGTGATTCAAAGCACTGAGCTAAAACTCTGCTAAGTAGCAGAGCAAAAACCCAAGATCCCAGCACTAGACTGACAGTGATGAGCTCACAGCTGCATAGAGACAGCCACAAAAGGGAGGGGAGTGACAAAGTCACTGCCAGGAGTCAAACAGTCACTGCAGCTCCTTTTGTTAGAGATCTGACTGGGTTTCACTGAAATGGTTTGGAAGGGCTCAGGTTAGGGCAGACTGGACTTGTCTGTGTGTATGAAAGCAGCACTTCTGAGCTTACAGGGATGTGAGTATTAGCAAGGATTTTGTTAAGAAACTGAATTACACAATCATGATCTTCTTTGGATGTCCAGGAGACTACTTTTAAAAAGCCTTTTATTTTTTTCTTTGCTTTAACTTTCAAAGTTTATTTAGCTTCATCAGTTGTTGTCCTGAAGCTGCCTGGTTTATCCCATACTACAGTGTTATACCCTACCTTGTAAACTAAAAGTTCTCCTTGTGGGAAGAGCAAAGCTTGAGGAACTACCAGAAAATTAGAAGACATATTCTTAAAAGTTTTTATTTAAGGATGATCCTATCCCATAGGTGTCTTTCAAGCAAACCATTAGCTCAGTTTTATCTCATTTCTTCTTTTAACAGTTAGCCACCCAGTGTCTGATTCCTTTCATATCACTTTCTGACTCCTATTAAACATTTTCTAAAATCTGTTGTAGTGAATAGGAAGGTGAACACAAGCACTTTTTGGATCAGGCCTTACAGTGAAACAGTTGTGACTTTCCAAAATATTCCAAGGAGCTGGTTCTGCAGTTCATCAACTATCCTACTGCTAAAGAAGTGCCAGGACAAACCCAAGTTCTTTCAGGACATTGGCCTAACTGGAATGAGACTGAAAAATTTAACCTCACAAGTTATAATTCCTTCCTTCAAATATACTTCTGAGTATAACCCTGAGGCAGGTGACTGCAAGCAACTTCTGTTTAATGCAACTAGGAAAGGTAAATTCAGGTGGATTGCAAACATTTTGTCATTGTATTAATTTCAACTATATTAATTTTCATCCTTAATAATTGAAAAATTCCTATTTCCTCTGCATTTGAGCTCAGGTCCAGGTTTCTCATGTGGTATTCATGGAGTGGCAAAGTAGGAAATATTGACTTCTGTAAAATCAGGCATAGAAGCTGAATCGCCGAAATGTGAGTCACGCCAATATAATGGCGTGCAGGTACCATTACATTTTTTTTTTCTTCAAAGAGTATTCAAGATGCCAGAGAGTCCTTCTCAGGAACTCTGCTTTCTCACTATATTAATTCCTTCTTTTCTGGAAGTAGTGCTGAAGGGTGGATTAGATGGAAACTTTTGGAACTGAAATTAGGGATAATGCTGGATCCTGAAGGCACCAACCCACGATCGGCATTGGGGTGTTGTGTTTCATTTGCTGATTGCAGGAATGTTAATAATGTTTCAATGTGCCCTGACAATTGCCAGGAACAGAGATAACAAAACCTTATTTGTGAGCTCCTGTTAATATAAAGCTCATCTGAGTTGGTACCTCAACAGAAACACTTCTCTTAGAGATACCATTGGCATATCAGCACACGCTGTAATCACAAAACTTGATAGTCTTTCTGCATGATTTTCAGAGGGGAGGAGGGGGTAAAAACACTCTTAATGAACATCTATGAAACCACACTCATACATCACCTACATAATATTTTAAATAGCTCCTTTGGAGTTTGATCCTCTACCACTAAAGTCAATGGAATTTTTTCCTGTTCATTTAGGTAGGATCAAATTCAAAGCTAATGTCCCACTGTGTCACTTTGGGGAAAATCTCTCCTTATTATAAGAGAGTCTTGTAATTTGGTTTCCAGCTGTAGGAGATTACTTCTTTCTTTTTTCCTTTGTATGCACTTTATGACAGAAATAAAACACTGCACAATCACAGTGCAAAACAGAAGCCCCAAGGGCATCTTACAGACACTTGTGGCTCCTTAGGAAACCTTTAAAATCTCCAAAGCCACTGTGATTGCTTTGTACTGTGTACTAAAGAACACTTTCCCACAACTGGTAAATAATGTGATATTTTGAAGGGTATTGAAAATGCTTATGGAAGGTCAACTGCATACACTCACCTAGAGTCAGTTGTTATACTGCAACTGAGATATAGTGGAAATATTACACCTTTAATAGCCAGTGCCTCATGGAGGGATGACAAGTGTATGTGCTGTCCCACTGTCTGGCTCAAAAAGCCTTTTTTCATTTGTGTTTTCCTTGGTTTACTTGTAATCTTTGGTAGAAGCCCATCTGGAGGAAAAAAAGAAAAAAAAAAATCTGCAAACATTCAGAGCGATACAGAAAAGCTCAGAGGAAAAGCCAAAATTTAAAAAAAAAACCAAAAAAACACACACACAAAAAAAAAGTAAAAAGAAAAAAGAAAAGAAAAAACCCCAAAACAACTGAAACAAAGCAGACCAAAATCCTGGAGGCCTTCTCCTCCCTTTAGTGGGCCAGCAGAGGGCTGGGGGATGCTCTGAGCATCCCTGGCAGCGCGGGGGCTGCGGGCACCGTGGCTTTCCAAGCAGAGCTGGCAGCGCTGGTGCAGGAGCTGCATCCAGCCAGGTAAATCATGCATGAAACTGGCATCTGCAGGAACAGATTGCCTAAATCCTGTGGACATCACAGAGCCTGCACAGAGCCGCTACACCAGCTCCTCCCTCCTCTTAGCACTGCACCAAGGCTGGCACTGCTGCCGTGTATCTTCCCTCTCCACCACACAGGTCATTATAAAAAAAGGACAAACCCAAAATTCTACAGACAAACTTGGCAGTCTCCACTGCTTACTTCCCCTCGGAACCATGTTCAGTCCTGATAACAGAATGCACTGTGTAGCAGTTCAATGTTTCTTCTTATACATGAAGATTTTGCATGCAAAACTAATTTTCGGCATATTCTAGCCTTTAAAAATGGAATGTTTGTTGAACATTGTTCTAACAAGCAGTGTACATAAAGCATATGTATTTGACAGGAAAAATAATCTTTTCAATCAGAGACAGTTTGCATATCTTGTGTTACATGACATCTCAGAAAAAAGAAAAAAACATTCTGCTCTTTTACTGCATTCACATTGGTGAGATGGAAGGCATGGATTGCATATGATATTAGCAAGTCAAGATGGGCCCAAAATGAGGTATATGCATATGCTGAGGTTTGAAAGGTATATAAAAAGCAAGGCTGAGGACATAGAGAAAGAAAAATAAGAGAGAAAAAAAAAGGAAAAGGAATGACGCAAGGGATTCATTTCTCATTCAGAGAATTCTGGGGATAATCTTCATTTTGTAGCATGAAAATGAAGAACTAAAGGATTCAGACTGCTTCCAGTAAGGGCACAATTCAAGTTCAGTCTCTAAACTTTGTACAAATTTTAATGGGAGTAGTAAAACATAAGCAAATGGAACTGTGAATATTGTGTCCCTGGATAACACCTGCAATAACTTGGGAGTTTTACTGAAGGGAGGAGAATAAAAAGGAGGATTATCTGATCATTCAGTGGGCAAGAAATACATCCTTGGAAGGAAATAGGTTATATTGATATTTAGGTCCAACCTCTCTGGTGTTCACACTCAGCTTAAACACATAAACTCTTTCCTTTTCTGCTCTTGCCTCTGCTTTTTGTCAAACCTAAACTATGCAGTTCTTCTCTGCAGTGTCAGGTGTCCAGAAGCTGAATGAGGGGTACCCAGCCCCCGTGCAGAGGTTTGGGTTCCTGTCACTGTGGCAGTGACCAGGAGTGGGGACTCCCTGTGACTGTGACCTGCAGGATGCTCTCACAGGCAGCTGACTTCGAAATTGCTCTGGATGAGCAGGGAGCTGAGGACCTTTGCTGTTAGAAGCTCCAATTCCTTGCAGCACTGAGGTTTCCCTTGCTATGTGGATGCTGGTTTTGAAACTACACCAATTCAGATGTTGCATTGTCAAGAAGGAGGGAACTACGTGGTCTGGATGAATTCCCTCAGTGTGTTGGATGGACAGCACAATGTGGCTGCTGGGATAAATCCAGCTCATCCAGATAATCCAGTTATTATTGCTCTCTGGTAACTAAGTCTCCTTCATTTATAAGGTGTTGGAATATGCATACCTACCCTGGCACCAAAAATGTCCAAGGTACAAAATTCATGTCTTACCATCTAGATGGATTTACATAGCTTACCTCACACAGTTGTATTCTTTTCCCCTGAGCTTTATTCTTAAAGGAGACCTAAGATTCTGTCCATGCCTTAATATTCACAATAGAAAATACTTAGGGCTTTTGTCTGGTTCTTTTTTGTCTGTCTCATCTTTCCAGCCCACACTCAGTGTGCAGGCAGTGGCAGCCTGGGACAGACTCCATCCTGCTCTGCCACAACATTTGTTAATGTGATGGGCTTTTGGAGAGGAGGCTGGGACAGGCTGCCCTGCAGGACAGGTGGCAGGAATTACATCTCTGATGGCAGCAAAGCAGTTAAAAGTGAAGGAGAGGGAGGGGTGATTGCAGCAAGCCTGGTAGTGAGGGAGGTGTGGATTGGGGATGGTTGGGCATACCTAGAAAAACTGCACAGTTCTGGTCTTGGATGAGGAAAACTGGCAGTGCAGATCTTCTGGTGGGCTTTAGCCCCCTAAAATTGTGATTGTCCAAGGACAATGCAGCCAAGGTTGTGTTCACCTTCATCTTCTCCTTGTCCCCTGGGGGGTATAACAGAGGGCACACAGGCTGCAAGTGCATCCTGGGTTACTTGGCTCTGCTGTGTCTTTATCTTCTGCTTTTTGCCAGAGGCGCTTTTAAGAAAGAGACACTTAGGAAAAAGCTGCATCAACTAAGTATGTTTAAATCAAAAACTCCAAAGGACAAAATATTTCCTGAGGAAAGCACTCAGTTTGCCAAGCAATAATGAATTCACCCAAGCAAACCTCTGCAGATACTGTCTCACTAGTGCTCTGTGTTGCCTCCCACTGATCCTGATGTTGCCAGTAAAGATAGTAAAGATGCTTTAAAAAAAAATAAAAAAAAAGCTTTCAAAATGTATACACCTACATATTCTGTTTTGTTTTTATTTAGGAGAGAAAATGGTTATGGCTGCTTGTTTGTTGTGAAACTTGCTTTAGGTGGATTAACATAATAAGGGCAGTTTAAATGAATGAGTTGTTCCACAAAGAATAAGGTTAAGAATTACTTAGTTGATCTGTATATCTCACAGTTAATTCCCCCCAGAGGAGTGCCTATACCTCTCTTAACATTAGCAAAGTCTACATCCACCTGCAGCCTGGCTGGCTGAGCTTGGCTCACAGGGATGAGGATAAACTTTGTGGAGGTAGGGATATGGAAAATACTTCATTATTCTCCAGTGCTCAAAAGTACAGGTTGGCTGAGAAAAGCTAATTATTGCTTTCCCTGTGGTGCTGGAAGAATGCTTAAACCCTTTAAGAGCCCTTTGAAATTCCAAATTAATCCTTAAAAAAGGCATTTTTATCCTTTAAGGAGCTCCAAAATTATTTCTTAGTGTACGGACAAGAACTTGCCAAGTGAAATGTGAATATTTCTAGGTTGTTTTTTTTTTTTTTTTTTTTTTTTTTTTTTTTGCTGGTCCACCTGGTTATAGACCCTTCCCTTAAAAAGATCTGCTTAATCTTAGAGCATTTGGCACAGGAATTTTTCCAAGCTCTCTGCCTCCTTCTTTTCAGCTGTGACCCTCTAGCTGGAGAAGGGAGAAGAGGAAATGCAGACTCTCCAGCACCAGTACGACCTTCCTGGCAGATCCTTCTGCAGGTCATCCTGGCAGATCCTTCTGCAGGTGTTGGTAGCTCATCTGCATAAATTATTTACCTTAGTTTCTTTGTAAATGTAACGATGAAAATAAATGATGATAAAATCACGAGACAGGGGACACTGTTTCTTCAGAGATGCTAATGCGTTCATCAAGTGAAGCTGTGAGGTATGATCTGCTTTTGAGGATCTGTTCCCTTCATGTAGACACCTGGCTCAGACAAAGGAGCCTGAGCAACACAGAAAATATGCAACAGCACAAGCATAATTACTGAGTGGTGTTTTCCAAGGACACACTATTAAAAAAATATTATAGGCTTTTCCTATTTTTCAGAAAGCTACCTTTTTTTGTGACTGTGACTGGCAGAACCAATGCCTCATTGCTTTTTAAAAAAAATCAGTCTAAAGTACAGAACTTTATGCTATGAAGTTAAAAATGGTGTTCAGAGAGGTTTGGTGTCTTTTTAGGTTAGTTGCCACTATTTTTTGCACTCTCCCTGAGATCTTATTCTTGCATTATTTTTTGCTGTTGTTTTAAATATGATGAGGGGTAATGCTCATTGCCAAACACACTACTGGCAGATTTAGAGTCTTGTATACTTTATTTATAGTTGCAGCATGGCTGCTGGTTCTGGGATATGTGAGGGGAGTCAGCTCCCTAGAAGCACAAGGGGGAGCAGAGGCTGCTCCAGATCATACAGATTTTTGGGACGGAGCCAGAGTTACAAGCCGCTTTTTCCCAGTCCAACATGTTCATATTTTCCTTATCACTTGTCAGAGGAGTCAGAACTGAGGCTTTCTTTTCCTTTTTATAAAGGAGAAAACCTTGAATAAGACAAAGGTGAAGTAATCTAATTCAAGAGTGAGGAGAACTTCCTTTATGCAATTCTGCCTCTATTATCACAATTCAGTGTTGGCCATTGACAGCTGAATTGCAACCCTGACACCTGGTATGCTGTTTATGAGCAGGCAGAAACTCTTTCCTCCAGAATTTATGGTTTAGTACAGTGAAATCTCACCTAAACGCACACATAAATACAGAATAATCTAAATAAATGGGGAAATAGGCAGGTTAGACACAGGAAGAGTGCGTGTCATCTCCTCCAGTGTGGGGATTAACTTCTCTAGTTTTGATTAAGAGAGTCGTTCTTGTAGCATCATTGCACTGACTACTTAAGACTAGAATTAAATTAATTAAATCCAGCTCTTCTGGTCCCTCAATACCTTGCCAGCTATGGGGCACCTTGGAGAAGATAACAGTAGGCACTAAAATTCTACCTTTCTTCATCTCTTCACCCAGCCTAAGTTTCCCTAAGAGCACCACCTTGAGTTTTTGTTTGTTTTATTTTTTTTTCTAATTTACATTGGATTTTTTTCTCTATTTTTTTTGCCTGACATGCTTAGAGCTGCTCCTCCTCCACGTGCTTGCATTTCTTTTCCCA
The DNA here is from genome assembly GCA_013397375.1 of Toxostoma redivivum. Taxonomy (NCBI): domain Eukaryota; kingdom Metazoa; phylum Chordata; class Aves; order Passeriformes; family Mimidae; genus Toxostoma; species Toxostoma redivivum. The sequence goes on along the minus strand of VXBI01005646.1, from coordinate 629,101 downwards.
TTTCTAAGGTTCTTGTGCTTTTGACCTCACTTGCTGTGTTTCTGAGGTCATATCACAATACGACAATGCATTACTTCTTTTTATTATATTTATTGGAGGCACTGTGCACACAGCAACTTGATACTAGAGCCAAGTATTTTTCCCAGGTGTGAACATTTTTGTTGTGAGAAGGCATCTACTTCAGGCTTAAGCAGAATATCCAAGGTCTTCTCCCAAGGCAGCGGTGAGCCTGGTGAGTTTTGTGAAGTACTTCCTGCATTTCTTCAGGGTTCTTCTTTTAAAGCATCTATTGAAAGGCTGTGCAGACTCTCTTTTAGATAAAGGAGTTGTAAATCCAAGGAATTTTGAGCAACATGTTAATTTGGGATTTTTTTTTCAGGAATTCAAAAAAGGGGTGATGTTTTAATGAGTGAGGTTCCTGCTAATGTGATGACAGGAACAGTTGCGGATACAAGGTCAATTGTGTCAAGTGTCAAAATAGGAATTATTCAGTGTTAGTTTCAAAATATCATCATGGCAACTTGAAGGTTGCAAGAGGTGATTCTTTGATTTTCCCTCTCTTGGTTTTCAGTGGGCTAACAACAAAAAATTTCTCTTTGTTCATGCCCACTTTTCTCAATGGTTTTGCCCATTTTTACCAAGATGTGGTTTCTTGCGGAGCTGGGGTTAACCTCAGTCTGAAAGGATCAAGTATTCACTGCCCTCCTGCTCCATCCCTTTTCCATTTTCTTTTCTTGTACCTGCTCTAGGCTAGCTTGGGTCACTGATACAAAGAAATATTACCTGGCTTTTGTGGGATTGGTTTTTGACTTATTTCTCTTGTATGTCTTGCTGGCTGTGTAACACCCAACATCACGAAAGCACAGAAAGTATCTGCTGGGAAGGATTGGACAAGTATGCACAGCCATGAAATGGAATTGTCAGAAATGAATTATTTTCCATCTATCTGAGCTTCTTCCTAGATTTAATTACTCTAATTACCCACGTTGGTCAAAATTTCAAAGATTCACAAGCTACTCTTGCTTAAAACAAATGCAACTGAGATAGAATTTAACTTCTTGATCTATTTTGTTTCTTTCATTAGTGCATTTGGGGTAGTTTTCAGGCTTCCTGCCTTCTCTTAGATTGACCTCTATCTTAAAAAAAAAAAAAAATTAAAATTCATAAAGTATTACTCTTCCTTGGGAATGTTTAATATGGACAACTCCTAATGTCATCAGAAAAGAGAATTGATTGCAGCTGACACTGTTAAAAGTGTAATAAAAAGGCAAATACATCATATGTGGTTTAGAATTAGTCCTTATATTTTAAAAGCTGCAGTATAAAAGTGTGGTGAGACACTTTGAAATCAGTGTTTAGCAGGGATACTCTTTTGTCCCACAGCATTTCACAGTAAATGTGAGTGAAGAGGTTGCTCCTGAACCCTTAATGTCAGCTCTAGTTTCTTCACGGGTTTCTAAATTTAAGGGAGTTATTTTGAAACAGAAATTATTCAATATTTGTTGAAGTATTACACATTTCTTTTGTGTAAATGGAAGGAGGAATGGCAAAACTTATGAGAGTTTATACTCAGTAACACTAAAATTCCCCTAAAGATTTTTCTAAAAATAGCCACAAGAAGCTGGGTGATAACTCTAAAGGGTCAAACAATACAGTAGGAATGGCATTGCCTGGTTTGACTAAGAAAATAAAACAAGGGTGAATTGGCAGAAGAGAGATAGGGACAACATGTGAAACCACACAGAGAAATCTATTCCTTGACTTTGTAATCGGCCTCTGACTAATCAAAGCATCAGCAGAGCTCATTCTGGTAACATGAGCTGCTGGGTAAGGGTTTGTTTGCCTCTCTTTAGCATAACTTCAGGGGCAATAAGTCCTTGTACAAAAGTGTACAGCACTGCAATTGGAAAAGCAAGCGTGGGCCTGACCTGGCGACACAGATGTTTACTTCCAATACTCTACTTGTTCTTTGGGGAGAATGGTTTATTGATTATGTCAAGGCAGGCTTGAAATGCCCCTGCAAGGCTACAATTGCACGCCACTGGTGTGCTCAGTGAACCAAGCCTGGATGTTTGACCAGTAACTTGGATATGAGCATTAAGTGTTTGACTTGGGAAAGTTCTGATAGTCAGACCAACGTTTTATGGTCTAAATGCTGACTCGGAATGAGTTTGTTTGCATGCATCTAATTTCTGTACTGCAACAGCTGCAGAGCAAAAGAGTAAATTAATTAGACTAGCCAGCTGAGAAACTAACTTTTCTAGCAGAAACTCGTGTGTCTAGAAAAGCAGTGTGGATCAGCTCACAATAACTGGCTATTAGCCACTGGAAATGTACCTACTCCCCTTGACTTGATAATGCAAATATTTCATGTTAGAGCTCTTTGGTGAAATTACTTGTTTTAAATCTGAGCCATCAATTGTTCTGGTTTTGATCACTTGGGTCTTTGGAAAGGGGCTCAATTTCCTACATAAATCCATTCTGTATCACAAGGATAACTTGTGTACCTGCTCGAAGGCTGCACTGCTGCATGGCACCTCTATGACATGAATAAACAAAAGCACAAAGGGTTTTTTGGTTTGTATAAGATACCCAAATAACACTCCAGGGTTTGCTCAAGGATTTCTTGTTGCTCTCCTCTGTAATTTTATTCAGGATGTGTTTACTACAGTTACTGGATTATGACCCATACATATATATGTTTATTTGGAATTCCATTTTGGTCTACTCCAGGTCCCATTAGCATAAAAAGATCCCCAGAGCTTGCTAGTGTAGTTCATGGTATGTAAATTAGCAAACACTGCAGTTCTGTCAAAACTCCTTATATTTTACCACCATGAACTTTATTACACATGCCAGCTCTCTTTCAGCACTTAAATTCTTTGATTTTGTTATGTCCAAGCCAAGGATTATGCACCATCCATTTCCCCCAAAGTCATTAATCAAGGATCATTAACTGTATAAATGGGTTTAAAGTTTATAGATTTCTAAACTATAATTTTCTGTTTGCATATCAAAGTTTTCTGTGTCTGTGGCTGATCGGAGCCATTCAGCACTTATGTTTGTGCATGGCTTTAAAAAGTGAGGGAGCCTTTTCTGGCTGAATGGATTTCTGGTTTTCCTGCCATTTGAATATAAAAAATGAACTCCCAAAGTGAAATCTATATTTTTAAATAGGTGAAGCTTTGAAGGAAAAATTACTTTCTGAACAAGTGTGGGAGGACAGATTGTAAGGATAGTGCTGAAAGCAACCCCCTCGATGAATTACAGCTGAACTAATTCCCAAAGAGTGAAACAGCCTTGCCTGTCCAATAGGTGTTATAAAAGAGTGGGTTAGCTGGTCAAGAGTTAGTTGGAGTTAGAGGCTGCTGGCTGTGCTGTGAGGTGGAAAGGTCATGCAAGGCACAGACAGGGGTTAGGTGGTCATGCAGAAGGAAGAGAAAAGAAGTTAATGTTGTTTGGAGCTGCTTGTGGGAAAGGTATAGAGAAAACATATGAGAGTTGATAAGACAGTGAACTGCTGAACCTGCCGTTAGTCAGGGGAACTTTTATAGAGATTTTTTGAAGTGATGAGAAGGGACTGCCTCAGTCAAGCCACCACTGTTGAATGGTGCCCGATGTGGGGAGCAAAGCAACTTCCCATAAACCAGTCCAAGAGTAGGAGAGATGAGATGGGAATGAATTCCCAAGCAAATGGCAAGTCTGGCTGAGGGTGATACACCCTCAACCCAAAATCTGTGCCTTTGAAAGCAATCCTGAGGATATGGTTATGGATTAAACCTAGGCTCCTGCCTGCTTTAGATTAAATAGAAGTCTAAAGTTTGGCTGCTTGATTCAGAAAAGAAAAGGGGGTTTAAGCTTGTATTGGAATGAGGGTATTAAATAAGCCTGGTTGTAGTTCCCATTTAAATAACTCAAAACTTCTGATTTTATTTGGACTTTGAATCATTCTTTCATTTAACCCAGCCTCATTAAGATAGAAACAAATGCATTTTGGAGTGATCAGGTATTTTCATATTAAGAAAGAAAATATTTGAGGTTATGGGATTTGTAAGGGATTCTCCTTGGTGTGAGGATACTTCAGGAGCTGGTACCACAGCTGGAAGTGGAAGGAGGGCTTTGCAGTGCCTGGTGTGTAACCATCTACACCCATCAGCATTGGGGACTGGGGAAGATGGTTGAGCTCTAAGGGGCTTCAGAAAACCTTCAATTCCTGAACTAATTCCAGGCAAACTTGTCACACAGCCACTCCTCCACAGCCATAAATAATTTACGTAATCTGGTTAGAAAAAGCAATTGAGGAATTTGTCAGGGTTGACTGTAGAGCTTTGTTTTCAGTTACAACTTTCTCAGCTGCTGCAGGCATTTCTGCTTGCTGTAAAGCTTTTGGATGAAATAATTTTTATGTCTGTTCTGGCTCAGGTAACACAGTCAGGGTGCAACTCTAAGGCAGGACTTGTCATCTCCTGGGCTGCCTGAGACATGCTTATTGTGGAGTCTAGCAACATATTTAATTACTGCAAAATACAGTGTGTGTTGGCTGGTGTTAGCTTGGTTTTCAGTATCTCATGGATCAGAGTAAGAATGAAGAATACTTATGAGGAAGAATTATTGTTATATTAGTAACATATATTGGGGGATTGTCAGCAACAGTATACATAACTTGGAATTGAACCCTGAAATGGCAGGGTTCACTGTATAACTATAACTTGTGGATGAAACATGCGATTCTCTCCCTATTCTGTCTGAAATTTGCTTTATTTCTCTACATTTTGTTGTTCAACACTCAAAATTGAGTTGATGTAACAGCAAGCAATATCTGTGTATTTTATATATTGCATTTCAGGCAAGGGGAGAGGAAAACAACACTGAGCAGAGTATGAAGCAGGCAAACAGAACTGAAGAAATATGAAGTAGCTTTGATAGCTTCTCATCCAACAAATGCAGACCATCATGCACTGAGGGCTGCTATCTAAACAATTGTATGATTTATGCATTGTGGAATGGTTTATGATTTAAAGTTTTCACAAACCCGTCTTAAAATCTTTTCAATCTTTCTGTCCCTTGGTGTAACTTTAAAAAAAACTTGCTAACAGCATATGGTACCTTTTGACTTATGGCCAGCTAAACAATCCAGCCCTCAAAGAAAGAGATGTTAAATGAATAATGTAAAAAATGGTTTTGGAGGCTTGCAATGTGCTGGTATAAATTGGGTCACAGCCATTATGACTTGGAATTCAAAACAACCCACAAGCTTTGACTTCTTAGGAAACAAGAACTTGAACTGAAATAAATTATTCAGGATGCATCCCATGCTTATCTTTATGTACATTATTTTCCCTGTCCAAATAATTTAACAATTTAAAGGCCATGCTTATATTGCTGTTTTTAGGACATCATCAGGTTTCTTTTCCCCCCTTGGTGTACCAGTTAACCTGCTGTGCTTTTGATGAGTTTATCCCAATAATTTATATACATGTCTATAAAAATGGATTTAGCCATGTTTACTGCTGTGTGCTTCCCACTTGGGTAGCTGTCATAAAATTGGAGGCAGTTCAGTATTTTTGTGAAGCTACCCAACATTACCATTATTATCAACTTGTCTACATCTTCTATGACCTTATAGCAAAAATTATTTAAGCACAGAGCAACCCCCCTCCAAAATCTAGTTACTATTCCAAGGCACTTCATTGCAGGTGAATTATGATGAGTTTGGAAAGGGAATAGTGAAGTACTTTTACAGCTATTTCTAAAGTGTTACTCCCAAGAGTGAAATGTGCTATAGAGATGCTTGTTTGGAAAAGCCAGGTGATGGAAGCCAGTGCTGTGGAGTGAGCATGGTGGGCTGCTGAAATGTCTTTACAGCAGCACTGTGGCTCTAGATCAGTGGAGCAGGAATGCTTTGGGGGCTGCAGGGGGGGCTGTGCTGTACCTGGGAGCATAGCCTTAGGGCAAGAGGAAAAGTCACATCCCCAAAATATCCTGTGGGTTAGTTCTGCAGAACTTTAATTTTAAGCTATTTATAACTGCTTGTCTATAGCTGGTGCCTAAGCACTCTATGAGATGGAATTGCAGTGTATATTTGTCCCAAATTATTTCAAGAAATACTAGGCTGTCTTGTTTTATCATCCCAAACATCTTTTGAGAGTAAAACTTTTTTCAGAGTCTTTCTAACATGTAGAGTAGCCTCTGCCTTGCTGTTACTTACAGCACTTACCATGCTGTTACTCTTCATTTCTCATTTCTGCCAGTCACACCTGCCATCTGCAATGGGCAGGAAAATAATGGGTCATATTTTGTAAATCACTTTTTTTATTATTTAAAACTTCTTTTAACCATTTGTCTGATGTTTTTAGTGAGCAAACACTACTGTCAGCAAAGTAAATCAAAGCTGTACCTTGGTACTGTCCCTACTTTCTATTGAGAATGCTACAAAGTCACTTTTTGGTGCATGATAGATGAGAAATCTGAATATCTGAATTCCCATCTATCTTCAATGTTTACAATAATTATACCATTATTAATAGATAATGACTTACATTGCGTGTACTCAGGATTTCTTAAAAATTGGAAAACCAACTCAAGTAAAAGATGTGCTAAAAATGAGAAGTTTGGATTAGCTCTGGTAGCGGGGAGAGGAGAAGGAACTGTGGTTATAGGCCAATTTTGAATGGAACACAGTGGTTTTTAAAAGGACTTTCTAAATCAAAACGTGAATATCTCATAGCAAGGGACAGAGGTGTTGGGGAAATTCAATACTGGTGTAATTTAATAGTTGAGAGAGACTTCACAAAATATTCAGTGCTGACTCTAAAAAGGAAGAAAGGATATCGATCCTATTACTAAAATAACATTTTTCCCCCTTGTATTTTCTAAATACTATATCACTACAGGAATAATATGGGTGTAGCAAGGGATGACTCTTTCCTTGTGAATTACTTGATATCATGGCTAATTTGAGATGTTTTCAGCCAATATTTACATGTAGCTATCTAAGCCTACTGCAGAAGACCAAAGGAAACACTTCACATCTAAATGAAATGCTTGCCACACAACAGCAAAAATAAATCCAGAAGTAAATGAATCTAAGACATGGATCGTTCTACTTTAGAAAGGAATCAGGAAAATATCAGTTTAATGAAATACCACGACTAGAGTGCTGAAATGCACCCTCACTTGGAATCAATGTTGTCTGTCTGCAACCCCCACTGACACTTCTTCAGCTGCAAACATTTTCCAGAGTGGGTAAAGAGCTGATTAACAGTGCAGGCTTATAGAGACAAGCTCGTGTCAATTAAGGCTCAGGAGGGACCATCAATTAGTGTCAGTCAAGCAAACCTTTTACCACTTAAATTAACATAATGAAAAATGGTGCTCAGTCATTCAAGGTTCAAGAAACTTTTGCTGTCCAAAAAGACATTCTTTTTCAGGAAAAGCCTTGCAGCCATAAAGAATACTTTTTCTTCCAAAATAGGCATATTGAGTTTGCTTTATTTTTTTTGTAGGACTATTGTTTTTATAAATTATTTTTCATTTTTATGCCTTAAGACGGTTGTTCAAGAAACCTTGGCCAAGTTCTTTTAGTTTTTAACTTGGTTCTACAAGGTATAATGAGGTTCTGGAAGTCACTGTGCTGACAAGATTAAAGCAAATAACCTGGCAAGATGAAAAAAAGGAGCAATTAGACCAATTGCCCTCAGCACTTGCATTTAACTAAAGTTCAGTGTTTCATAAACAAAAATTAAACAACCAGAAATTCCAGTGCTTCTTAATTCATCATTCTCCCAGTTTCTGGCTTTTGTCAGTTGGCTGGAAAATTGAAGATCAGTTTTAGGTAGGAATATACTTGAAAAGGAGTTGGATGGACTTGTTGTATCAGAACAGACTAAAAGTTTCAAGACTTTGTTTGAGAAGTCCGTGATGCATTTTTAAATTATGTGCAATATTGAGGGATGTGGCTGTCAAACTCACATCCTCCCCTACAAATCACATGCACCGGAGAATTGCTTTAAAAATCAGATGATGGTCAGACAGACAGTGAGGATGGATTTGTGTTTCCTCTCTATGCAGCAATCGGGTGAAACCTTGGCAATGTTGTGTAAAATTAGTCCCAAGGTGACAGTGAAGAGAGGTGAGAAGTGCAGGAGGCACAAGGCCCTTTGAAAGCTCTTGGAAATGGAAAATGTACTTTCTCAAGTGTTAATTTGGGCTTTGTGCTGCCGTTGTTTTCTCGTGGCGGATCCTGCACTGTCAGAAGGCAGCAACTTCTCCGCTTTGGGAGCTCCGCAGCCCCTGAGGCTCTGTTGGGATCTCCCATCACTTCCCCATGGTTTGTGGGAGGTTCTGGAGCTGCCCCAGCCTTGCTGCAGGAGAGCATCCCCGTGTCAGCACTGCCAGGCACTTCTCATGAGCATTCCTGGGCTGCCTGTCCTTTCTGCAATAGAAGAAATTTTTTTTCTTTTTCCCAAAAGGCTTTTTTATTCCAAAGCTAGCCTTGAAGGCATATATTATTATACACTCACTGCTGAGGCTACATGGATTTTCTCTTTTTTTTAGACAGATATTATGTTTTCTGTTTCTTTGGGGCCACTTTATTTTTGGAATATCTATCATTTTATTGAACTATGTTGCATTGAAGATGTTTACCTTATGTATATTGCATCCTATGCTGCAGCCTGTGGCTAAGGCACATATTAGTAAGCATATTGCTATTGATTTTTCTTTGTCCCTGTTTTTCTGTGTGCATAAGAAGTTGAAATATTTGTTTGGAATCTGTCCCTTACAGTGATCTCTTTGTAACTTCTGTGGTTTGTGAAAACTGATTGTGCTGTTAAGGCATGGAGAAAGTTTGTTTTTTTGTTTTTTTTTTTCTTGAGTTCAGTGAGATGCAGAGTCCCTGCAAGTGGTGGGGGGTGAGGATTTGCTACAAGAAGAATGTCTGAATCTGGGAAATGGGAGCTACTTCAAAAATGTCCCTATCTGCAGTGCTGTGACCTCTGCCTCTTCACTCCTGGAATCACAGAGTGGCCTGGGTTGGAAGGGACCTTTAAGAAAATCATTTTCCAACTGCCCTGGGCAGGGGTACCTTCCACTAGATCGAGTTTGTCAGAGCTGAAACCAAAGTGGAATCCAAATATTCCTAACATTCAATTGAGGTGTCATATAGAGCAAAGGGGAGAAAGTGTGTATGTCTGTGTATATAAAAAACTATACATATGAATGCAGCCAAAACCACTTCTGTCATGAAAGGAAGGCTCCTCATCAGGGGATGGTAATCAGATTTTGTTCCTGGATACACTTGTATGAAATTTTTTGAAACTTTATGGAACAAAATGCTCAAACCCGAGTTTACCATAAGCTTATAGATATATACATATAATAGTCCCTGTGCTTACAGAAGGCAGTGATGCAGAGCAAGGTTCCCTTGGGGGCTGATAAGGCGGTTTCTCACTTTTCTGAACAGCCCGAAAGCCACCCAAATTAATGTCTATCTCCTGCTCCTTAGTGCCTGCAGTCGTGTCAGCACGGTATTGATATAACACTCTTAAAAAGCGTGCAAAAATTTAGATTTTTCTGCACAGCTGTTCCACTACAAAAGTTATTAAGTATTACACAGCTATCATCAAAACTTTTTTTTTTTTTTAATTAGCTCTTCAGCGCTGTTTTTAATTACAAGTGCTTAGCCACAGGGAATGTTTGTGCCTCCTAACCTCTGACTGAGGGAATGCACAAGCTCTAACAGGACACAGCAACCTACACATGTGAAATGTCACCAAGAGCTATGACTTTTTTCCCACTGTGAGCTATGTTGATGTTGAACATCACAGGGCAAGGCCTGAAGGAAAACCCCAGAAGAATTTCCAAAGTGTGGTGGCCCAAGCTCCTCATGGGATTGAGTCACAGCAGATATTTGTCTCAGGAAATCCAAGGTGGTAGCAGGCTAAATTTTATATTCTTATTTATTGCTTGATGAAAATTACATTCATGTTGAAGTTCAAAATTGACATGTCTTGTTTCCCAGGCGGTCTTTTGTCCCAGGGCTGTGGGGTGGATGATGAGTCTTAAACTTGAGTAGTACAAAAAAAAAATAAACAGTTCTTTGACAGCCTCTTGAGGCTTCAGTGGAAAAACAGTATTGAAATCTGTGATGGGAGGGACTCTCTCTGCTCCAGTGTGGCTCTGAGATCTGTGAGTAAGAGAGAGAACCAAGTGTTTAGATTCCAATGCAGAAGGCCTATGACACATCCCCCCACCTCACGTGAAAGAAAAATGTAAAAATTACTTCTTACCTTTTCTCCTTTTGCCACGTGTTTCTCTCCTTGACTTTTGCCAGATTAATGAAACTAAAGAGCAGTGTTGGCCGTAATTTGAGTCTATTTTTAACAAGATATTATCTATTTAATGATAGGAGGTAAATATGCTTTAAAAAACTAATAAAAACCTACAGTGACTATTTCTCAGTTTGAAACTTCCCTTTTTAATTGGTGGTTATGGAGGAGATTTGGGAAATGTATGGCTTTTTCTGAAAGGGCTCCTGGGCAACAGCCAGGTAGAGCACTGATTATGCATGAACCTGAAATGTATTGGCTGGGCGAGTAAAGTGAGGATTTTCTCATTTTGTTTAGGGCTTAAGATCTGCAGCATTGTGTTGGAGTCATTAGTCACAATTTAGTGAGCTCAGGTAAAACGTGAATGTGGAAAGTGTTCACTCCAGGTTCTCTCCCCAGAGCCAGCATTCCAGGCGCTGCATGGCTGGGGCAGGAAAAGCACTTGAATAGAAGAGATTTCTCATCAGGGTGTTTCCCCCTGCTCTGACAGCTGAGGAAGGGTCTCTGAAGCTGCAGAAACAACCATCACAGCAGTCCTTTGTCTATGAAAACGTGTGGTGTCTTTTACTTTCTGAAGAACCAAGTCTGGAAGTTGTGTTATCCTTGTTCCTCTAGACCCTGTTTCGGGTTTGTGTTTTGTTTTGTATTTTTTTTGTTGTTTTTTTTTTTGTTGGTTTATTTTTTGTTTTTTGTTTTTTTTTTAATATAAGGAGTAGAGTTCACGACACCTTAAATTTCAGACTCTAATTTTAAGAAAAAAACCAAAAAAAAGCCCAAAACAGAACACCAAAAAAAACCCTCAACTGATTGTTGGTCTTTGGAGTTTGGAAAAGACGTTTTACCAGCACTCCTTAAGTGCCTGGTTTCCACTTGCTCCTAAATTCCCCCAGATAAAGGAGTTTGATTTGCTCTTCTTCCACCCAGTTTAACAACAATGAACACCATCTCAAGCACTTACCAAAACCATAACCAAGTCCATTGCACTCATTTGAGCTGCATTTCAGTACCACTCAAACTTGTTCATCCTCAGACATGTTGATATTTCTTTGAATACATTTATTCAGATGAAAATTGTCCTTAAATGCAAAAAATCTTCCATTGTTGGCCATGCCAGATCTTCTCAAAGTAAAATGGGGTCTCTATCTGTTCTCGCTCAAGGGTGATGTTGCTTGTTCTTCAGCACATGTACATAAATCTATTTTGCTCATCTCCCTGTCATGTTCAGCGTGTGTGCCCAAGTCTTGTCTCCGTTTTTCCTCTTTCCATCTGAATGAAAACAATTTTAGAGACATTTTCTCTCTTTAGCAGTGAGTAGCTTGCAGAATTCTTTTAGTTTCTATTTCCTTGTGTTCCCTAGTGAAAAATGCACTTATATTTCTGCAGCATACTAATGGATACAGTTGCTTGTCAGTTTTCCATTGAGATAATAATTTAATGACAATATTAAATGCAATTAGTGTGCCAAACTGCTGCCAGACTGAAGTTGTATTTTGGATGACATTGTTGGTTTCTGCTACCTGTATTAAAACCAAACATACAAAAAACCCTGAAACAACAACATGCTGAAATTCTGGCTCTTGGGTGAGCAAGTTTCCTCAACTCTGTTGCTTATTTCCTTCTGTCTTCCAGACTGTGAAAGTGCTTGTATACAGTTCTCTGTTCTTTCATGGCCTCTTTAAACAAAAATGTTGAAATCTGCCCATCATGATCTTGACTGTCCTCTCTGCCTTGGACCATACGAGTCTCTATTAAATAATACTAAGATGTGAAATATTTGTTACTGCCCTCTGTGTTGTTTGCACATGTGGATAGTTGTTGTATTTAGGATTATTAAATAAGGGCTTGTCAGTGTTTTTTGCTTTCTCTGTGCCTTCTCAATTAATCTACTTTGTAAGCTTCCCTAGAGCACCTTATGAATTGCATCATGTTGGGTGGGCAACACTGGCTTTGCTGGAGGAATACAGGTGGGCAAAACAAATTCTCTGTGGGTGTAGACTCTCTTCTTACATGGCAATTTTTTTTTTTGCATTTCACTGGTGGAAGTGGCCAGGTGAGGCATAAGGTGGATGAAAACTGAACTCTTTTTTTCAGCCATTGAGTGCAGTGGGCTTTGCACCTGATACCAGGGTCAGTTTCCTGATCCTCCCCAAGCCCTCGAACATGTCTATCAAAACAGTATTTCAATGAAGTTGGAACTAATTAGTTCTTTTTTTAAAAAACATTGACCTTTTACGTGAAATCAGAACTTAGATTTTGCAATGACTAATCATTTTTCCTTGCCAAAGAGCCATTTAATACCCATACTGTTTCAGTTCTGCACCGAACTTTGCTGTGTAATCAATTTTCTATTAGAGGAATCACCTGCTTAGCCCATTACCATGGATTGAAGGTTTAGAACAAAGTGTAGCCTTTAACCATCAGGAATGTCTAAAAGTTGAACTGAGAGTTGACAGGAAAGCTGTATCCTGTTCTCTTCTGATGTTATGCAGACTCTGGAGGTTCATCAACTCAAGCAGAACAAGAAACAGGCTGATTTTCAGTCTGCTGCTGTTACTAGGAACCGTTTCAGTAAGCTTTGTTCCTCCTTTGATTCCCTGAGGCTCCAGCAAGCTTCACCCTTTGCCACTGCCCCCTAAAAAGCCATTTGTGATGCTGTGAGGCAGCAAATACAACGTGAGCCTCGTGGGCTCTGACACACACAGCTGTGGGCAGATGTGGCTTAGCCTGCTCCAGAGGAGCCACAGGGCAGGGACCTCTCAGGGTGAGTGGGGGCTGAGGGTGAAGGCAAGGATGTCTGAGGAGAAAGGGAAGGTGAATGAAATACAGTGTTTAAAACACCTTGCTTTGCTTCTTTCTTCACCAAGGCTCTTTCCTGTATGGTGTTTGTTCACCCTAGAGGTGTTGGAGTGGTGTTGAATTCTGATGAGAAAACTTGAAAACCCAGCACAGCTTTTCTGTGTTTGAAGATTTTTTTTTTTCTTTTTCCAGTGCACCTGTCTACCTTCAGCTTGCTGTGTCCAGACACCTGTGATAGCACTTCTTCCTTTAGCAAGTGAGCACGTTGGGCTAATTTAGGATGAAATAGAAAAGCATTACCAAACCAGCACAGCTGCATCCATTGGTGGCAAAAGCAACTGAGACTCACCAGAAGCATGTGCTCACATGTGTGGTGCATCGTGAGCAGCTTGTCCAATGCATCTGTGGTGCAACTGTGCCATAAATTCTGTACTATTGGGGCTTTTAAATTTTCCAAGAGGTAAAAATCAATTTAAAGGCAGGCAAGAGGGAAGTTGGACACTCCTCAGTGGCAGCAAGCATGTACTGAGGGGTTGATTTGTGTATAGTGCAGAATAAGTGAAGGATTTCTGGGCACTCCTGTCTAGGCATCTCAGATGAGTCTGAAGAATCTATTTTTCAAAAGGACAGACACAGCCACAAGCTATCCTCATGGCAGCTGGGCAGCAAAGAGCTCCCTGGGGTCACTTGACTGACATAAACCTCTCTGATTTCTGCAAGAGCTCCATCAGCACTAGAGTGTATTATATCATCATCTACCGGTAGGAAAACATGCTTTGTGCAACAGAACAATTGCACAAGTTGTCTGTAAATGACAGTGAAGTGTTGAAATTAAAGGAGTTGCTGTGTGTTGGGAATTCTAGAGGTTAGTTGTTACTCCAGATTGCAATGGTACAATGGGAACCTTCACTGATAGGGAATAGGAGATTGTCTTTAGAATTTTGAAAATTCTTATGAAGTTATGTGTGTTCAGCTGTCTTTAAGGCAAATTGATCTGGCAATACTCAAATCAGAAATTATTACCCTCTTCCTACCAGTACAGAAATAAAGTACAGAGGCAAAACAACATGGACAGATCAGTCAGTGGGTAAGTGACACAGGTGGAAAAGAGCTGGGCTTTCTCGACACCTAGTCCAGGAAATAATGCTTTCCTTAAGTAAGGCAAATTGCAATTAATTATTATTTTGCCCCAATTTATGCTTGTTCTAGTCTATGCAAGGAAATTATGCAGGAGGCCACTGATAGAATTTAGTTCATTGCATCCTTAAAGACAAATGAGGAGCTGTGGTTTTTTTATATAAGTTAATTTCTCACAGGTGTAAACTTCGTGTAATTCTGGACATCCTTATCAAATGAGTGTGTGTTCCCATCTCACCTGTGAGGGACAAATTGCCAATCCCATTGAGTGTCCACACTTGTGCTTCAGCTGGAGTTTGGCATCACTGGACTGTAAATGTTTATTTGAAGAAACAAACCTGGCCTTGGTGAGAGAACTGTACTCTTGGAGGTGAGAAAGGCCACCAAAATTGCTTTCAATAACAGCTTTTTATCTATGAAAAGTGAGAGCTCCTGTCTGCCTCTGGGGCAGGGGGATGAGGGGCATAATCAGCTGACTTTTATTTCCCTGTTCTCCAAAGTATGTTTTGTTATGACTGTTTATAAAAGAAAGCAGGAAAATACTTTGGAAATTAATACCAAAACAGCCTGGAAACCTGCTGAAGAACTCTGGCCCTTAAATATATGTCAACATGACTTTTCTATAGAAAAATAAGTGAGTATTCCAGACAGATTTTTTTTTTTCTTTCAGTCAAGTAAAAAGATGCAGATAGGGCTGATCTGGAAATGGATTTTAAATATCATTAGCACTTCTTAGCTTTGACCACAGAAAGTATATCTGCACCATGGTGGCAGCAGAGGTGAGCAGAGCACACTGTACTGTAGCACTGCTGGAGTGAGAGGAGAAGATGCATCTCTGCAAGAAATATAGATTTTCAAGGTTTACTTTTAGGTGTCAGACCTCTGTAGCTGCTCTTGGTTTGTAATTCAAGGCTGTGCTCAAGAGGGAAGTATATTCATCTCTTTCTTAATGGGTTTGCACAGCTCCCCTAAGTGTTGGTGGGAATTATAAATGGGCTTTGAAGGAAAAATACACCTTTTAATGCTGTATTGCAGTTTGAAGTCTTGGTGCACAGTGGGATCTGTGCATGTGTGTCTGTGTATACAATGCCTGGGAGACATGGCTTTGAAACACTTTATTACTTGGACAAAAAGGAATGGTGACCTGCCTTGATGCTTTGTGTTGGGGTTGCAATATTTGTGCAGGACTGGGGGAGAACTCTGCTCCTGTCTTACATCAGAAGTTTGGTCTCAGTTAAAGCTGAACTACTCTGTAGTGACCAAATATTTGGTGCAGGGAGTAACACTGATGACAAAAATAGAGCGTTTTAGGTAATAACTTAATGATTTTTCAGTAGTGTCAGAGGTTCAATAAGTTTGTAAAAATACATTTTGCTAAAGTGTAACCTCTCAACCTGCCAATCACCTTAAGACAAGAACATTCCTGCTAAACATCCTTCTTATACATGAAGACTTAGGAAGGCTAATCTTAATTCTAAATAAAAAGAATTTTCAGAAAATACTTTCAGAGAAGGAAAGAAGCACAAGCCCATTTTCCCCCTTGCTGTTCTCTTTCCAAGTATCATGTGCATGTACCCATACTGGCTTGCTGAGATATCTGCAGGGAGAAAAGCAATAGCCTTAATCTTCTTCTTCTTTTTTTTTTT